>LR812530.1:48512339-48574839 GCA_903798195.1 Danio kyathit
CAAAATTCCTGCAAACTATTGAGAGAAGCTTGTGGAAGGATACCCAAAACATTTGACCAAAGTTATACAGTTTAAAAGCAAAGCTAAAAAAAATACCAAGGAAATGTATGTAAACTTTTGACTGTCTAGAAATTAATAAAGAAAACTCAAAAAAAAAAATTATCTCATTATTCTGGCATTTAGCAAATGTAAATCATTTAGGTAATCCTAAAGGACCTAAAACAGTAAACATTTAGTATCATTTACCATCAGACATTTTTAAAAAAATGGTTATGTTCCTTTTTTTAGAGTGGATGTAAACTTCTGGTTTCAACTGTACATCCGCAGTTCAACAAACCAGGCAAAACGTCATAATGTGATCAATATTCATGACCAAAGTTTGGCCTGGCACAGCTTGTGTGCTGAGATGCTGACAGAAAGTGAACTTCCTGTGGTGAGAAGACAACAACTGAAGTAAAGACTTCTTTGACAAGAAGCATGCATCTTTATATTCAGACATCACGACATGTTTTATGCATAATTATTAAAATTTTCTGACACAAAGAAAAGCAAAGCGAAAGTGACGTGTGTTTCAGTGAAGCTTTAAAATAGGAAACGATGTGTCATAATGTGACTCTAATAATGTATAATGTGTAGTGTCCACTTTAAAGTACATATAAAGTAGGAACTGATCAATAAAAATCAATACTATCTGTATACTATACTTTTATCAAAATCCATCCATCCATCCACCATTTTATGGATCTATCTAATATCCATCCATCATTTTATGGATCTGTCTATCATCCAACCTTGATTTTATGGTTCTATCTTTCACCCATCCATCCACCCATTCATCTGTCCATTCACCATTTTATGCTTCTATCTTTCATCCATCCATCCATCCATCCACCATTTTATGCTTCTATCTTTCATCCATCCATCCATCCATCCATCCACCATTTTATGGATCTATCATCCTTCCATCATCGTATGGTTCTGTCTATCACCAATCCATCCACCATTTTATGGATCTATCATCCATCCATCATCGTATGGTTCTGTCTATCACCAATCCATCCACCATTTTAAGGATCTACCTATCATCCATCCACAACTTAATGTTAATATCTTCCATCTGTCAATCCATCATTTCATAGTTCTATCATCCATCCACCATTTTATGCTTCTATCTTTCATCCATCTATCCATCCATCCATCATTTTATAAATCCATCTATCATGCATCCATCATTTTATACTTTTATCTTCCATCCATCCATTCACCATTTTATGGATCTATCATCCATCCATGCTTTTAAAGTTTGGTCTATCATCCACCCATCATTTTATGATTCTGTCTATCATCCATCCATCATTTTATGCTTCTATCTTTCACCCATCCACAATTTTATGGATCTATCATCCATCCATCTTTTTAAAGTTAGGTCTTTCATCCATCTATAATTTTTGGTTCTATCTTTCACCCATCCATCCATTCATTCATCCATCCACCATTTTATGGATCTATCATCCATCCATCATTTTAAGTTGGGTCTACCATCCATCCATTATTGTATGATTCTGTCTATCATCCAATCATCATTTTATGGTTATATTTTCCATCTTTTCATCCATCATTTCATGGTTCTGTCTATCATCCATCCATCGTTTTATGCTTCTATCTTTCACCCATCTATCCATTAATTTATGGATTTATCATCCATCCATCATTTTAAAGTTAGGTCTTTCATCCATCCAACATTGTATGGTTCTATCTCTCACCCATCCATCCATCCATCCATTCATCCATCCATCCACCATTTTATGGATCTATCTATCCATCATTTTATACTTTTATCTTCCATCCATCCATCCATTTACCATTTTATGGATCTATCATCTATCCATCCATCCTTTTAAAGTTGGGTCTATCCTCCACCCATCATTTTATGATTCTGTCTATCATCCATCCATCATTTTACGGTTATATTTTCCATCTTTTCATCCATCATTTCATGGTTCTGTCTATCATCCATCCATCATTTTATGCTTCTATCTTTCAGCCATCCATCCATCCATCCATCCATCCACCATTTTATGGATCTATCATCCATCTTTCTAAAGTTAGGTCTTTCATCAATCTATAATTTTATGGTTCTATCTTTCACCCACCCATCCATTCACTCATTCATCCACCCACCATGTTATGGATCTATTATCCATCCATCATTTTAAGTTGGGTCTATCATCCATCCATTATTGTATGATTCTGTCTATCATCCATTCATCATTTTATGGTTATACTTTCCATCTTTTCATTCATCATTTCATGGTTCTGTCTATCATCCATCCATCGTTTTATGCTTCTATCTTTCACCCAGCCATCCATCCATCCATCATTTTAAAGTTAGGTCTTTCATCCATCCAACATTTTATGGTTCTATCTCTCACCCATCCATCCATTCATCCATCCATCCACCATTTTATGGATCTATCTCTTATCCATCCATCATTTTAAAGTTCGGTCTATCATCCATCCATCCATCATTTTATGGTTCTGTCTTTCACCCATCCATCCAAACATTTATCCACCATTTTATGGATCTATCATTACTTCATCATTGTATGATTCTGTCTATCATCCATCCATCATTTTATGGTTATATTTTCCATCTTTTCATCCATTATCTCATGGTTCTGTCTATCATCTATCCATCATTTTATGCTTCTATTTTTCACCCATTCATCCACCATTTTATGGATCACCCATCCATCTTTTTAAAGTTAGGTCTTTCATCCATCCATCATTTTATGGTTCTGTCTTTCACTCATCCATTCATCCATCCATCCACAATTCTATGGTTCTGTCTATCATCCATTCATCATTTCATGGTTCTTTCACCCATCCATCCACCATTTTATGGAGCTACCTATCATCCATCCATAATTTATGGTTAATATCTTCCATCTGTCAATCCATCATTTCATTGTTCTGTCTATCTTCCATCCATCCATCCATTCATCCACCATTTTATGGATCTATCATCCATTCATCATTGTATGATTCTGTCTATCATCCACCCATCATTTTACGGTTATATCTTCCATCTTTTCATCCATCATTTTATGGAGCAAGGATGCTCATGTGGCTGCTTGGTGTGTTCAATTATTATAATCCCGAAATCTCTCGCTGTAAAGTTCTGGAATTGATAACAAGCCCCTCAAATGATGCGAGCAGTAGAAACAGCAGGAGAAGCAGCAGGGATTCACAAAGATGCCACAGTTGCTTCTAGTTGCAGCATACACTTCAATTAAATCCTAATAAAGATTTATGAATAAATATCTAAGAAGGTCGAAGGCTGGAACAAAATAAAGCAAGCATTTTTAAAGGCCACTAAAAAACCCAAAGGGACCGCTTGTGATTAGATTTCATTGTGTTGTAAAATTGTGTTTTTCAAATCCTTTTCAACTTCTTTCTTTAAAAAGCCAAAATTGTATTCACCGTTCACCTTAATGAGTAACAATGAGGTGGCAACAATGGCCATCTACTCTTTTCATGCACTTAAAATATAATCCACACAGCTCCTCACTGCCACTTCTGAACTTCCACTGAACCTTCAAATGAAGAAAAAAAGAAAATCAAGCAAAGTTCTGAAGGTTTCACTGAGGCCAAGCCAGAGACTTTCTTTCAGAGCTCAAGAAAACGCTGCTATTTCACCTGTACTTTTGATCACCAGGTTAATTTGAATGCAGATCTGTAGTCAGACCTTAGAAAGAGACTGACAGCACCATAATTAAACATCTTTACAGTAGGTCCTGCAGGTAAGTCCTGTCTGTCACGGCTACTTTGACGGGGGAATTCACTAAGAATGAACCACACTCAGTGATATTCATTTGCATGCATTGTCTGTGTCGTTTTTAGCACCTGTCTCATTCACTTAAAGGGAAAATTTGAATTTAAAATGCTGTCATCACAACCATTCAACTCATTCCATTGGCACCTTCACACAAATCTATAACAATACAAATAGGTTTTACATTGTTTTAAATACATACACCGTATGTTCAAAAGACTTCGACCGCTAGTATTTGCATATACAAAAATATTTTAAAGGGAAAGTTCAGCCACAAATGAAAATTCTGCCATCATTTACTCACCCTTCACTTGTTCGAAAACCTATCTGACAGAAATGATGAACACTATAGAATAAAAAGTCATGCTGCAGTGGAAAAAGAAGGAATATTGTGTATGACTCCCATGAGTTTGGAGGACTGCATCCATACATCTCTGCAATGACTTAAATCACTTATTAATAAAGTCATCTGGAGGCAAAGAAATGTTCTTGCAGTTCATCAAGATTCTTTGGATTCATCTTCAATGCCTCCTCCATCTCACCACAAGCATGCTCAATAATGTTCATGTCTGGTAACTGGGCTGGCCAATCCTGGAACACCTTGACCTTCTTTGCTTTCAGGAACTTTGATGTGGAGGCTGAAGTATGAGAAGGAGCGCTATCCTGCTGAAGAATTTCCCCTGTCCTGTGTTTTGTA
Source organism: Danio kyathit (assembly GCA_903798195.1). Classification (NCBI taxonomy): domain Eukaryota; kingdom Metazoa; phylum Chordata; class Actinopteri; order Cypriniformes; family Danionidae; genus Danio; species Danio kyathit. Next base: position 48,516,872 of record LR812530.1, read on the forward strand.
TTGTAATGAGCAGCACAAATGTCTCGATACCACAGGCTGTTGATGTTGCCATCCACTCTGCAGATCTCTCACATACCCCCATACTAAATGTAACCCCAGACCATGATTATTCCTTCACCAAAATTGACTGATTTCCTTCACCAAACTTTCCCTACATTTTTTTTTTTTAATTTCAGGACCGTTTAAATTAGATATTATGGTACAAACATAAATAAATAAAACAATTTTGAAAGTTGTGATGAAACGGGAAGCCATTTTTTTCTATAGGGCGGTACATGATTTATATATATTTATACTTATACAGTGTATGTAAATTTCTGGTTTCAACTGTATAAAAAGGCACATAACCATTTAAAAAAAGTCAGATGTTAATGTGACTAAACTTTTTCTCCTTTAGGTAAGTTAGGATTATCAAACTTGTTTCTGTTATGCTTAATAGCAGAATAATGAGAGAGAGATTTTTTGAGAAATTGTTATAACATTTCTTGAAAGTCAAGTTTACATACAATAAGATTATTATGCCTCTGAAACAGCTCAGATGATGGTGTCAAGGTTTTGGAAGTTTCTGATTGGCTAATTGACAACATTTGAGTTAATTGGAGGCACAACTGTAGAACAGTCTGTCTGCTATGAGCACCGATTTGCCTGTGATTTCAGGCATTTGTCTGCGTTTTCTCAAAACCTGTCGGCGAGTCAAAATCGGGACTGAAATCATGCAGTCTGAACTCGGCATTAAAGGCATTCCATGTGACCAGAAGTTAAGAAAAGTAATTTTGAGAGGGAGGGAAGGTCATGGTATTTGATTGAAGTTTATGAGGGCAAACCAATTTTTACAAAATAATGAAGTGCAAAAATACACAGTTTTTAACAATAACTACATACATACATATTAGTGACGGGTTGTTCTTGAACGATTCGTTCATTTTGAATTTTGAACGAAATTCATTCACTTTTGTATGAGTAAGCAGTGCTTAATTTGTGAATTGCGAGGTCCCGGAACAGATCACAGTAACAAATCCGACAGATGAATGTGAAGAGGGTTAGGAAGTCGCAGAAGAAAGTGAAAGTGAATAGGAGACAGGGGAGGAGGGCGGTTGAGGAGGGGGATCAGTAAAATGAGGTGCCGGATCAGATTTCAGAGGTGCCGGATCCAGAGTGTTCCGGCACGAATTAAGCCCTGGGTTTGAGTGGTTCGTTCATCATATGAAAGACAGAAGCCATATGCAGTCAGGGTGGGGGGTGGGGATTTGATCCGTTAATTTCTCGAGTCCTCGGATTGAGTCGTTCATTCACAACTACATCACTCATAAATAAATACATCACTCACCAAGAAGCCACCCATCGCACGTTTGTGAGGATGAATGAATTATGGGTTGACCAAGTCCACCACGTCACAATATTGCATACATTTGCAAATGCTTTTATATGTTCTAAATCTCATAATTAGTAAAAAAATATTATCAATTATAAATTAATAGCAATGTTTTTCCACATGTGTTGGTGCGATACTTTAGTGTGCAATTTAACAATTGGAAATAAAACAAACACACACAAGAAATACACGTACGCCAGACATGAAGTTGGCACAGACCAACGCACTCTCACGTTAATTTCGTCGTTAGTAAATCCAAACGTAAGCGTGAAATCTGGCGTACGCAAAGTTTTTGTGCGTATGCAGTGTTGATACATGAGGCCGAAACAATAAATTATTATTTTCTCTTTCTTATAGCATTCTAGTTATGACTTGTTTGTAGTGTGATCAACGTTTGGGCTAGTTGTAGATGAGTTTGGAAGCAACTCGTAACATTTTAATAATATTTTGGCAGATTGAACGAAATGACTGGAAAAAAGATTCGTTCATCTAAATGAACGAGACTCAAAGATTCGAGTCAGTAAAATGATCTGAACTTCCCATCACTAATACATATAAAAATAAGCATGGCAAAATTGTCTGAGAACTGAAAACTGTTATCAGTACTCTTTCCTACCGTTAATGAGTCCCACTAATCAACTCCTCCAGTCTCATTGAAGACTTCCATCTTTTTTCCACACACGAAATACAAACAGAAAACGTAAAGTCAGACTGATAGGACTTTTTCGCCTGCACTTCTGCACTCATTCTTAAAACCACCACTCTGAATTCTGAACATCAGCTCGCATCTTTGAAGCCCTTTTGCATCTCTATGGTCGGTTGCACCAGCAACCCAGCCCTCCACCCTCTTTCCCCGCCGGTTAGTTCAAGGAGTAGACACTTCAAAGAGCCTTCTGCAGGAAGTGCATGGGAGCAGAACATTAATTGATTTGTTTGTGACTAAACATTCTCTCCGGGCCCAGTGTGAAATTCCCAGCCCTCAAACTGACATCATTGTGCTCTCCATCAGTCCTCCTCCAGACGGTCCCACATGTGTCATACTTACACAGCGTACTGGAATCTGCGGACTCTCCTCTGAAAAGCTTTATATTCTCAGTAGGTGTCTGAACACCAAAGACGTGTGGTGAATTCCCACTGGGAACGGAAGAGCACAATCTATGGTTATTTTCTATTCATTTACATGCTGCTGTAACAACAGCGTGGAACCTCATGAGTACGACGTGCACCGCAAAAACAACAGGAGGTAAAGCTCACAGAAAATGCTCGAAAAGTGCAACCCATACACATGTGAAAATGCATTATATCAGCACAAAATAAATTGCTGGATGAAAATGCATTGGGGCATCGATCAGGCAATAATGGTAATTCTGTCATTATTTACTCAGCAATTCAAACCCTTATGTTTTTCTTTCTTCAGCGGAATGCAGAGGAATATCCGGGGAACACATATTCACTAATAGCTAAGAGTTTTCCCTCAGTAAACTCCTTAAGTATGTACAGAGCATCCATGAGGGTTATTTCTATAAAACAACGTAATAAAGATGTTTTAATTACTCTGAAACTTACCAAAGTTATGTTTTTTGATCAAACACAGTTAAAAGCGTAATATTGAAAGTATTACGTTTTAAGTTGAAATGTATAATTAAATGTAATTTAGACTGAGCTGGTGAAGCTGAAATGAACCAGTTTTGTGCAATGGATGAATGGATAGATAGAAGATAGAACCATAAAATGATGAATGCATGATAGACAGAACCATAAAATGATGGATAAATAATAGATCCATAAAATGGGGGATGGATTGATAATTGGATGGAAGCATAAATGATGGATGAATGGATTAATTGACTGAAGCATAAAACGACAGAACCATAAAATAGATGGATGAATGGGTGAAGGATAGAACAATAAAATAGATAGATAATAGATAGAAAAAGAAAATAGATAGATGGATGGATGGGTGGGTGGATGAATAGAAGGATGGATAGGACCATGGATGGATGGATGGATAGATAGGACCCTGGATGGATGGATGAATGGATAGGACCATGGATGGATAGATGGATGGATAGGACCATGAACGGATGGATGAATGGATGGATGAATGGATGGATGAATGGATGGATGGATAGATAGTCCTATCCATCCATCCATCCATGGTCCTATCCATTTATTCGTCTGTCCATTGTTCTATGGATGGAACAATGGATGGATGAATGTATGGATGGATAGGACCATGGATGGATGGATGAATAGATGGATAGAACCATGGATGGATAGAACCATGGATGGATGGATAGGACCATGGATGGATAGATGGATGAATAGATGGATAGGACCATTGATGGATAGGACCATGGACGGATGGATGGATGGATAGGACCATGGATGGATGGATAGGACCATGGACGGATGGATAGGACCATGGACAGATGGATAGGACCATGGATGGATGGACGGATAGATAGGACTATTTATGGATGGATGGATAGGATCATGGACGAAGGGATGAATAAATGGAAAAGACCATAGATGGATGGATGGATAGATGGATAGGATCATGGATGGATGGATAGGACCATGTATGGATGGATGGATGGATAGGACTATGGATGGATAGATTGATGGATTGGTAGGACCATGGACAGATGGATGGATCTATAGATAGGACTATGGATGGATGGATAGGACCATGGATGGATGGATGGATAGGATCATGGACGGACAGACGGATGGATGGCAAAGACCATAGTTGGATGGATGGATTGATAGGACCATGGACGGATGGATGGATGGATAAGATGGATGGATAGGACTATGGACGGATGGATGGATTGATAGGACCATAGACGAATGGATGGATAGATAGGACTATGGATGGATGGATAGGACCATGGATGGATGGATGGATGGATGGATGGATGGATGAATGGATGGATAGAACCATGGATGGATATGACCACGGACAGATGGATAGGACCCTAGACGGATGGATGGATGGATGGATAGGACCATGGGTAGATGGACAGATGGATGGACGGATGGATAGAACTATATATGGATAGATGGACAGATGGATGGACGGATGGATAGAACTATATATGGATAGATGGACCGATGGATGGACGAATGGATAGAACTATATATGGATGGATGGACAGATGGATGGACGGATGGATAGAACTATATATGGCTGGATGGATAGGATCATGGACAGATGGATGGACAAGACCATGGATGGATGGATGGATGGATAGGACTATGGATGGATGGATGGATGGATGGATGGATGGATGGGATCATGGACGGATGGATGGATAGGACCATGGATGGATAGGACCATGGATGGATAAGACTATGGATGGATAGGATCATGGACGGATGGATGGATAGGACCATGTTTGGATGGATGGATGGATGGATGGATGGATGGATGGATGGATGGATGGATGGATGGATGGATGGATGGATGGGACCAATGGATGGACAGATGGATGGATGGATTAAACCATAACATTATAATTTTCTGGATGGTAACATATTTATGAATTGACTTTTCTTTCATTAGCCAGATGCTAGATACATACAGATTAGAGCACTTAGACGTTCAAACAGAGAAATTAACACAGTGAGAAACAAACAGACCTCAGGCAGGGAAAGCCTTGCATACGGGGCTCCGTCTCTTTACACAGACTGTACAGTATACTTCAAACACATCAGCTTCACTATACATTACTAGAAAACACATTTAAGCACAAGAGAAGCAGATGCATTGCAAACAATAGTTTTATTAACGCTTGTGTCACTAAATTCACTGTAAGCTTTATTTTTTTATTTTTTGTACAGTCTCTAATCTGAAATCTGGGCACTGCATGTTCTGCTCAACAACTGCCTTTAGCCATAACCATAGTATTTAACCAATAATACCAAATAATACCAAAATACCAAAAACATTATTTTACATGGCTAAATCTACTCTTTCTACAATTCAGACCTGCATGACCAATAATGCAGCTACTGCAGTGTTCTATGGTCAAACACTGTTTTTATTTATTCCTAAAGCATATGGGTTATTCAAAATACATTTTTTTAAGTTAGTCAAGTCCCCCTTGACTAAGTGCACAATGCACCTAGCTCTTATACATTATGGAGAGGGTCACTTTTGAAAGCAAGGTACATTAGTTTGCTTTTAACTCAGTGCGTCTGAGAGATTTCTGTCGAGGAGGAATCAAGGAAGTGGATTTATTTGCATTAGAACAAGGAAGGGGAACGTGCGCTTTGAAGACTGCGAGCATCAGTTTCAAGGACTTTCTTTCATGATAGAAAGATCATGATGTCTGATTAGATGAGACAGTTCTCGGTTTTGCATCTTCAAATACTGTGGAAAGTATGGTCAAGATAGGCCAACAACATAAGTCACAAACTGAATATTGTAAGCTTTTCGTACCTTTTATGAATAGCAGTGAACAGGACTGGAGGGAAGATCTTCTGTGCTAAGCTTTGGTGGAGAATGAGTTGATGCAGCAATCCAGAGACATCTGTAGACATGTCAATGAGTTAAATGTTTCTGCAAACAGAAATATATCATATGTGTTACACTCAAAAAATGATGTTTGTACAAACTACTTATTTAAAATGAGCTGAAACAACAAAATTCCTGAGTATTTTGGGCGGGACAACTTAACCCTCTACAGCACAGCATTGCCCTCAGGCAATTGAAAGTTTTCTTAAGGCTCGTGCTAAGCACAGATTTTTTAAAATGATTTCAACCAAATAAAATGTTAGAAAAAATATAAATAAAACATCCAATAAGGTGTAGGAGTCACTATCTAGCACCGTTTGAAGGTGGGACTTCATTTTCTGACTCATGGTGACAGGAGCACATGGTATGAGAAGATTATTTGCTTAACCTCATTTAAAGTAACATACACTTGTACAGAAAAACTGTGTATTTGAGAAGTTGTAGAGAAGCATTTTGTCAGGTTTTATGAAGTATTTTTTATTTTACAAGTTCAGAAATTAAATTTTTCTTTTCATTGCCTCAGGGCAACGTTGCGTGGGCATTACATGTGGGCATTTTCACATATTATCATTATTACATATTGTATTATTTTTCATTTAATTTTACTTTTTTAACATATTTTGACAGAAAAATGGATGTACGCTTGTTCTATTGAAGTAAAGAGCAGGATCCCAGAGTTAGGCAAATCCCTTCTGAGTACAATGAGATAGACTGCAGTGACAGTGAAGAGAACAAGATTTGAGCAGAAGTGTGGAAAATATCTGCAGAAGTAGCACTGACTATTATTTAAGTCACAGGTGTCATAAAGGAACTAAGTCAAAAATGAAATGATCGAATTTTTGTTCAAATGCACCTAAAACTATGACCTATATTCAAAGATAAATGAACAAAAATATTTATTTTCAATATGGGGTGTACTCAGTTATGCTGAGCACTGTGTCTGTTTTATGTGTTCTTCTCTATTTCCATAATGATTCTGTTACAATTTGAATAAGATTTGTAAATTATTATTGTTTTCTAATCACTGACTCATGATATTTGAGATATATATATATATATATATATATATATATATATATATATATATATATATATATATATATATATATATATATATATATATATATATATATGTGAAGATTTTTCTCTGTGATTTTGTACCATTGTTGCATAACGTTGCCTTAAGGCAAACCAAACCAAAACCAAACCAAAAACAACTTTTAACATTAAAATGTTCCCAAAAGAACCAAAAAAATCACGTGGAATCATTTTTGTTATGTAAAATGTAAACCATTAAAATATGTGCTGTAGAGGGTTAAATGTTTTATGTTCATTCAGTTTAGTTTAGCTTAGTTCATTCAGTTTAGTTTAGCTTATTTGTTTACAGGGTCAATTAATTAACATTACTGTAAAATGTGCCAGAATTAGCCAAGAATGGCTATTTTTCATCTGTAGACCCCTTACAGAATGTTAAAGGGTCACGAAACACCAAAACACATTTTTTGAGCTGTTGACAGTCATATATGTGTCCCACGCTGCTATAAACACTATTAGGACACATATATTGCACTAAAAAGTGAAAATTGGTTGTTTTTGCGTTATTTTGAGCAAATTCGTTCTTCCGGTTTGAAACGAATTTTTGAAGCTACGTCACGGCCATGAGATACTTGGGTGTAAATCCAGCCGGAGAGTGGCTGTCTGTCTTTTCTAGGACGTTCTTACGTATCTGAGTGTGCGGCATTAATTCATGAGAAAGACGTGCTTCAAACCAATCAGCGCGCTCTATTGTGTATGACGTGAAACTTCATTAATATGCATGATAGTTCCGGAGACTGTTTACCTGTTTACACTGTTCAGACGGCAGAGAGACGCCACGTTGTGTTGCCAAAACAAGTGAAAGTACAACAATTTCAAAACAAAATTCGTAGGTGTTATAAGTGTGTTGCAACGAAGGTTTTGTTTTCATTTTCCCTCTATGAGAGAGCAGCTGGACTCACGTGTGGATTACAGTGCACGTGACAGAAATGCGTTTGTAAGGAACATTTTTACCCGAGAGCTTTTTCTCATCTGGAAATGGTGAAATCCTGATTTGCCGCTCGTCTACTTTGAATAAAAAGACACAGCTCCAGTTTGATTGTCTGTCTACAGATTTGGTAAGTGTTTGCAGTGGACTGCCCTTTTTTTAAATGCTGCTCTCCGAGTGTAAACATGTAAACACAAACTATTCCCGTCGTGCAGGATTTTCGCTGCAATTTGTGACAGGATAGTCTATACACACACGGCTTTCTGACGCTACCTACCTACCGAGTACATAAGTTACAGAGAAATGCGGAGGATTTTTTTCTCTTATTCGCCGTATCAAATCAGCATCTGTGTGTTTGTTTTTCCTGTCAAACTTAGCGCGTGCCCAAATGTTAACTCCCTTCTATGCAAAATCTTATCCTCTTTCCCTCCCCCGACACTCCCACACTCCCAGAGCTGGACACGCCCAACTTTCCTGACTTTTTTCGAAACAGAGGTGTGAAAACACCCTGCTGAGACAGGGGGTTTCGTGGCCCTTTAAAAAGTCACACAGCATAATGACATATAACACAACAAACAGAAACAGATTGATGGCAGCAGAAGAGAACAAAAAAAATGAAGAATTGCTGGATTCTTCCTCAATTCTAGTTCAATTCTAATTAAAATTTAAGTTTTTATAAATTATACAGGGGAGAGCGGGGCACAAAGTAACACTTTTTGGTTTTGGTCAAATAATGAACAAAGTAATGGGGTTAGACAAACTATATATTTTTTTTACCAACAACACACAAGCCTCTCCTACAAATGAGCACTGAATTATGATCTCCGGACCTATGGTTTCTGTGCAGTATTGCCAAAAGTGCCAGGAGTATAAATGTTACTATTTACCCCACCTGCAGGGCAAGTTGTAACAGATAGGGGGTTAGTTGTAACACAAGCTTATAAAGGCAGATTTCACACTATTAATTTAAACTCAGTTTACTTTAAATAGTAGCTATATTTCCTCAGTAAGTGACTCATTTCTTTTTTATTCTAAATAGCACAGTATGTTTATTTTTTTTTGTTTATTGGATAAACACATTTGAATCTATTAGCATTATTATCCATTTACCCATTATTATACAATGCATTTATTTGCATTATTAGCAATATATATATATATATATATATATATATATATATATATATATATATATATATATATATATATATATATATATATATTGTTTCTATTGAAACAACTAATACAACTAACCTCGCTGTGTCATGTTTTCCTCAAAACTGGCTAGCAGTCTCTGTGTGTATCTTTTAGCCTACAAGACGGTGATCACAACAATATAACATTTTACGTACATACTTTCACAGATTTTTTTCAAATAAAAAAATATAGACTGTAATAAAAAATACTTTTATGCTGCAAAAATGGTTTCTCCTGTGTTTCTCATCCAAATTTCCCCGAAATGTTTCAATAATTGGCAGGAAGATGTCTGCCGACACTGGTGAAAACCTCGGAAGCATGTCATGGTTATCCCTGAGCAAATACCTTAAAACTCCGTGTTACATTTAACCCCGCGTTACTTTGTGCCCCGCGCTCCCCTATAACAGTTTTCAATTATACATTATATTGTGAGAGTTTAACAAATATTTTTTTTCCATGCAAATGTGTGGCCCACCCCAATCATGGAGCAGTCCAGCTGTCAGTAAATAGTTTATTTCATATTTTTTGTGGTAAATTCATTTTAAGAAAACAAATTATTTTAATTGTAGAGATTGCATTAAGATGCAGAGGTAGAAAAGAGGATTATATGATATAAGACAGCAAAATAAAAATAAATTAAATGCATGAATACGTAAATAAATAGGTAACACTTTATTTTGATGGTCCATTTGAGTATTAGTAGGCTGTCTGCTTAATATCTGTTGATACTGCTCCTTCAACAGACATTTCACTGACTATAAGAAACTTTGCAAGTACATGTCAACTTACACTAACCCTAACCCCAACAGTCTACTTATAATCTAATGAGAATTAGTTGGCATGTAGATGCAATGTAATTTAAATTCAACAAACAGACCATCAAAATAAAGTGTGACCAACATATAAGTAAATAAATAAGTAAGTAATTAAATAAATAAAAAGGTTGCATATTAGGACTGCTGGGCTCCATGGCTGGAATTGCTTAAAGGGCCTCATGTAAATATTATACAATGCCAGGATGAAAGTAGATTGACCACATGCCAAAAGGGCAGTGAAAAGTATATCTGTTGTTGACTTCAAAAGCCCATGCATTCAATCAAACGATATTTAATAAGGATTTTGGTCTCAATTTCACTCTTGTTTGACATAAATTTGACATGGACAGATAGCATCACATGCTTGAACAAAGCAGATGTTACAGACAACATTAAATACAGCATGACATGCTTACCTTTAGACTATAAACAATCCTGACAGTGTGTACAAACTGGGTGAAAGGCAAATCCAGTATATGAGAAGATCTCGCTGACAAATAAACATCAGGAATGCCTCTACTGCACTCTTCAGGTCAGCTGTTGTAGTACAAGTGATTTACAGCACAGTCTCTGGCGCCGTACTGTGGAAAGATGAAAAATAGATATACATTATTGATCAGAGATCTGTTGTTATTCTCCAATTTCTCACTTTACAATTTGATTTCTTATTCTGCAAAACAGTTCTAGAGGAAATTCATCCCTCATCTGAAAGAAAAATGTCCTCCAAAGACAAAAAAAAGCAAGGAGATGATTGAAAGGTAAAGAGGAGAGTCTCCGCTGGGGTTATTCTGTGTTTGGAGGACCACTGATGAACATATTACAAAAGATCTAGAGTTTAAAGCAAGACAGTGAGAAATAAATCCTTGATTAACAAACAGATCAGACTGCTCATATTAAGTAGAGGAGTGTCGTACATCCATCATCAGTATTGCATATTAATGTGTAACAATCATGAAGAGCTAGAAGTTAAGACTTATAGTACAATTGCAGCTACTTACCAAATTAATAATAATAATAATAATAATAATTAACATAAAGAATTAATTTAAACTGTACATTGATGAGAAAGGGAAGGAAAACTAGAAGTACACTAGAAAAAAAACATATAGGGAATAAATAGCCTACATCTGCAAACATGGATGATGGAAATGTCAGCTGTAATATACTTTGAGCCTTTAAGTAGTATATTGCAGCAATTCTAGGTACTATACACCCCAGCTATAACACGACGTAACAGCTGCAGTTGAAGTCAGAGTTATTAGCCCCCCTTTGAATTTATTTCTCTTTTTTTAAATATTTTCCAAACCATGTTTAACAGAGCAAGGAAATTTTCACAGTATGTCTGATAATATTTTTTCTTCTGAAGAAACTCTTGTTTTATTTTGGCTAGAATTAAAGCAGTTTTTTATTTATTAAACAATTTTAAGGTCAATATTATTAGCCCATTTAAGCTATATATTTTTTTCGATAGTCTACAGAACAAACCATCGTTATTTAATAACTTGCTTAATTACCCTAACCTGCCTAGTTAACCTAATTAAGCTTTTAAAATGTCACTTTAAGCTGTATAGAAGTGTCTTGAAAAATATCTAGTAAAATATTATTTACTGTCATCATGACAAAGATAAAATAAATCAGTTATTAGAAATGAGTTATTAAAACTATTATGTTTAGAGATGTGTTAAAAAAATCTTCTCTCTGTTAAACAGAAATTGGGGAAAAAATAAACAGGAGGGCTAACAATAATAAATATATATAATATTTTCTTTCTTAAGATGCCATTTTGATAATGTTATATGTTTACTGTACTTATTTAAAATGAATTAACACTCCCGGATAATAATTATGTGTAACTGCAATGTATTTTGACGACCAAAGTTTCGTTAATTGTGACAACGTAACTGATTACATCGTAATAACCAGGAAAAACACGCCCTATGTTGTCTTGAGTTTCGTCTGGGTGGGTTTCCCCCACAGTCCAAAGACATACGCTATAGGTAAACTGAATAAGCCAAATTGGCCATAGTGTATGAGTGTATGGGTGTTTCCCATTGTTGCGTGAAACATATGCTGGATAAGTTGGCAGTTCATTCTGCTGTGGCGACCACTGATTATTAAAGAGACTAACCCAAAAAGAAAATGAATGAATATGAGTCCATCACTCATAAAATATTCTGCCTTATGGGCAAATGAGGACAAGTAATTGTCCACCCTGAAAATGACCAAATTAGTACCAGTACATGACCTTATCACAACGTTGTGATTATTAACTGGCCACGTCATGAGGGGATTTTAACTTTTTCGGCTGCCACGATGTAATTAGTTAGGTTGTTGAAACTTTGGTTGTCAAAATACATTGTAGTTATGTAACAACCACAAATTATGGCTAGCTGGGACCTAATTCAACAATTCGCCATTTAAAAGCGGTTTCACACTTTTGCGTAATCATCACATTTCACCAAAACCCAAGCAATCCCATTTAATCATCAAATTACATGTAATCTATCTTGTCCTCTTGAGCACTGACATTAACACAAAGCATTATTTCCACAGCAGATTAGCTTCATTTTAAAAAATTATGTCAGGTCCTGTGCAATTTTCCCTAAATGTAATAAACAACAGGCGATTCACAGTCTGCTTGCATGCATACACACTCACACTGCCATCTAGACCTCCAAGGATGTCTGTCATCTGTCTAAATGATGTTACAAATTGAGGACAAAACTCCTCATGTAGTTTCCTCTCACCTCAGCACTGTCTTTACTACATGAAAGGATCTTTGGGAAGTCAGGCATCATTATAGTCATGAAAAGCCCATGTGCAACGTCGGTCATATCTCCAAAGATCAAAGACACTTTTGCTAATGGGTTTGTGAAGCTTATTACAGGTCTAAGTACACTGTAGTTCAATCACCGGACTCTATTCTAGTCATCTGATTTAGCTGGGACAAGCAGTCTCTCCATGGATATGGAGCTAAACACTGAATCGCATTTCTTCAAGGTAATCCAATCAAAATAAGACAGTACACCTTGAGTGGAATTTGTTGCCATTATTTGAGATAATGAAAGGGATTGAGCATCTCCGGTGAGGAGAGAAAAATGAATTTTAGTGCCTACTTTAACAAGAAAATGAAAGTATTGATCTGTTGTGCTTCTGTGATTTCTGCTGTTGAGTGTTTGAACAGGGATATTTATGCAGGCGGTCCCAAAGACCAACAAGCTGTGCAAGGTTGGAGAACAACCTTGTACAGCTGCTCGAATAGAAAGCAGAAATTAACAGGAGCGGGAGTTAAATAATTCTAAATTGAAACTGAATCCAGTATGGGTGTCTGAAAGAGCAAGACAGAAAGGACAGAGTTGGTGCTCATTTGCTGACTGACTGCTATCTCCTAGCCTTTCTGACAGAGGAATTAAACTGCATTTAATCTTTTCATGGCTTTAATGAGGCTTACTAAAGATGCTCGGAACAGAAACCAGGCAAGGTCATAGTCACCTGAAATGTTTTCTTCAGCAAAATACACCCATCTCCCGCTCTTACAAATGATTTTCCCTTCAGAAAGCTTAAACATTAGTTTGAAGCTGTAAGATTCCATACTATCAGCCCAACGATGGAATCTGATAAATAGTCGAAGGTTAAATGCGTGCAAGCCTTTTTAGCGCTTCTGAAAATAATTGTTATTTATTAGAATTTATCTATATTTGTTTTTAGCTCCGAATTCAATCTGACTCCAATTTTTAGTGACCGTCAATTTAAGACTGTATATCTAATCAGGAATGGGTCACAATTTTTGTTAATTTAGTGTTTGATTTATATCAGGGGTCTGTTCTTCGTATGTGGATTACTCAGTTAACTGGATTTGGTTATTGACGATCTGACACGATCCAGGATCGTTTCGTTCTTCAAAACTCATCTGAGAGTTGTTGTCATGGCAGCAGTTCTGGTAGCTCAAACCTGCTCAGGAGCAGGCTCATTTCATATAAACAGGATTAGATCAGGTCAGTTCAAGCAAAGGTAATACTGAAAGCATGTAGCGAATTCTGATATTTTCTTACAGCAGTAGTTACAGTTGAAACCAGAAGTTTACATACACTCTAAAAAATGAACATAACCATTTAAAAAAAAAATGTCTGATGGTAAATCATACTAAACATTTACTATTTTAGGTCCGTTAGGATTACCTAAATCATTTACATTTGCTAAATGCCAGAATAATGAGAGATTTTTTTTTTTTTTAAGAATTTTTTATTATTTCTAGACAGTCAAAAGTTTACACACATTTCTTTGGTATTTTTTAGCTTTGCTTTTAAACTGTATAACTTTGGTCAAATGTTTTGGGTATCCTTCCACAAGCTTCTCACAATAGTTTGAAGGAATTTTGGCCCATTCCTCCTGACAGAATTGGTGTAACTGAGTCAGATTTGTAGGCTGTCTTGCTCGCACAAGCTTTTTCAACTCTGCCCACAAATTTTCTATAGAATTGAGGTTTTAAAGCACATTTTAACTAATTTGGCAGTACGCATAGGGTCATGGTCCATTTGGAAGACCCATTTTTGGCCAAGTTTTAATTTCCTGGCTGATGTCTTGAGATGTTGCTTCAGTATTTCTACATAATGTTCTTTCTTCATGATGCCATCTATGCTGTGAAGTGGACCAGTCCCTCCTGCAGCAAAACAGCCCCACAACATGATGCTGCCGCCCCCATACTTCACAGTTGGGATGGTGTTCCTAGGCTTGTAAGCTTTCCCCTTTGTCCTCCAAATGTAACACTGGTCATTATGGCCAAACAGTTCAATCTCAGTTCCATCAGACCACTGGACATGTCTCCAAAAATTATTCTTTTTCCCAGTGTAATTTAGCAAATTGTAATCTGGCTTTTCTGTTGATTCTGGCTTGTTGATTTTCCCATGTTGTCACACAAGGAAGCAGTGTGTTTGAGGTTTTCCTTAAATACTATTCTACAGTTGTGCCTCCAATTAACTCAAATGTTGTCAATTAGCCAATCAGAAACTTCCAAAACCTTGACACCATCATCTGAGCTTTTTCAGAGGCATAATAAACTTATTGTATGTAAACTTGACTTTCAAGAAAAGTTATAACAATTTCTCAAAAAATCTCTCTCTCATTATTCTGCTATTAAGCATAACAGAAACAAATTTGATAATCCTAACGTAACTTTTTTTAAAGGGTTATGAGCCTTTTTATACAGCGCATGTAAACTTCTGGTTTCAACTGTATATACACTTGTGAAAATAGTAAATATAATTTTTTAAACTATATATATTTTTATTTATTTATTTATTTATTTTTTAAGTTTAAAAATAAAAGCACAAAGACTGCCACCTGGTGGTTTAAAGAGAAAATTTATTGATATGAACTTTGATACAAATGCGTACAATCGCTTTAGGTCAGTTTGTGTATAATAATAGACATCCACAATATTTGACTTTAAGGAATATTACATTTATGCAGTCATGAACATGTATTGACAGCTAATATGACAGTGATTTGATGTTTCACAAAAGTTGCAGACACCTTTACCAACATAAAAACGCTTTTGATGCTAAATTAATTTAAACAATCAGTTATACTTTACACCGATTAAGAAACTGGCTACTATAATAAAGAACATCCGCTCTAACTGTAAAACTAAATAAATTGCTAAATACTCTTGACACATGAAAGTGTAAAGCCTGCAGCCCACAACAAAGTTGAAAAGTTATTGCACATCATATTTAACAAACCGTTTCCTATGAATTTTATGTAATTTTGCTCACGTGGATAATTGAATATTAATCAGATGATGTCATTATGGCTGCTGTGCCATCAGCCAATTGTTGCATTGCTGATCATGATTTCAGGGATCGATAGATCTGTCCTTCACAACACACGCAGCGATCTCAGATCAGTTCATCCAGACATTTTAATCTGATTTGCAAACTTGTTTGAAGAACCAAATTAGCCAGAGATCAGTTATCAAGATTAAAAGATCCAGGATCTGTCAAATCATCTTAGATGATTTAAGCGAGGTAGGAAGAACGGACCCCTGATCCCATACTCTTCAGTTATACGTTCATTAGGGATGTTAATCAGAGTTTTCACGCTCCGGGGATCTCGACATTCTGAAGTTAGTCAGAGGATGCAGGTTTAAAGGGTGCAGTAGGTGATCTGCCAAAATGCTAGTCTGTTAGCATAAATCTCTGAAACACCATGCCTCCCCTGCCGTCCAAAGCCATGCCTCCTGAAAACACGAGCACGCGTACCTTAAAGATGACAGCAGAACCCTCTCTCATGTTTGAGCCAAAACTTGTTATTTCTGACCGAATATTTAAAGTAGCGTAAACACTACAGGAAGCGCGTCACAGGTTGTCATTGTTCAAAAAAGAACCGATGTGAATATAAAACCATCTTTAGCTGGGTAAAGCAGGCTAGGCGGAATAGTGCTATTTACTGATGTTTTGCTGTTAAAATGAATAAAAATCTACATTATCCATGCTGTAAAAGGACCTTATGAAACTGAAAATAGTCACATCAATCTATCGCCAGAAGATTTCAGTGGCTAAACAACACTTCTGTGCATATAACCTATTCATAACAACCCAATCTACATCAGCTCTGCTTGACAAAAATAGTTTTAAAACATGGCATTACCGGTCTAAGAGAAATACTTCAGCCATGGTGTCGTCCTTGCACAAACGGCAGAGCTGCATACAAACAGGTGCGCAGTAGCTCAAATCTGCATTTGCTGACAGACAGTTTGAGCTACGTATCAGAATTATGGGAGATGTTGACCCAACACTATTTTAACTGGATGAACATTTTTGAGTCTTGTGCCTTACTCAGATTATAAAAATACATTTAGATCATTTACTTTAATCAGTACTATTGGAATGTGAAGAGACTTTCAACCGGAACAACAAAAAATGTTTGAAGACAAACACCTACAGCACCTTTAACTAATACCCAATTAATCTGGTTGCCTCCTGCTCATTCATACTAAAAGTGTAGTTTAGTGATTTCCATACAACTTGCTAAATAACCAGAAATCAAATGGTGCCAACTGTCTCGTGCCATTTGATTTAGTGGCTAATTCGTATGAATTCGTACAATTTGCCCATCACCCAATGACGATTGGGTTTAGTGGCAGGGTCGGGTGCCATGCCTCCTTTTTAAAATCGTGCATTTTCGTACGACTCAACTCATATGAATTCGTACGAATTAGCCACTAAACTGACAAAACGTAATATACTTACATTTCCTTGTGAGATCAGGCTGGCCATTCATTTGGATACGTACACCGATCAAGGTAACACCAGCCTCCACAACCTACTGGACAAAATATTTCAGGATCAATCAAAAAGGTTAATATTTTTCCAGATGAAAGTGTATCATGGCAATTACAGAACCAAACAATAGAAGCCAATTCAGAAGTGCACATCAATTTCTCAAAGATAAATCAGAGTACAGATGGAAATCCAAATTATACATAGTGTTGAGCTTGAGAGCTCTCTACTACAGGCCGGTCTGGATAGTCTTGCAACACCAAGACATTACATCCATTAAGTACCATATGAAAGCAATGGAAGGTTATGGTCAAAGTTAACCAGTGACTTAAAGATTCTCATCTGTTGGGGATTGTCAAATGTTATCAGAGATGGTAAACAATCTTCTCACCAGTCACAGAGTATTTATCAATACCAGAGGGTAAGGAAAGAGCACAAAATCTGTCCTGGGCCTCTTCCTTTAGATTTGAGTATTTGTTTTATTACTTGGCACATTTAAATCTGACTAAAACCCACCCCTACAAAACCATAGGCATAACCAGTCAAGTCTACAAGTTATTCAAGACCCAATACCACATTTCTAAAGATTTGCTAGTAAATGTACATACAACTGATAGGGAAAGCAGTGGTTAAAGTTCAATTATCCTTAACTTCCTGAATGTGTCAAAACAGAATGCCAGGATTTTTTTATTTTTATTTAAAAAATTCTGGTTTAGACAGTTAAAACTTGACCAGATTTAAAAAAAATAAATAAAAAAAATAAACCCTGCATTACTTCTATAGGTGCACACATCAGTACATGGCTTAATCAGCCAGTGGAACCATTACATGCAACAGTCTTAAGTGAAAGTTACTTAGACACAGGAGCAAGCAAACACTATAAATCATTGTGAAAGAAATAGGCAAATACCACAGAAATAAAGTTAAATTGAATTTATTGATTACACAAATTCCATTAACAGATCACATTTAGTTCAAGGAGCAGATGTACAGGATCAACATTCCACTAGCCCTTGACAGTTGTCAAACACCTTGAAGATCTAGTCTATAATCATAGCTTGGTTGTCAATGATGGGACCAAAGTTAGATGAATCAAATATGGGGACAGCAGACTGTACAGAGACAAGACCTTGTGAAACTGCTTCAGCATTGGAGCCTACAGATGCTACGTATTTTATGGGGCGCTGAAATGAAATAGACTGAGCAGGAGACAATGGGCTAGTGGTTGAGCCTGAAGCAGCCTGAATGGGCTTTGAGGGTCTAAGCAATAAACTAGATAAACTTGGGGTCCTATGAGAACTAGAGGTTGTACTCTGGACAAGAGGTGAGCTTAGGACAGGCTGGAGGGAAAACTGACTGGAACCCGAGGAGCTACTCTGGGATACAGCTGTGCTAGGCAAACCACTATATGCAACACCTTTCTGTGGTGAGGCAAAATTGCCAGAGAGCCTACCGGGATAATTAGAGCTTGGAGATGCAGAGTTAACTTGGGATACCACAGTACGAGAGGTCTCATAATCTGGTGACCAGCTAGTGGAGGAAGGTCGCCATTGTATAGCTGGGCCATTGATAAGGAATTCCTGGTTTGAACCTTGGCTCTGTCTCAGAGGTAATTCCACATCCAGAGCAGTGGGGACATATTGGCTAGAGGTTCCCTGAAGCTGGATAAAGGTGCCATCGGTAGAGGGAGTTTTGAAGCCTTGAGACACTGTGCTGCTCTGTAGCACAGTACTGGGCAAGCTAGAGGAAGGCTGCAATACAGACAAGGATCCACTTGGGGCAGCCTGACTGTACATGAGAACTTCTTTAACAGCAGTTGGGGTATATACACCAGAGGTACCTTGAGACTGGGGAGAAGTGCTACCAGAGAACCCACTAGGAAGAGTCAGAGAGCTGCTTTGTATGGTGCCTGATGTCTGAAGTCCTTGTGACACTGTGACAAAGGGCTGAGGCCTAGAAGGTTGATTAATAGAGAGGGGTGGGACACCCTGAATTGCTTTACTAGACACAAGCACTTTTGCAGAGGATGGAGCATTCTGACTTGTGGTACTCTGGGGTTGGGCAACAGAGCTGTAGGCAATTCCTTGTACAGGCACAGATTGACTGGAAGCTGCTAGCTGACCATCAACCCAGCCCTGGGAGCTTGATATATACTGGCTTGTAGATCCCTGAGCACTGGTAGACTGGCTTAAGGGTGATGCAGCAAGCTGGACATAAACAGAGGATCCAGGGACATACTGATTTGATGTACTTTGAGACTGACTAGTCAAGCCACCAAGTGAAGAAAGGGTAGCGAAGCTAGTGGAAGGCTTGGAGCCTTGAGATGTGATACTCTGAGACCCAGTACTGGAAGACTGAAAACCAGATGACAAGCTAGAGGAAGGCTGCACTGGAGAACGAGATCCACTTGGGATAGCCTGACTGTACACCAGCACTTCTTCTAGAGCAGTAGGGGCATACAGGCCAGAGGCACCTTGAGACTGGGAAGAACTGCTACCAGAGAAGCCACTAGGGGTTAGGAAGCTGGCCTGTATGGTACCAGATGTTTTAAGTCCTTGTGACACTGCAGTGACAAAGGGCTGAGGCCTAGAAGGCTGATTAATAGAGAGGGGTGAGACACTCTGAATTGCTTTAGACACAACAACTTCTGCAGAGGAAGTTGGAGCATTCTGACCTGTGGTACTCTGGGGTTGGGCAACAGAGCTGTAGGCAATTCCTTGTACAGGTACAGATTGACTGAAAGCTGCTAGTGGACTGTCGACAAACTCTTGGGAGCTTGATATATACTGGACTGTAGATCCCGGACCACTGGAAGACTGGCTTAAGGGTGATGCAGCAACCTGGACAAAACCAGAGGATCCAGGGGTATATTGGCTTGATGTACTCTGAGACTGGCTAGAAATGGCACCAAGTGAGGCAAGGGTAGAGAAAGTAGTGGAAGCCTTAGAGCCTTGAGTTGTGACACTCTGAGATCCAGTACTGGAAGACTGAAAACGAGAGGAAGGCTGCACTGGAGACCGAGATCCACTTGGGGTGGCCTGGCTGTACACCAGCACTTCTTCTAAAGTAGCAGGGGCCTTCAGGCCAGAGGTACCTTGAGACTGCAGAAAAGTGCTACCAGAGAAACCACTAGGGGTCAGGGAGCTGCCTTGCGTGGCACCAGATGTCAGGAATCCTCGTGATGCTGCCGTGCCACTGGACTGAAAACGTTGAATCTTAGAAGGCTGCCACATTAGAGAAGATTGGCTAAGAGAGAGCGGCAAGGCACTCAGAGTTGCTTCACTAGACACAGGCACATTTACAGAGGAAGGTTTAGCATACTGGATAGTGGCACTTTGCGGCTGGACAACTGAGCTGTAAGCAATTCCTTGTACAGGTACATATTGATTGGAAACT
Organism: Danio kyathit; assembly: GCA_903798195.1. Taxonomy (NCBI): domain Eukaryota; kingdom Metazoa; phylum Chordata; class Actinopteri; order Cypriniformes; family Danionidae; genus Danio; species Danio kyathit. The sequence continues at coordinate 48,537,477 of LR812530.1, forward strand.
GCAAGCTGACCGTCAACCCAGTCTTGGGAGCTTGAGGTGTATTGGCTGTTAGAACCCAGACCACTGGTAGACTGGATTACACCTATGGGTGAAGCAATGGCAAGCTTGGCATTTGCAGAGGACACCGGGGTGTTCTGACTTGAGGTACTTTGGGAGCTGACATTAGGAGAAACCGGTTTTCGGGAGCTGGCTGAAGATCCAGCAGAAGAGCTACTATGACAAAAGGTTCCCGGAGTTTGAAGGTCAAGACTGCTCGGGCTAGAAACCCATGAGGGGGAGAGGTTAAACTTTGACAAAGAGCCTGTAGTAGAAGGAATAGAGGAACCTTGAGACTGAAAGGCCAAGCCACTGGAACTTCCACTTCCTATTGATGTTGAAGCAAGCACTGACGCTCCTTGCAGGCCAGATTCATCTGAAGTAGCAAAAGCATATTGGCTATTTGAACCCAACACACTGCTGCCTGGGGTCTGTGGATTTTGTGGTAGGACCAAGGAAGAAACCAATGCACTTGGTGCACTTTGGGTCAGTGACATAGATTCATAGTGACTAGATGGGCTGTTTCCAGCAAGCACAGAGACCACTTCTTCAGAAGGAATGCTCGCAGATACTGGAACCTCCAATACAGAAGACTGGACAACTTGCGGTCCAAAGGATCCTTTGACAAACCAATTCTGTTGAGGCTGAACTTTCTGAGAAGACAAACCTGCATAAAGCCACAAGAATTGCAGATTAATAATAATAATAATAATAATAAATAAAGACCATTCAATAAGGTGACTCACTTCTGTATCCAACAGCATGTTTGCAGCAGATCAAGATGATCAACAGTAAGTGGACCCTACAAAAGGCAAAAACAAAAACAGTACAACACAATGCAAAGCAATTTGTGGAAGTGCACATCAATGGACTTGCTCTTCAGTGGTTGGACTTTCAGCAGTGAAAATTAAACCACACAGAACTGAACTTTAACTCCAAAAACTGGACTTGCATGGTTTCAATTTACTAGAACTACTATGTTAAACTGCTTTGACACAATCTTTATTGTAAAAGCACTACAGAAATAAAGCTGAATTAAACTCACCTCATCCGCCCCAGGTCCATGGTCAAAAAATACATCAACAATACCTCTTAACTAGCAGGAAACCCAAAACCATCAATCCAAAGCAGCTACAAATCTATGTGTATGTTAACAACCCAGCATTTGTCTTTTATAGGCCTGTCTGACAAAGGAGCTCACATATCCAATTACATGAAATGCTGTTCACCTGTTGGAAACGTGATGATTGAATTTGCCAAGACAATTAACTACAATCACCTGTTACCAATAACAGCTACACACTCCATCATGCCTCCAACATGAAGCATGTTTATGTGATTACTAGTACAATTAGAAAATTACAAATTAATGTTGCATGTGTGAATTAACTCTTAACTCTCACCCCAATTTCTGTATTCATACTTGTAAATGACACTTGTTATATACAAATATATATATTCACAAGCAGATCTTTTAAACTTCCATCGTGAATATACAGTACACTTTTCTTAACTTACAAGTACAATTATGTAGATAAGCATTTCACATGCATATCTGTAATTTATGATTAATTTATTCTCCATTCAAGTGTTGCCTGGTGAACCGTTTGCGTACCTGTGGTGATTATGCATGACTATAAACAGCCGTCACCATATGTTAGTTCATGCATCAATGAATATTTGAGTGTGTTATTGTGGGGAGATGTGTTGAAATGTTTAAAAGGTTTCCTCAGCACAACTATCAGGTTATCATGGGAGAACTGCAATTACACAGAACCACAGGTGTGTGTGTGTGAGAGACAGACATAATGGCCATTCAACACACTCGGCTCAAAGCCAGATGAGGTGTGGGTCGACTTTCCCCGACCAACGGCTGATTAATATTTATGGATCTTTAATCACAATAAGGAAGTTCTTCCTGTCCCCAAGAGTCACTCTGCCTGAAAAGCTGAAGGATCACATTAATTAAAGCAAGTGGACCTGATTGTGAAAGGTACATCCATCATTCCTGTGCTCATTAAAGGGGTCACATAACCAAGATAAAAATTCAAATAAAGGTGGTAGGAATTGGCCTAATCTAACAACCTGCAATTAAAAGCAGTTGGGCGAGCGCTATAATGAGTGCACAGTCACGTTTGCATGCCAAATCATAGGCTCTTAATGAGAAAAAAATTAAAGAAAAAAATATTTACATCAAGGCTTAATTTACACATGATATTAATATGTTCCATCAGAAGTAGTTGTTACACAAACCACATTTTGACGTAATCAAAAATGCAACTATAGCTACCTGAAAATGCATTACAGAAGCAGTGAAAGACTACTCAACAATCCTGACCTGCAATTTTCTAAAATGCCCATACACATACATGCAAGACTTGGATTTTGCCCAGTGCCATTTTTATTGAAATTGGATGCAATGGAAAGGGACATTCTCATTCTAAAAGCATTTGATTGGGCAGCAATTTCATATTTCAGACACATGTGCATTTAAATCTCAGTCTCAGCTGAGCACTCGTAATCAGACCACTAGAGAAAGATGTAAATGCCAGGTGTGAACATGGTCTAAAATAGGTATAGAAAGGAATCAATTTTATTCAATCATTGAATTTACAGCAAAAGTTGAACATTGTTTCTGAAAAGTTGTGATTTCAAAATAAAATGCTAAGTTGGATGGAATAAGTCTAACGCGAGTCCTCCAGTCCTGAGGTTAGATGTGCAGGTTACACAGCGATCCGCATGTTGTTCAGTGCTGGAATAGTTCAGTTTTCTCCTTTCAACACAGACACCAGCTCACCGCCCTCTAATAGCTCCTGTTTAAAACATGAACATATATCCAATCTGTAAAAAATATCTTTACATGGAAGAATGATACAGCAATAATAAAAAAGAACAAATAGTAAAGTGCAAACCGTGGGGTATACGCACAGCTAGAGTTTCTTTCCATACCAATCAACTTCCGGTGAACGGTTAATGTGACTTTTTTCAATTTTATACGGTCTCTTTTACAGCATCGATGTTGTAATGGAATTAAAATATAATCAATTAAATAGGCTTTAGCATTCATTTAGTTGGTCAAGAGTAAAATGAGATGAAAAGCCGTTTACATGCATGCGCCGTAGGGCCAGTAAGCAAGCGCAGAAACACCATTGAAAATACCCCAGTAAAATAAATGTCCTTATTTTAAAGACATGGTGTGGGAAAATGTCATTTAATTCAGTGCTTCTTGTACAGACTGAGACCCACTTTATATCATTTAGCAATCAGGCAGTGAAGATCATTTATTTTTTTTAAACGCGTTGATTTTATAATGACATACAGTTCACCGCAAGCGTTTGACAGGTTACTGACAAATTAAAAGTCCTTCTGCATATACCCTATTTTGTATTAATGATTAAAAAATATATAAATACATAAATAAATGAATAAATAAATAAATATATTTTGACAAAATATCCAAAAACAAGCATTCATTTAGCAAGCATTTTTTACTTTAAAAGCATTCAACTTTTTAGTAAAGCAATTAATCTCTTAGTGATGTTGATTTTTTTTTTTAAATAATAGATATTACATGATTTGATATTAACTACAATGTTACTTACTGTAATGCCCATGTCTAAAATAAAAACTAAAATATTTAGTACATTTAGGTTCAGAGATGGAAACTGTAATGCTTTTTCTGCCCTCTGCTGGAGAAAAACCCCTACTGCAGTACGTTTTTTTTTTTTAAATTAAAGGGATAGTTCACCCAAAAATGAAAAATCTGCCATCATTTACTCTACCCTTCATTCAAATCATTGCCCATCATTTGTTCTAAAAACTCTTTGAATTTTCTGAAAAATGTTGGAAACTTGTAACCACTAACTTCCATAGTATTTGCTTTTCTTATTTTGGAAGGCAATGGTTGATTTTTTCCCCAACATATCATCAAAATATCATCATATGTTCAACAGAAAAAGCTGAACTCAGTTTATAACCACTTGAGGGTCAGAAATTGGTGAGTAAATTTTCCATTTTTGGCAAACTATCCCATTAGGCAAGGATGAATTGTACAGATCAAATATTATTAGCTTCTTTAGCACAAAAAAATGACCTATAATTTAGTGCTTAGACAATATTTTTTTAAGTACCAGATTTGTATTAAATTACAAAACATTAGGCCCTGTTTACACTAGTACATTTTAGTTTTGAAAAGGTGTTTTAGAATGAAAATGATCCGCAGCCAAAATGGCGTTTCACCCAGCGTTTCTGAACAACTCTCTGTCTACATTAAACAGCTGAAAATGCACATCACGTGACCACACACACACACTCTGGCATGCACTGCAGCGTGCTTTGAGCACATCTACCCAAATGAGAGCTGTACACATCGGACTGTTCATCAAGGATCTCCCGCTGGATCTAATCTCACTATATTTGTTAAACGTGATATTTAATTCATCTTGTTGTCTATATCTAACTACATATTCCCCGACTTTGGTCTTTTGATTCTATTACTTGTTCTCAAGTAACATGTTTTGGCTGAGCGTGGTTAATATATTAATTAATGTAACAGCGTACACTGATTCCGCATATTGACTGATTGCTTGCCTTTATTTCCTATATTGTATAAACATATTGTGCGTTATACTTTTATAATGGCCATTATTGATTATTAAACTGATATTCAGCAAAAGAGATGGTATTTTTCATATTTTTAAGGAGGCAGTATTTAAAGGAGGTAGTATATTTAGGTCAGTAGGAGGCAGTAATGTTATAGGCTCCGTTTTGTTATAAATATGCATACAGTGAAGATGACACTCGTATAAATATGGAGCTAAACGATGCCTCGACATTTTTGGTGTCGGTTAAGTTAATATCAAAATGAAAATAGGCAGTTCCTTATATCATGTTTTCATTTTATTGTTTAGAAAGTGAAAGAACGTAGCCAATGAGATGTGAATGAGGTTATAGAGTACACTGTTCCCTTTGAAGATTTACAGATGTGTCCTCAGAAGTTTGTTTTCCATATCAAACTTGCGAAGTCTGAACTTAGAAGGAGAGGATGCAAGACTGAACTGTGTGTAGGCTACTTAATATTGAGGGAAAAGCCCCATTCGGATAGGCGAATATTTGCAGCCCCGCCTTCGTTTTCAGATGTTTCCGTTTTCCCCCATCCACACTGACACGGAGCAGCAGCGTTTTAGAATGAAAACGGCCTCTTAAGCGTTTTCAGTGCTCGAAAACTCCAGCATAGTGTAAACGGATGGCGTAACCATAGCAAAAGGTATGCGTCTTAAAATGAAAAGGGATTAGTGTAAACGGGGACTTAAAATAATTTGTGAAGGATCAAGTGATGCTGAACACTGAATAACAGTATTCTACAATACTACTGTTTTTGCTGTATATTTTAATAAATATACAGTATGTAGCCTTGTTGAAGCTGAAAGGTAGTGCAAACCAGATTTACAGGGAGTGCAGAATTATTAGGCAAATGAGTATTTTGACCACATCATCCTCTTTATGCATGTTGTCTTACTCCAAGCTGTATAGGCTCGAAAGCCTACTACCAATTAAGCATATAGGTGATGTGCATCTCTGTAATGAGAAGGGGTGTGGTCTAATGACATCAACACCCTATATCAGGTGTGCATAATTATTAGGCAACTTCCTTTCCTTTGGCAAAATGGGTCAAAAGAAGGACTTGACAGGCTCCGAAAAGTCAAAAATAGTGAGATATCTTGCAGAGGGATGCAGCACTCTTAAAATTGCCAAGCTTCTGAAGCGTGATCATCAAACAATCAAGAACTGAGAAAAGTCAAGCGTGCAGCTGCCAAGATGTCAAGATGCCACTTGCCACCAGTTTTGTCATATTTCAGAGCTGCAACATCACTGGAGTGCCCAAAAGCACAAGGTGTGCAATACTCAGAGACATGGCCAAGGTAAGAAAGGCTGAAAAACGACCACCACTGAACAAGACACACAAGCTGAAACGTCAAGACTGGGCCAAGAAATATCTCAAGACTGATTTTTCTAAGGTTTTATGGACTGATGAAATGAGAGTGAGTCTTGATGGGCCCGTGGCTGAATCGGTAAAGGGCAGAGAGCTCCAGTTCGACTCAGAGGCCAGCAAGGTGGAGGTGGAGTACTGGTTTGGGCTGGTATCATCAAAGATGAGCTTGTGGGGCCTTTTCGGGTTGAGGATGGAGTCAAGCTCAACTCCCAGTCCTACTGCCAGTTTCTGGAAGACACCTTCTTCCAGCAGTGGTACAGGAAGAAATCTGCATCCTTCAAGAAAAACATGATTTTCATGCAGGACAATGCTCCATCACACGCGTCCAAGTACTCCACAGCGTGGCTAGCAAGAAAGGGTCTAAAAGAAGAAAAACTGATGACATGGCCTCCTTGTTCACCTGACTGAACCCCATAGAGAACCTGTGGTCCATCATCAAATGTGAGATTTACAAGGAGGGAAAACAGTACACCTCTCTGAACAGTGTCTGGGAGGCTGTGGTTGCTGCTGCACGCAATGTTGATGGTGAACAGATCAAAACACACAGAATCCATGGATGGCAGGCTTTTGAGTGTCCTTGCAAAGAAAGGTGGCTATATTGGTCACTGATTTGTTTTTGTTTTGTTTTTGAATGTCAGAAATGTATATTTGTGAATGTTGAGATGTTATATTGGTTTCACTGGTGAAAATAAATAATTGAAATGGGTATATATTTGTTTTTTGTTAAGTTGCCTAATAATTCTGCACAGTAATAGTCACCTGCACACACAGATATCCTCCTAAATAGCTCAAACTAAAAACAAACTAAAAACTACTTCCAAAAATATTCAGCTTTGATATTAATGAGTTTTTTTGGGTTCATTGAGAACATGGTTGTTGTTCAATAATAAAATTAATCCTCAAAAATACAACTTGCCTAATAATTCTGCACTCCCTGTAGTTTTAACATTTGAACTGCTCTTCAAATCTATAAAAATCACCACTTTAAAAACAATATTCCTTAAAAGCAGAATCATAATAAATGCTACATTATTTTTTAAACATTATTGTTTTAACTATGTGTTTTATGTGACAATCAGGTACAAGTATACAGATGTAAAAACACTTAATGACTTTCATTTGATTTATTTCACCTTTACAATATCCAGTCCTCCGATGAGATCTCCTTTAACGTACAGCTGTGGGAACGTTGGCCAGTTGGAGTACGTCTTCAGTCCTTGTCTTACCTGTGGACACAATCAAAAATTGCAGGTTTTGGCTAAACACATTAATAAAATTAACTATTTGTTTGTTTTAGAGGTGTAATGGTATGCATATTCCATCCTAAACAAAAAAGGTGTCCTAACAATACACATGTGGAGGTTTCATAGGTCAATATCGATTCTTAAATCACAAGATTGGTCTTTTTGTTTATGCATTTCATTTGAAGCATGAGCATCTTCACTAGACTCTCAGCATTTCTTACACTAGGTGCGTCCCAAATCACATTCTTATGCACTATTCTACGCCATTTTGCAGTATAAATAGTGTAAGTAGTTCAAACTGAAATTCTAAAAAGAATAAGTGCATTTTAAATACCCAGATGATGCACTTCTTAAATTGTTAAAATGAAGTGTGTAATGTTGGACACTTCGCACACTCAACAGCCACTGCTTCGCACAAGTAGCAGAAGGGGCGGAGCTTTCGGGCGCTCATGTTGGATTACTTTATTTTGGATTGTGAAAGCAAAATTCTCCTACGAGAGTGATTATAGCGCCTCCCGATGGTGAATGCGGTTGTTGTCATGGCAGGTATTATTTGGTAGTTTGGCCATTTATTTTCGCTAATTTGGCAACCATCAAACGTCATCTGGGAAACGGTTTGAACTTCCGCTTAGTAAAAAATGATTAGTGTTCCATTTGGGACGACGCTACATACATATACTTTGCTGTTGAGTGTGTAAGTACATAAGTATATTGTGCATAAGTGCATAGTGTATACTGTGCCATTTGGGACAGAGCTAGTATTTGCATTGTATTAGCCTTTTATCGGTTAATGACGTATTTATTAGGGACCGAGCACTAGTGGCGTGTAGACTATTGGAATTGCTTCGTTTCTTCTTCTTCTCTAGAATGAATCGCATTTTTGAGGGGCTAAACATGCTCTAAAACTCACAAAACTTTGCACATACACCAGAAATGGTTAAAATCTATGTTTGATGAGAATCCTGACCTCAACACGTTACACCTGCTGACAGAAGGAAGTTTGGCATAAATCTGTGTTTTTCTCAAGTTTTTTTTTTATATATATCAGCTTAAATTATTATTGTCCACTGTTCTCTAAGGCCACCAGGCGGCAGTAAGCCCGGATGTGAGGTCCCTTTCATCACTGCTTGCAGCTTTAATTTTATTTCTATTATTTATTTGTTTATTATCATGCAGGAAAAACGTGATTGCTTCTGTTAATTCACAATCAGCAACAGATGCCTATATTACACATTTAAAATGAAAAAAACAGATAAAGATTAAGAACACAAAAAATAATTCAATGAGCACATATGATAAAGACGTGCGAGTGTGGGATTTACAGTGGATTCTTGAGTGATGATAATAATAACAACATAGAATTAATAAATCAATAGTAATAATAATACACACACACACACACACAATAATTATTAGCCCTATAGTGAAATTGTAATTTTTTTTTTCACAGGAAGGCTAATAATTAGGGATGTCCAGATTTCTAAATCAGAAGAAATCAGTACATGCTTTGATTTTGAAGTCATACTTTGTGTTTTTTTTTTTTACAGCAGGGGAAAAACATTCAATTGCATTTATTAAACCACAACTTATTGAACTAACTGTGCTTGTGCTGCAAACTATATCACTAATGCACATTATTATAATGTCATTAAAATTAAATCTAAATTGAACGTTACCTTCCGATCAGGACTCGAATATACTGTATATATATATATTTGTGCTCATTATTTTTTAACACATCTGTAGTTATACAGTGGCACAGAGTTAGATTCTATTGGTTACATGCCAGCAAAGTAGAACACGGAAGCAGCTTGAAGTGGGAAGCACGAGTATGTCTGCAGTCTGGAGGTATTGCAAAGTTGATGATGACAACATTGCCATAGCAAACTGTGAGATATGTAAACTTGGGATTGCCTGCCGGGTATTTTAAGTTGAGGTGCTATTTGTTTTTATATTAGATTTTTTTTTATATTTACTTGATTGTTCAACCTCACAGAAGTGCTCTGCTTGTTAACAGAGTTGTTGAATGTTAAAATAAAGTGAATTAAATAAAAATAAGGAACATCCTGGATCTGTTTCTTTGCTCTTATTTATTCTTTTTTTTATGTATTATAGAAGTATCGGATCAGGTTTCAATAGATACTCAAAATCAAATGACTCGGACTCGAGGGGAAAAAAAAACCTGGTAAGGACATTCCTACTTCTACTACTACTACTACTACTAATAATAATAATAATAATAATAATAATAATAATAATAGTAGAGGTTGAAAGTATTGCAAATAATCTTATACCTCTTTAGTTTATTTCTTTGTCTTTATTTTAAATACATCTGTAATAAAAACTAGTTAACTATGAAATCCAATGGGGAAAATATTATATATTCATATTATAATAATATTATAATAATATTATATATATATATATATATATATATATATATATATATATATATATATATATATATATATATATATATATATATATACATATATATATATACACATATATATATACACATATATATATATACACATATATATATATATATACATATATATATATATATATATATATATATATATACATATACATATATACATATACATACATATACATACATATATATATATATATATATATATATATATATATATATATATATATATATATATATATATATATATACATATATACATACATATATATATATATATATATATATATATATATATATATATATATATATATATATATATATATATATATATATATATATATATATATATATATATATATATATATATAAACTGCTCAATGTCCAATCTATCCAATCTACATGTCAGGATAATATTTTTATGAGTGTTTATTATCAATCTAAATCCATTGCAATAGATTTAATTTTATCTATATTATAATAATGTGCATTAGTAATATAGTTTGCAGCACAAGCTGAAATAGATTTTAGAGCCCCAGTTAGTTCAATAAGCCGTGGTTTAATAAATGCAATTGAATGTTTTTCCCCTGCTGTAAAAAACACACACACAAAGTATGACTTTAAAATCAAAGTATGTACTGATTTCTTCTGATTTAGAAGCATTTATATAGTGTACAGAACATAAAATAATGATCTACAAGTAATTTCAATCTTAGTATATATAGAGAGAACTAGCTTTATCTTTCTTTACCAATGCAAATATAAGCTTTAAAAAGACGCAACCCACCTCTTCATCTTCCAATATGTCAAACGTATCATATTCAACCCTGAAATGTTAATAAAAAAAACATCTGTTACTTTAATAACACACATTTACGCTTTCAAGAATCCATGAATGTTAATAACATCCAGTAAAAGGAGCTTTCAGTCTTTGTTAAACTGTACTGTATGTGAAATGCTGAAAAGTCTCTCACCCCGTGTTGTTCATTATTTCAAGTATCTGACGGCTGAATCCACATTTGGCAGCCTGAGTATTCACAAAGACACGAGTTAAGAGGGTAAAAAAAACACACACGCTACAATGGTTTTCATATCATGAAAGGCTGCAGTGAAGAGAAAGCCTGCGCTTGAAAGCCAATCAGAGGAAGCAAGTTTTTAACTCCGCCAAAAACACACGCAGACTAGTGGAAAAAGCTCAAAGAACGGAGTACATGAGACGCGAGCGGCTCCTCTGGGCCCAAACCAAACTTTCATTTAGAAACTTACAACTACAAGCACCTACAAAAGAGATGGAGAAGTGCTTCTCAATAACTACTGGAGAAAGAGAAGTTGATAGAAGAGAGAGAGAGAGAGAGAGAGAGAAGCCGGTCGGAGAGATCTCATGGGGAAAGACTTTAAACTACTGCAAAGAACGTCTCTTTCATGTGTGAGTGTTAAAGATCAATACAGTTATGAGGAGAGAGGTGAGGGGTCTTTCTCCTCCATTAAAGAAGGACAATGCAGGTCTATCAGTGCTGGAGATGCCTGACATCGATTTCCACAGCCTGCATTTCTCTTACAGTATGTTACAGGAACGGTTCATACAAAAATAAAGACCATTCTGTTGTTATTTACTCAGCTTGAAAGGGATATCTCACAAACACAGTATTATAAGCTATTCATTCTGCTTTTATAGCCAGTCAGTCATGTGGGTTTGAATTGATTTAAAGGGATGGTTCACCCAAACATGAAAATATACTCGCTATTCATTCTCCCTCAAGTGGTTCTAGACCTTTTAAGAGTTTCCTTTTCTGATGCACACTAAAGAAGATATTTTGCAAAGTCAATGGTTATAGGTTTCCAGCATTTTTCAAAATATCTTCTTTCTTGTTCAACAGAAGAAATAAACTCAAAAATGTTTTGAACAATTGAAGGGTGAGTAAATATTCAATTTTGGGTGAAAAATCCTTTATAGGGTACCTATTTTACAAGATGTAAGATAAGCCTTTGGTGTCTCCAGAATGTGTCTGTAATGTTTCAGCTCAAAATACCCATCAGATTTATTATAGCCTCCAGAATCTGCCCATTTAGGTGTCTGAGTTCAGTGTAGCTGTTTTTGTAGCCTGTGGCTTTAAATGCAAATGAGCTGCTTCTCCCCGCCCACCGTTCCCACATGTGTCTGCTTCTCATCATGCATTACGTCAGATAAACAGCCGTCAGTGATAGAAACAGACACGGATGAAGCTGAAATACAGCTCATTAGTCAATAATACCAAGTAAGTTATTTCATGTATGTGTGGTGGAGTTTATTCAAGCCTTTCTAAAAGTAAGTGATGAGTCTCACACACATAATACTAATTTAAAGTAATTTCAAACACACATTACTGACTGGCCATAAAAAAAAGACAGAATTACTTACTAATGTTCTATATTCATTTTTTATGTAAATAATAACTTTATTTTTTCTAAATAATATTATATATATATATATATATATATATATATATATATATATATATTGTTGCATAATAATAGTTTATTTTACATTTACTATACTATTTTATGCTATATATTTTATTACATAAAAATGCTTTTTTTATGCGTTAAATAAAATGAAAATAAAAATACTTTTGGTTACAGAAAGTTTTTTGTAGCAATATCACTTTATAATTTTACTAATATGTAGGGCTGTCAAAATTACCACATTAACGCATGCGATAAATTTGAAATATTTAACGCGTAAAAAAAAATAATAACCCAATTAACGCAGTTACAGTTTTTTTTTTTTCCTGTTGTGGCAGACATGTGTTTAACGTGCAATGAAATATGGATAAGACCAAGGAAGCACTTTTAGAAGGAAATTTTCAGTATAAAACAATTAATGTCGCATCACCAGGCTATCCAGCGTTTCCTCCAGAGTTTCATGCAATTTTGGTTTCATTTTTAATCTTTAGACTTTACCTGCAGTTCAGCTGTTCACTTTTATTCAGCAACATATTGTTCATGCCCCCTGACAATTATTGGATGAAAATATGAAGTAAGGATTGCTGGAAGAGTGTTGTTTTAATAGAATTTAATACCGCATGGCGAACTGAAAGAAAAACGTCCGCATTTCGGGTCTCGGGTGGTCCTTTGAGGTAATCAAAAATCGCTGCTTACATGGTAGACTCTTAATCAGAGTATTATCTTAATCATAAAATCGGAGTATTGGTGTCCATGTAAATGTACTCAGTGAAAGTGCCAGCCCAACTCAGTGACAGCCCATTCCCCTGCCTTTAACTTGATTTTATGCGCCCTCAAATGTTTCAATAGGTTAGATGTGTTCCCCTTACACGCAACTTTTGTAAAGCGTCTGCTTCACGTTGAATCCTTGCTTGTAAAATATAGCCATATTTTAGAATGCTTAGTTTAAGCAAATTTGATGAACGTGATTTTGCGTGTTAATGAATCTGAAAAGAGTCGCTCACGGGGTGGGCTGTAGTGCACGCACTGTGTGTGTGTGTGTGTGTGTGTGTGTGTGTGTGTGTGTGTGTGTGTGTGTGTGTGTGTGTGTGTGTGTGTGTGTGTGTGTGTGTGTGTGTGTGTGTGTGTGTGTTTCCTAGCAATAAAAGCAAACGCCTGACATCGCTGACAGTGTCCAAACTCTCCTTAAGGCATTCTATATGACTATTCTATAGTCTTTGCGGTGTTCGTATCCCTCAAAGCTGTTTAGAATTAAATGTTTAGAGATGGTGTGACCAAAGTCCCTGTAAGAAGTCTATAGTAAGAAGTCTATAGTCTTTGGTACGTGCCTTTGATGTATCCCTTGGCCACTTTGTCCCCCAATAATGTCAATAGACTGGACTGTCTTAGCAACTGGCTAAATGTTAAGGAGGACTAAGCAAAATTGTTTTTACTTTATAATTAATGTTCTCAACTCGCAATACAACTTTACAATGAGTACAATTGTTTGTATTCAAGACTTTATTATTATTATAAGTTTCCATTTTTCCATATTTGCAATGCCTGTGTTTTGGATTTTTTCGTAGTCCACTTAGAATCCAACATGGAAATCATTTTTGTTTGTTATTGGCATTGATTGTTTTGAAATTCAAATGGCACTTACATGCCTGTGTTTTTATTTCTGTAATAAATATGACTTTTCGTGATTAATCACAAACAAAACGTGATTAATTAGTGAATTTTTTTAATCAATTGACAGCCCTACTAATATGATATAGACTAAATAAAGGTTTAGTCCCTTTATTAATCCGGGGTCGCCACAGCGGAATGAACCGCAAACTTATCCAGCATATGTTTTTTGCAGCGGATGCCCTTCCAGCCGCAACCCAACACTGGGAAACACCCACACACACTTGCATTCACACAAAGCCAATTTTGGCTTATTCAATTCACCTATAGCGCATGTCTTTGGACTGTGGGAAAAACCGGAGCACCTGGAGGAAACCCACACAAACACGAGGAGAACATGCAAACGCCACACAGAAATGCCAACTGACCCACCCGGGGCTCGAACCATATTAATGCTAATAATATGAACAATAATAAATTGTCAAAAAGCTATAAAAATATTCATCAGTAAATCACAATACACATAATAATGCTGATGCAACAAAATTATGAATTTCTAGGTTAATATTAAATATACGTATCCATATAAAGTTTGATATTAATAATATTACACAATTTTTTGTAATTAAAATAGTAAATAAAAAGTATTAATATTAATATAAGTATTAATATTAATAGTATAACAGTTAAATAGCATGCATTAGTAGTAAATTAAACACTGAAAATAGAACAAATTAAATTTATTCAAAATATTAAGACAATTGGTACATTATGCAGTGTACAGTGTAATTGAAACGCTTGATTATTATGATATTTGTGCAATGTTGTTCAAATTAATTTGTAATGTCTTTCAAGATGCTTTTTGTCAGCTGAAGGATGTAGGTCATCAACCACCTAACTGTAATTAATACGTCCTAACAAACAAACAAACAACTTTATTCTAAATAAATCTGAAAACAAAATACAGAAATTTGGTCTTTTCTTGACAAAGCTGAAGTGTCTATAGAAACCCCTGAAATAAATAACTGGTCCAAGTGGACTTAATACATTAGATTGCTCCATCCAATCTTCGTAGAAATATAAAAAACAAATTCTATCTAATTTCAATCCACAGAAGAAACATTTTTCAATTTACGACCCATTGCACTCCCCCTCTTAATCCTCTCTTTAGATTAGGAATTTACAGTTTATAATAACTAAACTAAAGTTGAGTGAATAAATAAAGATTTGACTCTCTCTGACCTATGTATATTTAGATATTGATATTATTTATGTTAGCATTTTGGCAGCCCGGTGGCACAGCGGGTAGCACAACCACCTCACAGCAAGAAGGGTCAGTTGGCGTTTCTGTGTGGAGTTTGCATGTTCTGCCCGTGTTTGCGTGGGTTTCCTCCAGGTGCTCCGGCGGTTTCCTCCACAAGTCCAAAGATCGTAGTGTATGTGTGTGAATGAGTGTGTATGGATGTTTTCCAGTGATGGGTTGCAGCTGGAAGGGCATCCGCTGCGTAAAACACATGCTGGATAAGTTGGCGGTTCTTTCCGCAGTGGCGACCCCAGATTAATAAAGGGACTAAGCCGAAAATAAAATGAATGTATGAATGTTACCATTTTATTGTTATTATTTTCATGAATTTTATTTTATGAAACTTTTTTTTTTTTTTTATTGTTTCTGTTACTTTAAAGTTTGTAAAAAAAAAAAAAGAAAAATGTTTAGCAATGGGAAATGTACACTCTCTTGAGTGAAATCATTCATTCATCATTAATTTTCTTTTTGGCTTAGTTCCTTTATTAATCCGGGGTCACTACAGTGGAATGAACCGCCAACTTATCCAGCATATGTTTACGCAGCGGATGTCCTTCCAGCTGCAACCCATCACTAGGAAACACCCATACACTTCCATTAACACACATGCACTACGGACAATTTAGCTTACCCAATTCACCTGTACCACATGTCTTTGGACTTGTGGGGGAAACCGAAGCACCTGGAGGAAACCCACGCCAACATGGATAGAACATGCAATCTCCACACAGAAATGCCAATTGACCCAGCTGGGGCTTGAACCAGGGACCTTCTTGCTATGAGGCAATCGTGCTACCTACTGCGCCACCATGACGCCCCTTAAGTGAAATCATTGTACTGTATATATTGCTACTATAAAAAAAACTCCAAAAAAAAAAAAAAAAGAAGAAACCCCTAAAACATCTTTAATGGCTTTTTTGGTGAAATGTCATATTGTCATAACATTGCTGAATGCAAAAAATCCCTTATCCGTAAGATAAACATTATTTTTCATCTTTGAGGGTACCATCCTGTAAAAACAAGCCTGGCTTTCTCTTCTCTGAGCTTTAAAGGGAAAAGAAGATATGCGAAGGAGAAAAGGAGTTCACCCACCTCTTTATTGCCTTTCATGAAGAGCATGACGGGTGATTTATTGATTAGAGATTTCAGCCTGTCAGAAGAGAGAATGTTTAAACGCGTCCAGCCGTACAGAAGCAAGTCTGCATGTATCTGTCTTTACCTGTTTTCCAGAGAGACGGTCTTGGGGAAAGTATTCTCAAGTTCACCAGACTCGACCAGCTCCTGTGGAGGATAGAAAACATCTCAGAATCCCGGCTCCCTTTCAACTCGACACACTCACAAACACACTCTTCTTTCATAAGTAACGGCTCCCTGCTGAGGTATTTTACCTCTCTGTAAAGGTAAATTCAGGATCTTAATGAGGACGGGCCTGGAGGACTCCTGAGAGGCGAGCGCGGGAGGAAAGAGGATGGATGCTAGCTAATCTAGCCCTCCTCTCTCAGCAGGGGCGCTCGGCTTGCTTTAAGCAGAATGAGCTCGCTGGGAATGTAGAGCAACGTACAGCTAATAACAGCTAGCCGAGAACACACACGCCGTCAAACGTACTGAAACTCCAACGCTTAACATGATACACATGGGATGGAAAGTAAAACATCAAGCAAAGAAATTTGTGTTGGGGAGAGAGAAAAAAAAATATACTGTGCACTGATATTCACTGAAAGCAATCGATATTGTTTGAGTTTTCACCTTTACAATGTCCAATCCGCCGATGAGCTCTCCGCTGACGTAGACCTGTGGGTAAGTGGGCCAGTTGGAGTAGGTTTTGAGTCCCTGTCTGACCTCTTCGTCTGAGAGGATATCGAAACTGCCGTACTGCACATTGTGGTCCTTCAAAATCTGAATAATTTGACGACTAAAACCTGCAAACAATTAATTAAACAAATAAACAAATTCATATTATATTTTAAGTGTCATTACAAAGACAAAATAAAACCATTTGTGATTGGTCAGTGCAAATATTTATATTTTAAGTGTAACTACAAAGATAAAACCAAACCATTTGTGATTAGTCAGTGTAAATATATTATATTTTAAGTGTCACTACAAAGATAAAACAAAACCATTTGTGATTAGTCAGTGTAAATTTTTATATTATATTTTAAGTGTCACTACAAAGATAAAACAAAACCATTTGTGATTAGTCAGTGTAAATATTTATATTATATTTTAAGTGTCACTACAAAGATAAAACAAAACCATTTGTGATTAGTCAGTGTAAATATTTATATTATATTTTAAGTGTCACTACAAAGATAAAACAAAACCATTTGTGATTAGTCAGTGTAAATATTTATATTATATTTTAAGTGTCACTACAAAGGCAAAGTAAAACCAAGGGTGAATGGTCTGTGCAAATATTTATTTTTTAAGTGTCACTACAAAGATAAAACAAAAGCATTTGTGAATGGTCAGTGTAAATATATTATATTTTTAGTGTTGCTACAAAGATAAAACAAAACCATTTGTGATTAGTCAGTGCAAATATTTATATTATATTTTAAGTGTCACTACAAAGACAAAAATAAAAATATTTTTGATTGGTCAGGGCAAATTAGAGCTGCACGACTTTGGGAAAAACAAACATTGCAAAATGTTCATTCAATGTGATATATATTGAGATATGAATGCAAATTCACCAGATGACACGAATGGCTTGTAAAGAATTCATAATTTTAGATAGATTTGGATGATTCTGTAGGGGAGCATATCTGCATAAAATAGAATTTAAAAAATGACAAGCATAGTTAGATACAACAGACAAAAGATGCAAATAAACAATAATTTATCCTTTTCTGGGGAGTCAAACAGTATTCAGAAGCAGAAATTAAATAATCAATGTATAATATTAATAATAATACATTTTTTATTTGAGTAAATAATTTTCAATTAATCTTTAAGCTAGAAAAGTTTAATTTATTGTGCCCAAATGGCTCAAGTTTGCTTCATATTCCTACAGTCAGGCCTTTAAAACACATGCAAATAATACAGTTTACTCAAAGGTTATAATTTGAAATTACTCCACTATGTTGTTAACTGTAATGTCTGGTCAACTATAATCTCAACTACATGGCAGATCACTGAAATGTGACTACTGCGGACTCACACACTATGATATCGATTCTGAAACGAAATATTGTTTAGCCCTAGTGCTAATATTTATATTATATTTTAAATGTCACTACAAAGACAAAATGAAACCACTTGTGATTGGTCAGTGTAAATATTTATATTAAATTATATTTTAAGTGTCGCTACAAAGACAAAATAAAAACATCTGTGATTGGTCAGTGTAAATATTTATATTAAATTATATTTTAAGTGTCGCTACAAAGACAAAATAAAACTGTCTGTGATTGGTCAGTGCAAATATTTAGTTTGCTTATTTTCCAACTATTTAAAAGCTTTGAATAATCTTGTTTTTCAGCTTTCTAAACTTTAATAGTTAGGTTTTCATCCACCTATTTTTATGCAAATTTTGGATACGTGCATAAAAAATGGTTGATGGAAACGCCATGATGGGCACAAGTTTTTAAAATGCTCATAAAAATGTATGTGCATAACTAAGCAAGATAATTTTTTTTTTATTTGATAAGAAAAGATGCTCATAAACTATGATGAAAACACTTTTACAGAACAAATTTCAGTATGCGCATTAAAAAAAAAAAAAAAGTCATGTGATTTTGTTAAAAGAGAACATGTTGTGATAAAAAAATGTGTGTGAATGGACAAACCAGCAGGCTGAGCACATTGTAAAACATCTGAAATGTTGTTTTGGTCATTCTAAAATGCCTTAACAGTTTCAGTATTAGTGTTATTATATTATTAATTACCTCCAGAATAGTCAAGAGCATCTATGCTCCACGTCTCAAGCCTTCAAACGGCACCACGCATTTAATGCATGTTGGCATTTGTCCTCTGAGGCGCAAGTAATTTATTAAATGAAGAAAAGATTCGCGTAGCTTCTCCTACCATAGCAAATTCTGTTTTTACTGTCGATATTTGGTGCCTTTTTTAGCATATATTTTGTTCTCTTTGACTCATTGGATAAAAAACACTATTTTATTTGCATGTCTTTTATGCGATATTCCCGTTTTGCACATACATTTAAAATAGAATTCAGTGTTTAACTTGTTTGGCTGATTTGTCCTTTTTTGTCTGCTTAAAAAGACATATTTTATTGAGGCAAATACAGTAAGTCAATAATAGAATACATCAAATAAATATTAGAAAGTTGAAAGATTGAAAATTTATTTAAATACATATATTGTTTTTTTACATTGTAAGATGCATTCTGAGGGAGCAGGTTTAACTGCCTATGTGTAGGAGAGTATCGTTTCTCCAAAGTAATGGAAATTATAAGTTCTAGGCACATCAAATCTGATTGCCTACAGTTGCAATCAGAATTATTCAACCCCCTTTTATTTATTTTTTCCTTTTTAAATATTTTCCAAATGATGTTTAACAGACAAGGAAATTTTCACAGTATGTCTGATAATATTTTTTCTTCTGTAGAAAATCTTATTTGTTTTATTTCGGCTAGAATAAAAGCAGTTTTTAATTTTTTAAAACCCATTTTAAGGTCAAAATTATTAGCCCCTTTAAACTATATATTTTTTTCAGTAGTATACAGAACAAAGCATCATTATACAATAACTTGCCTAATTACCCTAACCTACCTAGTTAACCTAATTAACCTAGTTAAGCCTTTAAATGCCACTTTAAGCTGTATAGAAGTGTCTTGAAAAATATCTAGTAAAATATTATTTACTGTCATCATGGCAAAGATAAAATAAATCAGTTATTAGAGAGGAGTTATTAAAACTATTATGTTTAGAAATGTGTTGAAAAAAATGTCTCTCCGTTAAACAGAAATTGGGGAAAAAAATAAACAGGGGGGCTAATAAATCAGGGGGTTGAATAATTCTGATTGCAACTGTATGTGTGAAATACAGTATCATGTCTCCAAAGTAATGCATATTGTCAGTTCCAGGCACGACTGTGTCTTTAGTCTAACAAACGGCCGAGGGTGATACTTTCAAGGCCCAGAAAACAAGATTTTTGTACTAACCCTGTAATGGCAGTTTCTGTTTCTACTGATAAGCACCGCCCACTAAATTGTGTATTTAACTGAATGTCAGCTGCAGCAGTTAGATTTTTTGATGAACGCCCCAGCGACTGCGAGTTTTCATTAAAGGATTCTGCTTTGAAGATACCCGAAAAAATCCTCCTGGTTTGTCTTTTCTTTGAATTCTTAATGTCACAAAAATGCAATGTTATTTTCATGTCACTGTGAAACTACTATAGTTTATATTCCTATTAATTTATTTCATTTTAGGTTATCAACTTAGCAGTTTCGTTGCATTTAAAGCAGTTTTTAATTAAAAAAAACAAAAACATTTTAAGGTCAAAACTATTAGCCTTTTAAGCCCTTTTTTTTCTATTATCTACAGAACAAACTGCTGTTGTATAATGACTTGCCTAATTACCCTAGTTAAGCCTTTAAAAGTCACTTTAAGCTGAATACTAGCATCTTGAAAAATATTAAGCTATAGCTTAAGCTATTAACTGTTATGTACTGTCATCATGGCAAAGATAAAATAAGTCAGTTAGTTATTAAATCAATTAGTTATTAAAACTATTATGTTATTGTTTATTGTGGTGTTTAATATAACCCATTAACATAACAAAAGATAATATCTATGTATTTGACAGATGTCATTTATAATTATAATTGCTAATTTTTTTTATTTTCAGATAGCACACAATATCAGGCAAAGCTGGAAACGGAGTCAGAGAATTAAATTTTAGATTCCTGAATTTTAAACAGCAGCTCTGTTCACATGAGACGACTGTAAGCCAAAAATGAGCAGATAAAAGAGAGAGAGCAAGATTAGATGGGAGGAGACAAAGACAACAAGACGCAAGAGAAACGGCGCACAAGGAGGAGGAGTGAGCTGCAGAAAGCAGCAAGATCAGGAGAGAAAGAGAGAAAGAGAGAGAGAGATAGATGTGCAAGGTGATGTGTAGAGTCTGTGTAGCCCCTGCAGTAAAACACCCATTTTCATCTTGTGTGGCTCATGAGGGAATTCATTATAAAACAGCTCCAGGCACCTCACTTGTGCTTATGCATTTGCTGGTATATTAGCTCGACTCTATCAGAGCGGGCAAACAGGCGGGCAGCTGCTTTCTCTGGCTCCGGGCAAACTCCACCAGACATGCTGCATTGATTGCCGAGTTCTTTTCCCCCCTCAATGCCTGCACCTACAGGGGCCGAAGACCGACCGCTCGCTCTGGCCGACTCCGCTCCAGGAGAGGGGCGATGCTAGAGCCTCGTTCCTCTTTTGAAGGACAGCCCACTCAGAGCCAGGAAGGCTGAGAGATCTGAATTGATGTACGGACCCTTAACCTTTTAATTTGACATGCATAGCTGTGTTAGAGTTAGTGTTAGCCGAGCACTTGATCACTCGCCGTATTGGAACGAAAGAGCGCGGTTTCGTTCAGAACCCAATGCACGCCACCGACAGGCATGGCTCGCTCTCTGTGCATTATTTCTCCATTTGGATACCAGCCAAGCGAATGAGAACATCAATAAGTTCCAACATTATAATAACTCCGAGCCGGACCGACCCACTGACACCTAGCGTGGCTTCAAATAACATCAGCAACAGGTTTCGGGCTCAGAGACGAAGCGGCGTAAACTCGGAGGATCTTCTATTAATAAAGTAGAGCTGGAGGAGCTGGCAGCCGTTAAAAGCCCAACATCACGTTTGAGATTAGAGTTCAATATGGTTTTTATTTGATCTCGGGATGGCAAACGCCAGCCTTCCCCCAGACTTTCCTCTTCGCGCAGCCAAAACGTCAAGCGCTAAACTGCGCCTCAGTCCATGACGAAATATGCACTTTGAACCATCAAAAGTATTTTGTTTTGAATGGGTGAAATTAATAGGAGGATGTTTTCCAACGCAGAGCCACACATCTTTGACATGAGGAGGAAGTGTTAGGAGGAAGGAAAACGCATGCCAGAAAATCAGCAAATCAAACAGAAATCAGCGAGATCAAACTGACAGCCTGGAGTCAAATATAAAACTAAAGACTAAAGCACGGTTATGTTATTAAGTTGTCACTGTGAAGATTTAACGAGCAGAACTTGGATGTAAAAAAGCAGAGCATGTTGCTCATTTGGAGGAACTGATTATCAGCCAATGGTTAACAGAAGTGGCCTTGTGTCAGCATCAAAATCTATAAGCAGCCTTGTAAAAATGATTTTAAATCCAGACTCAAAACGCTCTGTTCAGTGAATGAGCCCTGTTACACATCCAACTGATTGCACTGTATCCTTCTCAACTTTAAAAATTAAACTTTAATTAGCCTAATTCGTTTTGAAGCCATTTTTATTATTTCATAGGCTTTTGTTGTGACTATTTTATGATTCTCTTTTATCCCTTTTATGTAAAGCACTCTGAATTACAATGGACTATGAAATCTGCTATATAACTAAACAGACCATGTCTATTTGAGGGAATTGTAAATAAATATAAACCCTTTTAACACACTGTGATTATGAATTTACCACCATATATAAATATAAATATAGAGAGCAGTGGTTCCTGTTCACTTTATGTAGACATTTGGCTTAAATTATTACAAATTTTATTTTAGAGTGTGTCATTTATTAATTTTCCTTCGGCTTAGTCCCTTTATTCAACAGGGGTTGCCACAGTGGAATGAACCGCCAACTTATCCAGCATTTGTTTTACACAGCAGATGCACTTCCAGCTGCAACCCAGTATTAGGAAACACACATTCATTCACACACATACACTACGGATAATTTAGTTTATTGAATTCATCTATAGTGCATGTCTTTGGACTGTAGGGGAAACCGAGGACGTGGAAGAAACCCACGCCAACACACGAGAACATGCAAACTCTACACAGAAATGCCAACTGGCCCAACCGGGACTGAAACTAGTGACCTTCTTGCTGTGAGGTGACAGTACTAACCACTGAGCCACTGTGTTGCCTTTAGAGTGTGTGTATTTGATAAATTTACAGCAACATTAAAATCGACAGGGAAAAATACTTAGTATTGCGTACCAGTTTATGTGAATATATACATATAATTTAATAATTTTGGGCATTGACTGGTGCTCTTTTAGGGGCCGGGAACACCAAGCTAATGTTCAGCAACAAATCAGAGCGCAAGTGAAGTGACATAGCAAGTAAACAATTCACGCCAAGAATGGTGTCCAGTTGTAATTTGAATATATACGCACTCACATATACATATATATTTTATTTATTTATTTATTTTTTGCATTTTGGAAATTGACTGGTGCTCTTTTAGGGGCCGGGAACACCAAGCTGATGTTCAGCAACATATCAGAGCGCAAGTGAAGTGACATAGCAAGTAAACAATTCACGCCAAGAATGATGTCCGGTTGTAATTTGAATATATGCATATAATATTTTTTTTTTTTCTGTATTTTGGGCTTTGACTGGTGCTCTTTTAGGGGCCGGGAACACCAAGCTAATGTTCAGCAACAAATCAGAGCAGTAGTAAAGTGACGTAGCAAGTAAACAACTCAAGCCAAGAAAGATCCGTTTGTAATTTCGCTACATTTTCTGAAACATTTGCAAACAATATAAATTTTATTATATTAATTATTTAATTATATATTATAAATAATATAAAAAATTAACAGACATATTTATAGAAGTGAATCCTTCCGTGGTGAGTCACAATTACTGTGATAATTAGGGCTGCATAATATTATAAAAATCTAACATTGCAATTTTTTTATTCTGCGATATGAATACAATTCCATCTTGAATATCTATTTGGAAAGAATTTATCATTGCAGATTGATTGGGATGATTCTGTAGGGCAGCGCATCTATATACAATTTAATAAACAAGCTACAAGTATAGAAAAATTAAATAAAAAATATATACAAAATAAATAAACATCATTACATTGTTTTCCGAGGAGTCTAACAGTATTGAGCTACACAGTAATTGAATAATCAAATTTAAAAACAAGACTGCCTAATCTACATTGTATAAACAAGTCAATAAAATGTATTGTTAATAAAGTTAAAAATGTTAAATATTTTTAAAATCCTCACACAGTCATAGGACTCAAATACACTTGCAAAATGATCAATTATAAAACAGACTCTATATTGTAGATCCTGCGATGTGACTATTCGATGCTGAAACGATATATTGTGCAGTCCTAGTGATAATGATAATAAATGCTACTTTGTTTACACTTTGTGACTGTCAGAAGTTCAGTTTCCCTTTGCAGAATGAGAAAACAGGCTACTGATGTGTTAATGTGCAGTTTTTTGATCCAGACGTGATCCAACGCAAGGCAACAACACAGTTGGGTTTCTTTTTTTTGCTAGTTGTTTGTCGTCGCCTTAGTGTGTCACAGCCCTTAAAAGTTAAAGAATCACACATGCAAACATCTGATGGACAGTTTATATTCAACATAAATGATGCCTATGATTAAGATCAGCTGATGTTCAAACTAAGTGAAGATTCTTAATGCATGTGCAGTTAAAAAAAATGCATCAATTAAGTCAAAATGGAGCAAAATATCTGAGTGTTTCTAGCACTTTCTAAGAATTAAAGCATTTCTGATGAAAAAATAGTACATTTACTACTGGCATTGTGGATCTACAGCAAGGGTGCCCAATCTTTTTCGTATGAAGGGACAAAAACCAAATATTATTGAGAGCCGTGGGCCGAAGATAAAGATATCAAACTATTTTACATTAAAGTTGCAATGGATAATTTCCTAATTAATTTATTAAAGTTTATGAATAAAAAACATTACTTTGAATCGTATTACCTAATGCAGTATATATATATATATTTTTTTTTTTTATAACCTAGTGCAATAATCACATGTATCACAGTGTAGTTCAATGCTGAATACACTAGTCAAGCAGAATCTGTCTTTTAAACAAAATCAGATTAAAACCATTTAATTTGAAACATTTAATTTTAATAAACTTTTTTGTAGCTCAACAACAAAACAAACAAATAAAAGGTTAAATAAAATTTTAAATGACAATCTCTAAACCATCCCCATCATTCTCCCTCTCTTCTCAGATGGGATGGTGGGCCAAATCAAAGGTTACCATGGGCCAACTTTGGCCTGCGGGCCCTAGTTTGTGCACCTCTGATGCTGGTAAGTGTATAAAGTGTACAAATTGTAAATTTTGATCTCGACGACTCATCCGACTAATTAAATACTTTGTCAAATGAGTCTGATTGACAAGAAAAAACAATTTGCAGACATTTTCAATACCTTAGATTAGGACTGGACAATATATTATTTCAGTATAGATACTGCAATGTGTCCATCTGCAATAGACACATCGCATTTTATGCAATGATTAGTGGAGATTATACTGTGACCGTGTCAACATTTTAAGAGAGTTTGAAGCATAAAGTCACAAGTTTCTTTACTGTTTCTGTACTGTTTCTTTACAGATTAATTATGTTGCACTTTTTAAACAAAGATTATGCAGTAGGGCTGCACAATGTATCGTTTAAGCATCAATATCGCAATATGCACATCCGCAAAAGTCACATCGCAGGAAGTGCAATGTTGACTGTACTGTATATGTTGGGATTATAGTTTACCAGGAGCCACAGTTCACAACAGAACATTTTTAGATTCACTGAAGACTTTAAACATAATAAAGTGAAAGTTTATCATTTGCATGTGTTTTTAAGGCCAGTGACTATGTAAGCATTCAGGCACGAGAGTTTAAAGTATTCAGGCACAAGCAATTGTACTGTTTGTGATTCTAATAAACATGTATTTATTAAATTACTTATACAATGAAAACTATACAGCATTATGTACCTGTTTCTGTACCTGAATACTGTGATGTAAAATATTTCACTTCTATCTACCCAATAATAATCCAGAACAATCCTCATAAGCTTCTAATCTTATCGTGAATCCCTATAGGCTATATGCAGAAGCATGGAGAAGGACTTTTAATTTGTCAGTAACCTGGGTCAAATGCTTCCGGTGAACTGTATGCCGTTACAAAATCAGTGCGCTTAAGATCAACGATCTTTACTGCCTAAATGATATACGCTATAAAGTGGGTCTCAGAATGTACAAGGACTGCATTAAATGACATTTTCACCAGCCATGTCTTTAAAGTATTTAAATTTACATATTTTACCCCATTTCAATGTTGTTTCTGTGCTAGCCTGCTGATCCTGACGGGTGCGTGCGAGTTTTTCATCTCGATTTACGCTTCAACAACTAAATGAATGCTGAAGTCTATTTAACGGACTATATTTATATATACATCATATATACATCATTATATGTATATATATACATCAATGCTGCAAATGGTACTGTATAAATTTGAAAAAGTCACATTAACCGTTCACCAGAAGTATATTGATATGGGAAGAAACACTAGCTCTGCATATACCCTATTATGCAGTGTTATTTTACTTTTAATTATTAAATTTCTTTAGCTAAATACCATAAATCACTGTTATTTAATTGTTATCTTTGCTCTGTTGTATTTATCCATGGTTGTAATTTGCTCATTATATTTTATGCACAATTCACTTGTCTACATAATCATCTTAATTAATCCAAATCCTTTCAAATTAGATATAAATAAGTTATTTTAGCAATATATAAAAAATATCGCAATGTCAGGTTTTTCCAATATCATGCATCCCTACCTTAGACATAGTGGCACAGCCAAACATGCCACTTCTTAACTCAAAACTCATGAATAAATGCACTTCCCTCTCCATCCTGTTGATGCAACCTTGATTTGTCTCACTCCATCGCCAACGGTTGCTCTAACTAAACCCCTGACCCATGTTAATTTATGCGAGTGTATATACGTGTGTGTGTTTACCACAGCGAGGCTCCTGGGGCGATCCCTTCATGAAGAGCATGCAGGGTGCGGCGTTGATCAGCCTCTTCAGTCTCTGGTTGAGATCCTCTTTAGGGATGTCCCCCGCCCCGACAGCCCCGCCCCCACCGGACCCCAGCCGCTGCACCTTATTGGTCAGCTCAGGGGCATGCGCACCATCCAACCTGTCAATCTTCTCACCGCCCTAAGGGTTGTCGGTAAACAAATAAATAAATAAATAAAAACACTCAAGAGTGAGTAGTGATAGATTGAGAGGGAGGGAGAGAAAAAAAACAGCATTAATTTTTTAGGATGCTTGCCAGTTTGTTTAGATTGTTTGCAGGGAGAGAGAGAAAACAGGCCGCGGGCTCTCCTGGTTCTTTGACGTGTTACGCCAAGAGAGGGAAAGTCTTGCCAAGCCGTGTGTTTGTTTAACCTCCGATTATTTCTCAGTTGCTTGATTCTAACACGAGGAGATTTTGCAGCTCACATTACTTGATCGTTAAACTCAACCTTCCCAACAGGCTCCGTTTTTTCTAACCTCGCCTCCCTCTGCTAAATAAACACAAAACACTATCACAGCATATACCTAACGTAAATAAAAGCCGCGCGTACAGGAAAACCTAGACACAATCTAGCACGCTATATGAAGCAAAGAAAGCAGTGTGATTAGTTCAATTTATGCTATACTAAAATAAAAGAACATATTCATTTAAAACTGATCACAAACATATATATATATATATATATATATATATATATATATATATATATATATATATATATATATATATATATATATATATATATATATATATATATATATATATATATATATATATATATATATATATATATATATATATATACACACACACATACATACAGTTAAACCCAGAAGTTTACATACACTGTATAAAAAGGCACATAACCATTTTTTTAAAAAAAAAGTCAGACGTTAATGTGACTAAACTTTTTCTCTTTTACGTAAATTAGGATTATCAAATTTGTTTCTGTTATGCTTAATAGCAGAATAATGAAAGAGATATGTTTTGAGAAATTATTATAACTTTTCTTGAAAGTCAAGTTTACATACAATAAGATTATTATGCCTCTGAAAAAGCTCAGATGATGGTGTCAAGGTTTTTCTGATTGGCTAATTGACAACATTTGAGTTAATTGGAGGCGCAACTGTAGAATAATATTTAAGGAAACCCTTAAACACACTGCTTCCTTGTGTGACAACATGGGAAAATCAACAAGCCAGAATCAACAAAAAAGCCAGATTACAATTTGCTAAATTACACTGGGAAAAAGACACATTTTTGGAGACATGTCCTGTGGTCTGATGGAACTAAGATTGAACTGACCAGCGTTACATTTGGAGGACAAAGGGGAAAGCGTACAAGCTTAGGAACACCATCCCAACTGTGAAGTATGGGGGCGGCAGCATCATGTTGTGGGGCTGTTTTCCTGCAGGAGGGACTGGTCCACTTCACAGCATAGATGGCATCATGAAGAAAGAACATTATGTAGAAATACTGAAGCAACATCTCAAGACATCAGCCAGGAAATTAAAACTTGGCCACAAATGGGTCTTCCAAACAGATCATGAGCCTAAGCATACTGCCAAATTAGTTAAAATGTGCTTTAAGGACAACAGAGTGTTTTAGAGTGGCCATCACAAAGCCCTGTCTCAATCTCAAAGACTCAAAGACTCAGTTACACCAATTCTGTCAGGAGGAATGGGCCAAAATTCCTGCAAACTATTGTGAGAAGCGTGTAGAAGGATACCCAAAACATTTGATCAAAGTTATACAGTTTAAAAGCAAAGCTAAAAAAATACCAAGGAAATGTATGTAAACTTTTGACTCTCTAGAAATTAATTAAAAAATTCTCAAAAAAAAATTCTCTCATTATTCTGGCATTTAGCAAATGTAAACGATTAGGTAATCCTAACGGACCTAAAATAGTAAACATTTAGTATCATTTACCATCAGACATTTGTAAAAAAATGGTTATGTTCCTTTTTTTTTTTAAGAGTGTATGTAAACTTCTGGTTTCAACTGTGTGTGTGTGTGTATATATATATATATATATATATATATATATATATATATATATATATATATATATATATATATATATATATATATATATATATATATATATATATATATATATAAATACACATACACACACACACACACACACACACACACGCACACACGCACACGCACACACGCGCGCACACGCACACACATTAATCATTTTTGCTGAACAGTCTTAAACCGTGTTGGGGGTAACGCATCACACGTAACACGAGTTACGTAATAATATTACTTTTCTAAGCAACGAGTAAAGTAACGCATTACTTTTAAAAAATAAGTAATAATATTTGAGTTACTTTTTTAAAAAATGTAACGGGAGTAAATTTTTTATTTAGTTAATTAGCTTTTAAAAAATAAATAGCTGAATTAAAATAAAAGAAGTCACAATGAATCATGCAGTCAATGTGTTCATTATTTTGAATGCATCAAAGGAAAGGGGATTGTCTCTAAAAACAGTGATTTTATTTAAGACAAATAGTACAAAAGTAGTAAACACATTGCTTTGATCTTTCGATAATCTGTATATACGGCATTTAGAGCTCTGGGGTCAGGAAGTTTTCAGAAAACATTATCCTAAAATATACATCTTTTAATGTGTTTTTAAAGGCAAATTGAGTCGTAGGTTATACAGTGTGTTGTTAATTGCAGAGCTCCTCTATTTAAAAGAAAGAAAGAAAAAAAACAAGTACTGAAAGAGATCAAACCTCAGCCAGGTAATAAAAAGTTGCACAAAAGTAACGTAACGCATTACTTACTATAAAAAGTAACTAAGTAACACAGCTAGTTACATTTTTGGGGAGTAACTCAATATTGTAATGCATTACTTTCAAAAGTAACTTTCCCCAACACTGCTCTTGAATTCAGTCCTCATTGTGCAACAGTGCATGCTTATATATATATATATATATATATATATATATATATATATATATATATATATATATATATATATATAAAACCTTTAAAACAAACTGATATAATAATAATTTCATGGCGTAACATTCAAAATCCAATCATATTCAAATAATAAAAATCAGATCACCACTTTTCATTCAATAATTTTTTAAATATGTAAATGGTACATCTAGTACTAGCAATATGCACACACAGCAATAAAGTGGCTGGTAGGTGTATAATCAAAGTGTAAACATTGTACATTTGATTAAATAATAACAATTAAATATTTTAAGTCAAATTAGTTTGAAAAGGTGAAAATGAGAACTAAAAAGGTCTGGGAATCCTATTTTGCACACATTTTCAATACCTTAGACATGGTGGAACAACCAGACATGCCACTTGTGAAGCAAAAGTTTGGTTCACAAATCATAACAGCCAGATAACCATTTTTCATTTCTATAATTTTTTTGGAAAAACAAATTAAGAAATAAAAAACTATTTGTGCATCAAAAAATCAATTCATGATGAAAGAAGCTGCTGTTTTACCATTACATGCTGTATTTCTGGATAATAGCAAAATAATAAAACTTAGCAAACACAGTTTAGTTTTGCTTTAATTAATGTAAAGATTTAAAATCTGTATTTAAAACTTAGTCAAATTGTTGTGAGATAATTCAACTGAAGACATTCAACATCCTGCATGAAAAGTAAGAGTATTTGAAGGATAATGTGACACTTTGACCTCACAGGAACTTAAAAAGAAAGTACAAACCATAAATAACAGTATTTTTCCCATTTGAGCTGAACTAACTACTACTCTCACAAATGTAAAAAGGACCTAATTTTATTATATAAATATATATAAAAAATAAATAAACAAATTAAATTTGAAGGTAAATCTGAGCTCTGTTGAAGTCAAATGTAAAAGATTTACCTTGAAGAAGAGGAAGGTGGGAACTGAAGTGATCTCATACTTCTCCGAAACCTCCGGGACTGCCTCTGCCTCCAGCTAAAGAGAGAGAGAGCCAGAGAACTACTGTACTAATGACTCTTTATAATTCACATTAATAAAACATCACACACATCAACATGTCAAACATAACACACACAGTGACAGCTGATCTGCATGCAGAAACCTGATTTAAGACAGAAAAACAACATTTTACAACTAAAAATGACACACTTAAACTTTACTAGCTCAACTCTAAGATGTAAATTAGATGGTCACAGATACTGACAAACAGTAAAAAAGGGGTCTGGACTAGGCCTTGTCACAATATATTTTTTTCTTGTACGATATATTGCACCAAAAATATATTGCGATAAACTATATTATTGTCCTTTAAGACCATTTTATGCCACTCATATAATGCCAGAATGACAATATAATATCATCACAATGCAAGTACACTCTTCCAAAGTACACATAATATTTTATTCTTAAGAATATTTAATTTAATTATAGTCATTTAAACAATTTTATAATTAGGTATTGGAATCAGAATGTGAAAATGCATATACTAAATAAATAATAATAAATGTTAACAAAAAAGTGCAAGGTAGAAAGTAACAGAGGCTGCAGTATCTGTTTTCAGTTGCGCCCACATGAAAATGTACTATAGTCATTTATAGTAAATACTATACTGTTTTTTTAACCACACTGACTCCTCCAATAGAGATAGAGATGCTGCGCAATCAGCAAAAATATTGCTAGAATTGGATTCTATGTATAGGCGATATATATTGCATCACCAAAAATGATTGAGGTCATGTCCATGTGTTGTGCAATAAGTCCATATATTGATTATTGTGACAGGCCTAGTCTGGACATATTTTAGTTGAAAGAACTTTTTTTTTTTTTTAATAATAATAGCTCCCTTAAATGGATGGTTCACTCAAAAATAAAACATGTTCCAAACCAGTTGAGATTATATATATATATATATATATATATATATATATATATATATATATATATATATATATATATATATATATATATATATATATATATATATAAATAATTATTATTATTTATTTGAACAAAACGAAGATATTTTGAAGAATGTTGAAAACCAGCAACCTATGAATTCCATCACGGAAGTCGGTTAGGGCTGGGCAATATATTGTTTTAGCATCAATATGCACCCGAAATAGTCATATCGTAAGCCACCTTTCCACAGCACACGACATTTGGACACGACTGTCGGAATACTCCCCCTTTTGGCAGTCACACAGAATTTTCAGTTTTGTCGTGCACCATTGGAGAGAAGCTGTTTTCGCAGTGTCTGAAATAAAGGAGTACAAAAGCAAGAGCTTTTATTCTCTGTGCATTCACCATGGTTGAATGAATGAACGAATGCAATACTAGAAACTCATAGATAGCTAAAACTTTTAAAGGGAATGTGGACAGAACGTAAAAGAAAATATTTATGAATAGAAATGTTTTTTTTTAATATAGACTTTCTGATTCAAAAAATGACAAAAAAAAATATTTCTCATCTCACGCACACGGATCTGCTTGGACAACACTGGAATACATCACATCCAGTCGATCGGTCCCATACGGTCTAGTCGCAGGAGTTTATAATATTTTAACCGATCCGCAGCTCAAATCGGATCATACAGCATATGACTATATCGCAAAACAACCCTAAATCCCCAACCCCCACCCAGGTAGACTTGTTCTATAATAACAGAAGTTAAAAGATTGCTGTGTAAAAAATAAAATTATAAAATATTGTTAAGCCAAATACAGAGTAGAAGTTAGGCAAGTACAAATAAATAACTATTACATCATGAGATACATAAAGTATCTCTATTGGAAATTATTGACTTCTGGTCTGTCACTTGTTGTGTGCAGTGGAAAGGCGGCTTAAGATATGCAATGTTGAGTCTGAATTATAGTTAACCAAGAGTCACAGAATTGTATTTAACAACTCTATTTATACGAAATATACACGATTCTGCAATAAAATAACATTTAAAAAAAGTTCTCACTTCTGTCTTGTTTCTAGATCTACATTTCAATGCAATAACAAGATTATTTTTCTTACACCACTGGCAGATCATTTGACTTAATTTTGACTGAAACAAAACAATATTTTTACTTGATCTAAAAATTATCAGATATTTGGACTAGAACAAGACCGAGCAAAGTAAGAAAGCATGTTTTGCATTGCAATTATTCAATTTCTTTACCTAAATACTGTTAGGCTCACCAGAAAAAGCGTTAAATAGTGCTATTCACACTCATAAAACTGTATTCATATCGCAATATTTATTGCAGAAAAATAAAATATTGCTATATCAAATTTTTCCAATATAGCATAGTCCTATATTACTAGTTTGCAACATTCTTCAAAATATCTTCTTTTAGCTCAAAAGAACAAAAAAAAATAAAAAAATCAAACTGGTCTGTAAAAAGTGAAGATTGAGTAAATGACAGCATTTAAATTTTTGGGTGGACTATCCCTTTGAATTAAAACATTAATTACCTTTATTAATATCCTAATTATTGCAATTAGCATTTCTTACAATAACAATTCTTATAAATGAATAAACGATAAAATTCTAAGACACCTCAACCATCTAAACCAACATAATCCATTTCATGTGAATTATAAAAGGGCAGTTGTTGCTTGAAGAGCTTCTCTGCTTGGTTGGCTCTGTGATGAAAGGCAGTATTAACCCTTGACAGAAGGTAAAAATTTCTCAGTGATGGTTTAAGGCCACGAGGAAGGTAAAGTCATTTGCAGCCTGAGGGCCTGTGCTCCGCTGGGATCTGGAGCAGAGGGAGGACAGCTCAGTGTGTATGTTACTGCAGCTTCAGCCACTTCACCATAGCCCAGTGAGCACAGGACATTTACAATAATAATGATCGTCTTCAAACAAGCATCTCATATACCTGGTTAGACATACAGAGGCTCTAATCCTACCTGGAGTTAACATTTTTTTGCATCACTAAAATGCATTACAATTTCCTTCTGGGATTTATATGCATCTCTTGTTACTATTCAAGATCTGGTTTCATCACAATCCACATCATTCTTATGGAAGCGCTTAATATGATACAAGAGCAGTACTGAGTGCAACAAACCCATGTCATGTGCTTACAAGTGGAAGGGAAAGCAAGTAAATAAAATTATATGACTGAAAACTCTGATGTTAATGATTTGGTACAATGGTGCAAATAAGAACACCTTGTTTTGGTGCACTTTCTCACATGTCCTAATATTGATTATACTACTGTTAAAGTCAGAATTACTAGCAACCCTGAATTATTAGCCCCCGTGTTTATTTTTTTTTCCCAATTTCTGTTTAACGAAGAGAAGATTTTTTCAACTCATCTCTAAACATAATAGTTTTAATAACTCATTTCTAATAACTGATCTATTTTATCTTTGTCATGATGACAGTAAATAATATTTTACTAGAAATTTTTAAAGACACTTCTATACAGCTTAAAGTGGCATTTAAAGGCTTAACTAGGTTAATTAGGTTAACTAGGCAGGTTAGGGTAATTAGGCAAGTTATTGTATAACGATGGTTTGTTCTGTCGACTATCAAAAAAATATATAGCTTAAAGGGGCTAATAATTAGGACCTTAAAATGGTGTTTAAAATATTAAAAACTGCTTTTATTCTAGCCGAAATAAAACTAATAAGACTTTCTACAGAAGAAAATATATTATCAGACATACTGTGACAATTTCCTTGCTCTGTTAAACATCATTTGGGAAATATTTAAAAAAAAAAATTATTCAAAGGGGGGCTAATAATTCTGATTTCAACTGTATATTGGGTAAAAACAAAGAGTACTTTTTAAGTAGCAGTTTGAGGTTCCACCCGAAAACTCACCCAATGGAAAAATCAATAGCGTACACTTGTATTTTGTTACATTAAACTTTTTTTTTTCTTTCTAGTCAAATCAAGAAAAGCCCAGTGGTAATGCATAAGATCATTATAATTAGCTGCTGTGATCTCATGTGAGTGACAGGTTGATTGGTCTTGACCCATACAGCAAATGTCATCACAGTCAAAAGAGGTGGTGTATTGTTGTTTGATCAAAGATTAAAAGCTCAAATTGAAAATATTAAAATAATCTTGTGGAGAAATATAGCATTTATTAAAAACAGCAATTTTCCAGAATAATATATATATACAGTTGAAATCAGAATTATTAAAGCCCCTGAATTATTAGCCCAGTTAATTTTTTTTCCCCAATTTCTGCTTAACAGAGAGATTTTTTCAACAAACTTCTAAACATAATAGTTTTAATAACTCATTTCTAATAACAGATTAATTTTATCTTTGCCATGATGACAGTAAATAATATTTGACTAGATATTTTTCAAGACACTTCTATACAGCTTAAAGTGACATTTAAAGGCTTGACAAGGTTAATTAGGTTAACTGGGCAGGTTAGGGTAATTAGGCAAGTTATTGTATAATGATGGTTTGTTCTGTAGACTATCAAAAAAATATATAGCTTAAAGAGGCGAATAATATTGACCATAAAATTATTAAAAGGGTTTTTAAAAATTAAAAATTGCTTTTATTCTAGCCAAAATAAAACAAATAAGACTTTCTACAAAAGAAAAAAAAATATTATCAGACATACTGTGAAAATTTCCTTGCTCTGTCTTTCCTTGCTCGCTTGTATTTTAAAGTGCTTTAAAAATACTCAAAAATGTCAAAAATACTTAATGTCAATATTTGATTGAACTATATTTGATTTACAAAAGTCACACAAGTGCCAATTTCACATCCGTCACATCCATAACTGAGAGATGTCACATCTATAACAAAGCTTTTTCCTTATAAATGCAAAAAAGTAAGATAAAATAAAATCAATCCTGTGTGTTCTGTAGAGAGCAACTCTTATCCTTTTGTTTAACAGTGTTTTTTTTTTTTTTTTGGGGGGGGGGGGGGGGGGGGGGGGGGGGGTTTAATTCACAGAATTTCTACAAAGTATGTTGTATGCTGTAAACTTGCTGATTTTTTTCGTCACATCCATAATGCATGTTTATTTTACTAATTTAAAATATAAAATATGTTTTCAGATTGATATTTTTCTGATCCCAGAACTCTGTGGTTAGTTGTTATGGAAAATATAAACAGATGTTTCAATATAATGTTAACATATACTCTCTCTGTGAATTTATGTTTTGAGATTTTTACTGCAAATGTCACATCCATGACGCTGGAATTGCTCATATAAATCTATATATATATATATATATATATATATATATATATATATATATATATATATATATATATATATATATATATATATATATATATATATATATATATATATATATATAGATTTAATGGTGATATTAAAAAGAAATTAAATATCTTAAAAACACTTCAATGTATAAAATAACCATTAATTACCTGTTTCGGCATGCAACAATAACCGGTTTCAAGGTTTACCTCAGTTTGGAAATTCACAATTTTAAAACCGTTTAAATTTTCTGTTATACCCTTACTTACTAAGGTATATGTAAGTTCAACTAATTTATTTATTTAGGCTATACAGTATCTCCAGCAGTAAACATCCACATCAAAAAGCTACTGGTCAGCCCATAATTCAGCAAACATTTGAAAAACATATGAAAACTTATGCACTGACATCCAAGCATGCTATAGACCTGAACAGTGCAATATAGCATTCTATGGGAAAAAGGTTGTTGTTTTCTGTCCAGACAATTAAAAATAACTTATTATAGAGTAGCATTCACAATACCGCGAAACTGTGATATTTTTATCAAAGGTTATCATACAGTCAGAATCCTACACCGGCCCATGCCTATAGCTTGTTTTCTCTAAGCATTTACTTTTTGAAATTGCACTACAGGAACTTGATCTCTGCTAAGAGAAGTTGAAAACTAAATAATAGTTATAATAATTATTTTAATGACATTTTAGTAGTTTGAAACAATTTACCATTTGTTTGTCATGAAAATTATATTCCAAAAATTATTTAGTCATTTTAAAAAATCTGTTATTTTTAAAAATATGTTTCTAATAAAATTATATAGAACAGGATACCATAATATAATTTAAAAGTGTAAGTAAATTTATTTTAAAAAATGCCAATTAACAGATTTGGTTTTTAGTGTTTACTGTATGATCATATTTTAGCATTATAAATAAAAATAAAAAAAGTTTAGAATTGAACATTTAATTCATATTATAAACCGTATCGTAATTTTAACTTAAACTGGCCAAATATCAATTAAAAAGAATCATTTCACAATGAGAAACAAAATGCTTGAAACGCATGGTTTTGGCAGTTTCTACAG
>LR812530.1:48579839-48627339 GCA_903798195.1 Danio kyathit
TTTTATAGTTCAAATGCAAATAAATGACTTTTTAATTGATTCATTTTTCTTTTTTACATTTAGTTCTTATGTCTTCTGTTGCAGGAGTATATTTTTGGCAATAAAAACTGCATTGTATGGGTCAAAATCACAAGTTTATGATGTAAAGATCATGTTCCATGAAAACATTTAGTACATTTCCTACTGTAAATATAAAACCGTTTTGATTACTAAATGTGTATTGCTAAACACGTCATTTGAACAACTTTTAAGGTGTTTTTAATATTTATTTATTTATTTATTTATTTATTTACTGATTGAATCCTCTGATTACAGATTTTAAATAGTTCTATCTCAGCTAAATATGGTCATTTAATTAAACAAACTAAATCAATGGATAACTAATTTATTTAGCTTTTAGCAGATGTGTAAATTGTTTTTAAGATACTTATGAATAGTTTTGGGGTTATGAATTAGTGTTTATCAAATATGCATGCAATATTGAGTTGGACATAAATCTCTACTGTAATGATTAGGTTCAAATTGAGATTTATTTTTTAATTACGTAATATGGCTCAATATATCCCTCTCTATTCTTCCCATGTATTCCCACCTTCCTCTAGTTAACAGTGTTGTGATCAACATGAATATTATATTGCGCTTATCTGATGGTCTTGTGTTTATGGAGCCTGTGGAATGCAGGGGTAAAAGGTCACGGACTGTTTGATGGTCTGTTTTATTGCATGGCCTCTCGATTTTTATTTATTTTTTAACTGATTGGAAGATTTTAAAGAAGAGCCTCAGACCAGTCAAAACAATAAAAGTGTAATACAACTTTTTCCCCCCTTATACATTTTAATACGCCCTGCCTGTTTTATTTTATTTATTTTTTTAACCTGAGCAAAATAAAAAAAAATTGCCATGATTTATAGGGGGGACCCATTAAAATATATATGAGCAATTCTATGCAAATGTCAACCTTGCCATGAAAAAAAAAATTAAGTTTTCACCAAAATAGCAAAACTGTTTCTGCGTTTTTTTTGTGTAGGCTTGTATTTTACTGTAAAAGAATTTCAAAAATGTCTCTGTCAGTGTTTTCAAACAATTATATTTGATTTACCAAAGTCACACAAGTGGCAAATTTCACATCCGTCACATCCATAACTGAGAGATGTCACATCTATAACAAAGCTTTTTCCTCATTAATGCAAAAATGTAAGATAAAATCAATCATGTTTGTTCTATAGAGAGCAACTCTTATCCTTTGGATTAGCATCGTTTCTTTTGGGTTGTGTAGTTTAATTCACAGAATTTCTATAAAGTATGTTGTATACTGCAAACTTGCAGACTTTTTTCATCACATCCATAACGCATGTTTATTTTCCTAATTTAAAATATTAAAAAATATATGATATTTTTCTGCTCCCATAACTCTGTGGCTAGTTGTTTTGAAAAATATAAAGATGTTTCAATATAATGTTAACTTATTCTTCCTCTGTCCATTATGTTTTGAGATTTTACTGCAAATGTCACATCTATAACGCTGGAATTGCTCATATATATATATATATATATATATTACAAATTATTGACAAATTATGTGATTACATATTTAATATATGGTGCACAGTGCAGCCCCCAAATACTAATAATATATTATTTGTCAACTGTCCTTTTCTCTTTTTTTTTTATTATACTTTGCCACTACTGGAAGGGCATTCGCTGTGTAAAACATATGCTGGATAAGTTGGCGGTTCATTCCGCTGTGGCGACCCCTGATTAATAAAGGGACTAATCCGAAAAGAAAATGAATAAATGAATATTTTGCCTATATTCTTCAGACCACTGGTTTTATCATGGTTTTAATCATTCACTATAATCATTTATTCTTTATCTGTTTTAAGAAGTACAGGTCAGTGTATTCTTGTAGTTTCATTTTTCCATAATAGATCTGATTATTTCACTTGTATTTAGATATTTAAGAAACTCATTTATTTAAACGATGTTTCCACCCCATGAAAATGTGTGAATTTCGGAATAAACCATACACTATCAGTGAAAGATTTGCTCTTTGAATGCAATAATAAGCATTTTTAAAAAACAAAAACAAAATTGAGGTGACATTCTTCTACTCACCGTTCAACCACCAACTTCCTCAGCATTTCCACAGTAGTGTGAGAGATGTGTAAAAAGTGTCATGTCAACATAACAAAAAAAACATTTCTGTCATTTTGACAACATTCCAGTAAAACACTGCTAATTAAGATTAAAAAATGAGACTTTCATTTTAAAGTACACACACTGTATGAAAAGAAATCTGGAAAAAAATAAGTGGGGAATTTAGGGAGAAAACTGCGCAGCATGTATAATCCTTTTCATATTGTTACTAAATAAAACAACCAGAACAAGAAAAAAAATGAAAGCAATGGACTTAAAAAAAAGAACTTTCTATACATACTCTTTCTATACAATGCCATGTTAAAATTCAAGCATCATATTACAGATGTAAGTAACAAGTAGGTCAAAATATATACAATCAAATACTGTACAATGAAAGTAGTTCTACAAAAAACGATGTTTGTTCAGACTACTTATTTAAAATGAGCTGAAACAACACATTTCTTGAGATTTGTTTTGGGACAACTTGATTGTTTTATAACCAAACCACTTAAATTTGTAAAAAAAAAAAAAAAAAAAA
Organism: Danio kyathit; assembly: GCA_903798195.1. Classification (NCBI taxonomy): domain Eukaryota; kingdom Metazoa; phylum Chordata; class Actinopteri; order Cypriniformes; family Danionidae; genus Danio; species Danio kyathit. The sequence continues at coordinate 48,582,517 of LR812530.1, forward strand.
AAAATATGAATAAGTTAACTCAATTCATTCATGTTGTCCCCACACAAATCGATTAAGTTAACACATTTAAGTGGATTGAACATAAAACAATTAAGTTGTCTCAAAACAAATCTCAAGAATTGTGTTGTTTCAGCTCATTTTAAATAAGAACAATCTTAGAGTGTATTAATCATGTTATTCTTCTAGCGTGTTGATTTAACGGTGCACATCTGTGTGTTAATCTGTGTTGTCTTTGGGCTTGTCAGCAGGTGTTAAACGCCCCGGGACGAGCGGCAGGACAGCACTGCTCCAGGTGTATGGCTGGAGAACCTGTAAGTAATTCTTCTGTGTGGATTACAAATACTACTCAATTCTTCTTTTATGTCATTCGGTTGAAGACTTCGACAAGGAAAAGTATGTGTGGATAACCTGCCACGATTATAATATGACACATTCATCAATTTTCTTGCAGTTTTTTTTACACCACGCACACACACACGTTCAATCTACCTGCAGCACTTTCACCGGACGCCGTTGATACAAGCAAAATGATTGCCTTTGGAAATTTTGTACTTCCTGCAAAATCAATATTTATTCATGACGAGAAAGAAATGCACATTTTGAACGGTTTTCCCGCAGGCCAGAGTACCTAGCAGCTGATCTAACCACTACGACACGGGAACAGTCAGCATATATGAATATCAATTTGCGTAGGGTTAATGAACATTATACATACAATGCATTGGCTGTTGAGTGAAGTTGACCTGTGTCACATCAATGTTTCTTTCTCTTTCTGTGTGTGTGTGTGTGTGTGTGTGTCCGGCAGGGCCATATAAACCACATCATGAGGTATTGATCAGCATTGGCGATGACTCCTGGAGAAAATGAATCGACTGAATAAATGGGCGATGCAGAGAAGCGGGTTGCAGTTTATCCGTACCATGTGGGTTTATTTCCCCCGCATGCTTTGTGCCTTTTATACATGTTCCAGTACTACAGTAGTACCTAATATTGGTTTGTAGCAAATGGGTTTACAATGCCAATACCACTCCGGATGATGATGGTTTTTAGATCACACTGCATGAAGTGTGTGAACATTTTGCACTGTCAATTTTCCACTAATGCTTGATCTCAAAGTCAATGAAGCTTAAATATATTTAGTCTATTTTTCAATAATAAAATACACATTTTTAGTATTAAATTCAGGATAATGATTAGATTTGTTTAATTTGATACGTAACTTGAACATTTCAGTTTGATTTGGGCATTTAATGACTTCTTAAATTGTCAGATATTTTTGTAGACATGTTGTCACTGCCAGGGATGGGCAGTATTTATGATACATGTATTTCAAATGCAAAATAGTATTTTGTAATTTGTATTTGATAAGGTTTATACAAATAGCTTAATATTTTGTATCAAAATACTTTAGTGTCTTGTTTTTTCATTCATTCAATTACTTTCTTTTCGGCTTATTTATCAGGGGTTACCACAGCAGAATGAACCACCAATTTAACCAGCATATGTTTTACGCAGTGGATGCCCTTCTAGCCGCAACCCATCACTGGGAAACACTCATACACTCTCATTGACACACATACACTACGGACAATTTAGCCTACCCAATTCACCTATAGCACATGTCTTTAGACTTGTGGGGGAAACCGGAGCACCTGAAGAAAACCCACGCCAACACGGGGAGAACATGCAAACTCCACACTGCCAACTGACCTAGTCGGGGCTTGAACCAGCAACCTTCTTGCTGTGAGGCGATCGTGCTACCCACTGCATCACCATGACGCCTGTCTTGTATTTTTAAAATGCTTTGTAAGAACTCTACATGATGACATCATAAAAATGCGGCCTCTGATTGGTGCTTTCTCAGTTATTAGCCTAGGCTTGAGATCAGAACAGAAAATTGATTTATATTGAAGAAGCTGGATAATGCTTGGAGTATTGAAGGAAATTATGCATCACATTGTGGCGAGAGAGCGACATGGTGGCGCAGTGGGTAGCACGATCACCTCACAGCAAGAAGGTCACTGGTTTGAGCCTCGGCTGGGCTAGTTGGCATTTCTGTGTGGAGCTTGCATGTTCTCCACGTGTTCACGTGGGTTTTCTTCGGGTGCTCTGGTTTCCTCCAAAGTCCAAAGACATTGTCCATAGTGTAGGAGTGTGTATGGGTATTACCCAGTGCAAGGTTGCAGCTGGAAGGGCATCCGCTGCATAAAACATATGCTAAATAAGTTGGCGGTTCATTCCGCTGTGGCAATCCCAGATTAATAAAGGGACTAAGCTGAAAAGAAAATGAATAAACAAATATTTTGCCACTATTCTTCAGACCACTGAATGAATGAATTGTGGCGATACCTATGATAATTCATTGGCTGTTTAAATTGCCAGTTAATGAAGAGGAAAGATGTCTGCATAAAGATGTCAAAGTGGGAAATATATTAAACAAATATTTAATAATACAGCAATTCAGTCTACAGTCAAAAACACCCAACCCAGGTTATACGGCATCAACAGGATATACAGTTGAAGTTATTAGCCCCCGTGAGTTATTTGTCCCGGTTAATTTTTTTCTCCCAATTTCCGTTTAACGGAGAGAAGATTTTTTCAACACATTTCTAATCATAATAGTTTTAATAACTCATTAACTGATTTATTTTATCTTTGTCATGATGACAGTAAATAATATTTGACTAGATATTTTTCAAGACACTTCTATACAGCTTAAAGTGACATTTAAAGGCTTAACCAGGTTAATTAGGTAAACTAGGCAGGTTAGGGTAATTAGGCAAGTTATTGTATAATGATGGTTTGTTCTGTAGGTTATCGAAAAAAATATAGCTTAAAGGGGCTAAAAATTTTGACCTTAAAATGTTTTTAAAAAAATTAAAAACTGCTTTTATTCTAGCTGAAATAAAACAAATAAGACTTTCTCCAGAAGAAAAAATATTATCAGACATACTGTGAAAGTTTCCTTGCTCTGTTAAACATAATTTGGGGAATATTTAAAAAAGAAAAAAATTAAAAGGGGGGCTAATAATTCCGTCTTCAACTGTACTTAACGAATAAAAAAGAAACAAGTAAAAAATGTATAAATATCCAGCTACTCATGTAAAGTAGGAGTAGAGGCAGAGAATCCGCTAAAACTTGCTCAGAGAACAGCTGTTGCTATCAAATATAGTTTACTTCACGTTTAACAATGAAGGGATTGATTGAAAAGGTCTATTCATGGAATGAAGGTTCATGCTAACTTGTTAAAGTATTTTGTAGTACACTGTAAAACCCAACAGTCAACTTTTTCAAAGCAAATGAGTGTAGTTAACTCAAAATTGACTGAAAGTTAATTCTACTCATTGGAAAAGAGTTTTGAACTCAGTGTTGAAGGTAATGAGTTAATTAAATACCCCATTACTTTAACTTAAATGGAGTAAGTTCACAATACTCATATAGATTCGTTTTGGTTTGTAGCAATCGGTTTCCTCAAACAATTTGAGTTGCCTTAACTCATTGGGTTTTACAGTACTCAGCTGGTTTGAGTTCTCTTCATTTATCGGGTTTTACTGTGCTCAGATTGCTTCGTTTACTCAAATGGAGTAAGTTCACACTACTCAATTGGATTCGTTTTTGAACTTAAATGGTTTGTTGCAATCGGTTTCCTCAAATGGTTTTACCATGGTGGAGTTACCTTAAGTTATTGGGTATAAAATACAAAAATACAGTATTTTATTTAGTTGCGTTTGTGGCTGCTGTATTTTGTACTTTATTTTGATACAAGTAAAATGGGAATATTAGGTATTTTATTTTAAAACACATTTCAATGTATTTTTTTGCCCATCCCTGGTCACTGCTTTGTTAATACCTTAATAGATTTGTCTTGTTGTTTTTTTTACCTTACATTGATTGTAGAAAAGCATTTCAGTGGATTCACTGACTAAATCAATGTCTCCTTTTTAAAGTATTTTGCATAAAGACTAATTTGATTAAAGCTTTGGTGTTGTTTTCTTTGCAACAAATCAATGCGTGCTGTTCCCAAAAGTGCACACAAGATGGCAGTGTCCCATTCCGAATCACTTCCAAAGAGACTGAAATATTCAGAGCACACTTATACATCTGTTTTGCATGCGATCTATTTAAAACATCCCTGCTGTTTTATTTAATTCACCACATTTAGATTTTTGAACACACGCACTTTTAGTTTCTCTTAGTTGCTATGCATACTCATAATGACGTTTTATCTTCTCAGTGATGACTCTATTTAATAAGAACACCACCTGCGCCACCACACATTGATGTTTTTTCCATGAGGAGCGATGACTTGTATGGCGTATTCCCCTCAGACGGCGAGTTTTAATACTCATTTTGACATGAGCGACTCTTCTTCTCTCAGATATGACTTCCTCAAGCTGCGGCCCAGCTCATAAAACAAGCTTCTCCTACAAGAGACTTATAAGAGCGGCCGTGTATTCATAAGTCATAGTTTCTGCTCCTGTAAGTTATAAAGGAATTACCTTCAGCTCAGGAGGAGCCGTGGGGACGGGTCGAAGTTTCTGCTAAGTCAACCAAGATGGATTTAAGTATATTACCAGCTCAATCTTCCTCAGTGTTAGCTTTTGTCGGTGGAGAAATGAGAGGCAGCGTTCAGACAAAGCTTGACCTCTTGGGGCCGGCTTTCAGAGCCTAGATTTTCAATAATGTAGGACAATAAAGCTTAGTCCTATAACCTACTGCAATATGCTACAAGTGTAAAGAGCTTAGCTGCTAATAAAGCAGGCCGAGGAGTGAGAGAGCGAGGAAATAAAGGACGGGGGGACAACAACTCATCTTCAGAACTCATATTTGGAGATCAAGTGCGGCCCATAAGAGCATTTCATAAGGACAGTAATGAGATGTTGAGGAGATCAGAGCGGTCGGGCCTGACAACTGCTATCTGACACACTGGATATGAGCGCAGGATGTTGGTGACAGATGTTTGTTTAGATGTTGGTGCCTTATAGATGAGTTATTATTTTGCTCTGGAGCCCCCGCCGTGACCTAACGCCGCATGGACCTGTGCTCCTGGTTTCCCCGTAAGTGGCCCGGGTTGCTGGTGTTTCTCCTCAGGGAGACAAAGGGCTATTATGGGTTTATTGTACAGATCAGCGGGGTCAGGGTGTGCACATGCAGGGGAAATTTCTGGTTCTCGTTTGGTGTCAGCAGGGAGGAGGAAAACCAATCGAGCGTTCTAATATGCTGACTAGTTGCTTTCTTAATTATAGGTGTGTATTAATGATGAAAGTGGTGTCGGCTGTGTTTGCAACGGAATACACTCTTTAAAATAAAGGCTCTTAAAGGGGGTTTCACAGCAATGCCACTTATGATCCATTATGGGAGCTTTTCAGACACATTTCCTTAATAAAGATCCTTTTGTTCAGAGATGCCCAAACTAGTTGTCCTATGTTAACCTTTGATTTGGCCCGCCATCCCATGTCTGATCCACGTCCCCAATCTGATTTTTTAAAAAGGATCATGAAACCCTTAAGCACATTGTTTTAGATGTTGACATATACAGTATATGTGTGTGGCACATTGCTAAACCACACATATACTTCACTATTAAGTGAAAAATGGTTATTTTTGTAAATGAAAAAGCATTGAACTCAGTTGTGTTATAAATGAAATTGTGTATGGTTTTATTGTATTATAAGTGGGGCGTCACGGTGGCGCAGTGGGTAGCACAATCGCCTCACAGCAAGAAGGTCGCTGGTTTCAGCCTCGCCCATGGGTCTGTTGGCATTTCTGTGTGGAGTTTGCATGTTCTCTCCGCGTTCGCGTGGGTTTCCTCCAGGCTAAATTGTCTGTATGTGTGTGAATGAGTGTGTATGGATTTTTCCCAGTGATGGGTTGCAGCTGGAAGGGCATCCGCTGTGTAAAATATGCTGGATAAGTTGGCGGTTCATTCCGCTGTGGCGACCCCAGATTAATAAAGGGACTAAGCCGAAAAGAAAATGAATTAATGTATTATATATAAAAAAAAAACAAACAGATGTTGCCATTATTATTACGATTAAAGTATTTTGTTCTATTCATTTTCAACTATTATTAAATTAGGAAGTTACAATGGCAACTTTAATGTAATACAGTTTGGTTTGTTTAGCTGCGGTCCAGCACCCTCAATCAAGTTTGGTTTTTGGCCCTTCATAAGAAAAATCACCCCTGCTTTTGTTGAATAGAAGATTCTTCATGGAACCACAGATACTACAGTATATATGTACACTGTAAAACCCAAAAAGTTAAGGTAACTCAAACCATTTGACGAAACCGATTGCATCAAACCATTTAAGTTCAAAAACTTGTTTCAAGTTCACAAGTTCAAAAACTAATTGAGTACTGTGAACTTACTCCATTTGAGTAAAGCAATTTGAGCACAGTAAAACCCGATAAATGAAGAGAACTCAAACCAGCTGAGTACTGTAAAACCCAATGAGTTAAGGCAACTCAAATTGTTTGAGGAAACCGATTGCTACAAACCATTAAAAAGTTAAAAACTAATTAAATTAAGTTAAAAACTAATATGAGTACTGAGAACTTACTCCATTTAAGTTGAATGAGGGATTTAATTAACTCATTGACTTCAACACTGAGTTCAAAACTCTTTTCAAATGAGTAGAATTGACTTTCAGTAAATTTTGAGTTAACTACAATCATTTCCTTTAATAAAGTTGACTGTTGGGTTCAGTGTAATCAATTGACATAATCTTGTCAGTTTCGGTATATATTGAGATCTGTTTGCTTTAATCGCACATTAATCACAAAATAAAGATCTTTTATAAGATGTAAATAAAACTGATTATTGGAGTGCATTTACAGGAAAACAACATTTCAGGATTTCCTCTTCAAAATGTCAAATGTTACCTGTTGTGGAATTTCTCAAATTTGCATAAAATATGGACAAACCAAACTGCCTGGTTAAAGTTGTCATTTATAAAGTGAAACCAGTGCTTGGATTTGTCTACTTTTTACCCAAATTTGGTTTTAAACAAAAGAAATACCCTCTTAAGGCCCAAGGTGTTTTTTACATGCATTTTTTATTTATCTTTGCTATTTGGGCTTATTGGAACCTAATTAGAATAAAATCTAAGTATCATCTTTTGATATGATGTACTTTTAGAGAAAAATGATGTCCATATATGTGGACTCATGGTCCAAATGTACATAAAACACTTTTTCCTAATGGTTTTTAATGCATATATAACATAGAAGTTTTTTGTGAACTTGCTTTGACTATCAGAGAGTAAAAACAGCATTTTTTCCCCATTTTGGACAGTTAAAAATAGGGTTTGGGACATTTCATATGCTGTAAAACAGTTGCAGGATGACACTGTATGTCTGTAACAAAATATAAAACATTCAAAGTTTTTTAAATAGCCACTTAAGAGCTAAAATGTGCTGTCCACGTATGTGGATACTCAAGCCCTAGGAGGTTATAATAAAGAAGAGAAAAATAGAAAGAAATAGATCTTTGGCTTTCTAAAGAAATACAAATCTGTTGTAATGAAATCTACTTGGAGTCCTCTAAGAAATCTGAATTGTTAAATTTGATCAGTGATCATGAAACTGTGCCTAAAAATAAAATCTTCTTTCCAATATTTACACATCAAATTCTCTCATTTTCTAGATTTGTAATTTATAGATCTGTGATTTTGCTTTGTGATGGGTTGCAGCTGGAAGGGCATCCGCTGTGTAAAACATATGCTGGATAAGTTGGCGGTTCATTCCGCTGTGGCGCCCCCTGATGAATAAAAAAACTAAACCAAAGGAAGATGAATGAATGAATGAAACAACACAATTCTTGGTTTTATTTGGGGACAACTTAATTGTTGTATGTTCAATCCACTTTAATTTGAAAAAACTAACATGTTAACTTAATTCCTTCATGTTGTCCCAACACAAATAGATTAAGTGGAACCCAGCATTTTTTACATTGTAGAACAAAAGCTTTAACTACCAGACAATGGATACGCTCAGAAAGCAATAGAAATATGCAACTCTTACTATTTATTATTTATAAGTACGCACAACATTTTCAGTAAGCATTAAGCAGCGGTTCTCAACTGGTGGGTTGCAGCCAAAAAAATGGTGAGCTATGGACAATAGGGAATGAAATACAACTAGGACAGCACAATAATGGTCTTTTTTATTTAAGGGAGGAGAAAATGCTTCACTTATTCATTTTTTTATGTTGTTGTTGTTGACATCAAAAGGCACACCATGATTGTTGGCCTCTAATTTTGTAATTATTATGCGATCTGATTGCCAAACAGAAGAAAATACATTAAAAATGTCTGCAAAATATGATTAAATTGAAATGGAACATGATGAGCTTGTGACAATATTGCAAAGCTAAATTTAGCTTTCATGGAGTGCATTAGTGCCTGCTTTATCAGCAGCATCTGTTATTTTATTTGATTAAAAGTATTAGATAAAACTTTACAAATCATGAAGCAAACCAACCAGCTTTGACAAACATCTGTTGATTGATTTTAATTTAAATTATATATCAAAATCTAATGAAAGGAAATGACACTAAATAATGCACAAATATAAAACTGTTTATTTAATGGTTTTGGTTGTATCTTTTTTTTCCCCAAAATATATTTATTGGGTTTTGTTTGAATTACAGGGTGGTTCATTCCGCTGTGGCGACCCTGATTAATGAAGGGACTAAGCTGAAAAGAAAATGATGAATGAATGTTTGAACTACAGAACAAAATACATGAAAAATACAAATAAAATAAAAATAATAAAAAGAGAAATGGTTAAAATGTGAAAATAAATATGTAAATAAATGACATAAATTCAAATAATAGTACATAAATAAATAAACAATAACAATGTTCAGTACATTTTTGTACCTTGCATTTCACAGCTTTCCAGTGTGTGCTGGTTAAACAAATGTGTTAATTGTTGCTGAAATGTAAGACATCTGAACAATACAAAAACACACCAACAAGGGTTAGAAAGCTCAAACAACAAAAAATGTTGCATGGTCCACCTGGTTCAAAATGTGTTGAAAGGGGGTCCATATTTTATAAAAACCTTGTAATTTTCCTGTTTATCAGCTTCTCCAGAGCAAGATTGCTATGATTTTCCAAACATTTAACAGTATATTACACTGTAAATAAAATCCCAACACAAATCAATTACATTGTCCCAAAATAAAACCAAGAATTGTTTTGTTCTATTCATTCAATCATTCATTCATCTTCCTTTGGTTTAGTCCTTTTATTCATCAGGGGTCGCCACAGCGGAATGAACCGCCAACTTATCCAGCATATGTTTTACACAGCGGATGCCCTTCCAGCTGCAACCCATCACAAAGCAAAATCACAGATCTGTAAATTACAAATCTAGAAAATTGGAGAATTTGAAATGTAAATATTGGAAAGAAGATTATATTTTAGGCAAAATTTCATGATCACTGATCAAATTTAACAATTCAGATTTCTTAGAGGACTCATTACAACAAGATTTCATTACAACATTTTTGTATTTCTTCAGAAAGCCAAAGATGTATTTCTTTCTTTTTTTTCTCTCTTTTATTGTATTTCTTTGTTTAAAACCAAATTTGGGTAAAAAGGTAGACAAATCCAACCACTGGTTTGACTTTATAAATGACAATTTTAACCAGGCGGTTTGGTTTGTCCATATTTTATGCAAATTTGAGAAATTCCACAACAGGTAACATTGACATTATGAAGAGGAAATCCTGAAATGTTGATTTCCTGTAAATGCACTCCAATAATCAGTTTTATTTACATCTTATAAAAGATCTTTATTTTTATAATGTGCGATTAAAGCAAACAGATCTCAATATATACCAGAACTGACAAGATTATGTCAATTGATTATGACTTTCCAAACATTTAACAGTATATTACACTGTAAATAAAATCCAGACACAAAAAAAATTACACTGCTCCAAAATAAAACCAAGAATTCATTCATTCATTCATTTTCTTGTCGGCTTAGTCCCTTTATTAATCTGGGGTCGCCACAGTGGAATGAACCACCAACTTATCCAGCATATGTTTTACGCAGCGGATGCCCTTCCAGCTGCAACCCATCACTGGGAAAAAAACAACGCAATCTCACGGCAATTCGTAACTTTTTGATTTAGTGGCTAATTCGTATGAATTCGTCTGATCTAATTCGTACAAATTAGTATGATTTGCTCATCACCCAATGACGGTTGGGGTTAGAGGTGGGGTTACGTGCCACGCCTCCTTTTTAAAATCGTACATTTTAGCCACTCGTACGAATTAGCCACTAAACTGACAAAACGTAAACGTAAAACGTTTCCTCGTGAGATCAGGCTGGAAAAAAACAAGAATTGTGTTGTTTTATTCATTCATTCAATTTCGTTTGGCTTAGTCCTTTTATTTATCACAGCTGAATGAACCACCAACTTATCCAGCATATGTTTTACACAGCGGATGCCCTTCCAGCTGCAACCCAGTACTGGGAAACATCCATACACACTCATTCATACAACAGCCGATTTAATTTATTCAATTCACCTATAGCGCATGTCTTTAGACTGTGGGGGAAACCGGAGCACCCGGAGGAAACAAACGGCAACATGGGGAGAGCATGCAAACTCCACACAGAGATGCCAACTGGCTCAGCCGGGACTTGAACCAGTGACCTTCTTGATGAGAGGCTACAGTGCAAACCACTGAGCCACCGTGTCGCCCTGTGTTGTTTTAGCTTATTTTAAATAAGCAGTTTAAACAAACGGCAGCCACAAGACTCTCGTAAAATCAAGAATTTTCTCAGCTGCTTATTAGAAGAGTCCGAACAGGCCGAAGCGCAGCAGTGACAAAATTTCCGCCTTTCCTCTTCCTGAAGTTTGGGCCCGTCTCTTTCATGGCCGTGTTCTTTTCTGGATCTCATATACTCTTACACCATTTCCACCTACTTTGTTTATGAGGCTTTGATCCACAATATTCTAGGCTAAGTTACACCCATGCTCTGCAAGGTGAACCTGTCGGCATTGTTCCCAACGGGAACCTAATACTCGTGGAGTCTTTCCTCTCTCCTCTCAAAAAAACGTCTCTCTTTAGTAACAGAATTCTCCAAAGATGCTGAACAAAAGGTCACGCACAAAGACACAATTTTATGCTCCTTTAATGAGTCAAATTTGCTACCTCTGCACTCACTTAAAGATACTTTGGCAGATAACGGCGCATTATCAAAACCCCTCGTCAATAAAGGGTGTAACTCGCTGAATGCTGTTAAAGTGTAAATGCACCACGTGGGCGACCCGTGTGTATATATATGCGTTTAGATATCTATGTACATCTTTCGGCCTAATCTTTTGATGTTTCCTGTTTATGAATGGACTGAAAGCTGCACATTGTAAGGAAGAATAAAGAGCCGCGGAGGTGTCTGCATTATATCTGTTAAAGAGACTCTCAGAGACATGAATGTGGGGCACTGATTCATTGTGTCCTCACGGTTGCCTCATTCAGACTTTCATGGAAGCCTTTTGTCCTAAATCTTAAGATCCGTCCATTTGAATTCACGTCTCTCGTAGATGTTTAATATGCGTTTGTGGACTGGCGGCTTGGCTTTGGTTAAATCGCTTTCATAAATGGATGATTTGGACGGGATTTGCTGGATTGCTTATTTATTTATTTCGTTTTTTTTTTTATACAATCGATATCTCATTGCAGGGAGATATTGTAATGTGTAACCTTTACCCACTATGTTTTATTCATCTTCAGAGGAAAACGTGGGATGCGGAGGCCTGAACGACAATGAAATACAATAATCAAAAGGCACAAATTAGTTTGGCAGCAAATTCATTAGTTCTGGCTGCAGTGTTTTACACCAGGCTGGTGAAACCTCTTAAAATGATACAGTTATAATGCTTCAGAATGACTTGAAAGATTCAGCCAGGATTTCTTTTGTTCTACATCGGGACCCTTCATGGGCTCAACATAATCATATAAAGGTGTCTAGGACAGCTTTATCAAATATTAATGCCTGATAGTATGATGTCAAGGTTGGTGGATGATGAAAACAACTGGAGGATTATAATAGCGGTTCTGACCAATAATTTAGGTCATGTCTGACCTTTTTTTATATATTAAAATTACCTAGTTTGAGAACAAATCAGCTTTACATTGATGTATACGGTTTGTTAGGAAATTAAACATTTGATTGAGATACAACTCAAATAAAATCTGAAATAAATCTTGATGAAAATTGCCTTTATATTTGTCCAAATTGAGCATATTACTAATCAAAAATTAAGGTTTGATATATTTATGATAGGAAATTTACTAAATATCTTCATGAATCTCCATGTTTGTTCCTTGCCACTGGCTTGCTTGGTTTGGTACTTGTGGAGCTGCGCATTGATGGATTTGCTCTTCAGTGTTTGGACTTTCAGCAGTGAAAATGAAACCACACTGAACTGAACTAAACTGAACTTTAACTCTCAAAACTGAACTGACACTGTTTCAATTTACTAGAATCTTCTATGTTAAGCTGCTTTGACACAATCTACATTGTAAAGCGCTTTAGAAATAAAGATGAATTGAACATGATTTGTACTTAATAATCTAATGATTTTTGCATAAAATAAAAATCAGTAATGTCTGACACTTACAGTGTATTTTTGGCTATTTTTACAAACATACCTGTGCAAAATAGGGCTGGTTTTGTGGTCCAGATTTATATATATTAATTTAATAATGTTTCTTCCCTATTAAAATATAGCCATTTAGAGATTCTTTTTTCCAGAAAATGACTATTGGCAAAAATAACAAATGTTTTTATTTCTCATGACTGAAAACCAGGGTTATTAATCCATACATTAATAATATATTAATAATCCATATATTAATATTAATCAATATATTGATTTCTTAATCAATATACTGATTTCTTAATTACTATAAAGAAAAAAAGAAAACAAAATGATATTGTGTTGTCTAAAAATGAATACACACCAATTTTTGTAAATTACACCATTCATTTATTCATTCATTTTTTTTTTTCAGCTTAGTCCCTTTATTAATCTGGAGTCGCCACAGCGGAATTAACCGCCAACTTATACAGCATATGTTTTACGGAGCCGATGCCCTTTCCGGCTGCAACCCATTACTGGGAAACATCCATACTCATTCACACACATACATTACGGACAATTAAGCTTACACAATTTTATAGCGCACGTCTTTGGACTTGTGGGGGAAACTGGAGCACCCGGAGGAAACCCATGTGAACACAGGGAGAACATGCAAACTCCACACAGAAATGCCAACTGGCCCAGCTGGGACTCGAACCAATGACCTTCTTGCTTTGAGGCGACAGTGCTAACCACTGAGCCACTATCTCGCTCATTTGATATTTAAGGAAAGATGCCTTTAAAGATGTCCAACTTGAGTTCTTGGCAATGCATATTACTAATCAAAAAATAAGTTGTGATATATTTATGATAGGAAATTTACAAAATACCTTCATGGAACGTGGGTTTTACATACTATTCAAATGACCTAAATAAATAAAACATCTATAATTTTTGACTCTTACAGTGTACTCCTACAAATATATCTGTGCAACATAAGACTGGTTTTGTGGTCCAGGATCACAGATATTAACCCATATACAATTACAATAAATAACATTTCTTCCCAATTCTGGGAATAATATTGTCATTAAGAGATTCTTTTTTTTTTTTTTTTTCAGAAAATGACAACTGAAGAACTACTAATGTTTTCATTTGTCATGACTGAAAATCAGGGTTAATAATCCATATATTAATTCTTATGAAATAAAAAATAAAACCTTGATATTGTGTTGTCTAAAAATGTATAAACTTTTATTTTGACCAATAGTCATCTTGACATTGTTAACTGTCATCACAAAACAAAGTCACAGATTTATAAATTACAAATCCATAAAATTAGAGAAATTGATATGCAAATATTGGAAAGAAGATTATATTCATTCATTCATTCATTTTCTGTTCGGCTTAGTCCCTTTATTAATCTGGGGTCGCAACAGTGTAATGAACCGCCAACTTATATAGCATATGTTTTACACAGCGGATGCCCTTCCATGGATGTTACCCATCACTGGGAAACATCCATACACACTCATTCACACACATACACTATACGGACAATTTAACTTACCCATTTCACCTATAGCACATGTGTTTGGACTTGTGGGGGAAACCCACACAAATACAGGGGGAACATGCAAACTCCACACAGAAATGCCAACTGACCCAGCCGAGGCTTGAACCAGCGACCTTCTTGCTGTGAGGCGAACGTGCTACCCACTGAGCCACCGTGCAGCTGAAGATTATATTTTTAGATCACCAATTAAATTTAAACATTCAGATTTCTTCATTCATTCATTCATTCATTTTCTTGTCGGCTTTGTCCCTTGCGGGGTCGCCACAGCGGAATGAACCGCCAACTTATCCAGCACATGTTTTACGCAGCGGATGCCCTTCCAGCCGCAACCCATCTCTGGGAACTTCCACACACACATTCACACTCATACACTATGGACAATTTAGCTTACCCAATTCACCTGTACTGCATGTCTTTGGACTGTGGGGGAAACCGGAGCACCCGGAGGAAACCCACGCGAACCCAGGGAGAACATGCAAACTCCACACAGAAACGCCAACTGACCCAGCCCAGCCGAGGTTCGAACCTGCGACCCCAGCGACGTTCTTGCTGTGAGGCAACAGCACTACCTACTGCGCCACTGGGTTGCCCCATTCAGATTTCTTAGAGGACTTAAAAGATCTTTATTTTTATAACGTGCGGTTAAAGCAAACAGATCTCAATATATAGCGAAACTGTTAATTTAATTGTTTTTACAAATTGAAGTTGATAGAACATACAAAAATTAAGTTGTCCCCCAAAAAACCCTCAAGAATTGTGTTGATTCAGCTTATTTTAAATAAGTAAAAGTAGTTTAAACCAACCACGCTTTCCCTCGTGAAGCAAATACGGAAGTAAATGAAACTGCAATTCATCAAACATCCGTTAGTCCTGGCTCCATAATAGAGCACATTTCTATTGAGCCCACTGTTAAAATGGCCAACTTTACAGCAGAAAAAAAAGTGTTTACAGCCTGGTACAAAGAACGATTTTGGTTCATATAGCTAATATTACCCTTCGTGACAACTGTGAGGGGGGTGAATTTTTTTATAACTCATCCGTTTCCTTTATATTAGGTTATATTAAGTCTGCATAATTAAGGGCGTGGCCACTTGAGTGACAGCTAGGTCTTGCTGGTCGCAGTCACTTCACCTCAGCTGATTACGGCTGATTAGCCGCTGAACTCGGCATATACATCGTATTTTCGTGTTGTTTTATGTGGCTTTACACAGTCAGTTGCCTTTTGGAATTATTTCTTACAATTACCAGATGATATGGCATGCTGTGTGCACTTAATTATGCTCACAAACCATTCACGTGACCTCCATTTCCCAGGTGAGAGAAATTATATACTTGTATACCATCTCTATAAATGTATTTGTTTTATTTAAGGTCATTTATTATTTATATTTTTCTTTAGACCTGTAATGCACTCCAGAATCTGACAGATTGATTAGCTGTAGGCTCTAGAACAGTCATCTGAAACACTGTCATACAGTGTTATGCCTGGATTTCATAAATAGCCTTGCATTTACTTACACAAACTATATTTAAAGTATTTGGAAGTAATTCGCGTTTTCCTCCTGTAGAACCTCCTGTAAACGTCATAAGAATAATGTTGAGTGGCTCAATGTATTACAACAAAATGCTAGCAGGTGTCTGTAGCTCCGCCTCTTTGCCCTTATTTGATTACCCCCGGTTGGAGCGATGACGCGCGAACAAAATGCAGCCGGTTGGCCACGCTCACTTGTAGCTTCATTTGCGCTCTTCAGAAACCTATGGGTGAAGTCACGGATACTACGTCCATACCTTTTACAATCTATGGTTTAAATAAGCAGCAAAAATCTTTTTTTTGAGTGCACTGGAAAAATACTGGCTGGGACAACATAAAGGAATTAGGTAAACTAACAAATTTATGTGTATTAGACATAAAACAACTGAGTTGTTGTAATAAATAACTCTATAATTGTGATGACTGAGCTCATTTTAAATAAGTAGTTTGAGCAAGCAGCAAAAATCTTTTTTATTTGAGTGCACTGGAAAAAATTTTGGGTTCCACACAATTGATTTGTTCTAGGACAACACAAAGGAATTAAGTTAGCCTATTAGTTTTAGCAAATTTAAGTGGACTGAACACAAACCAATTAAGTTGTCCCCCAAAAAACTCAATAAATCTGTTGTTTCAGCTCGTTTTAAATAAGTAGCTTAAACAAACCTCAAATATTCTAGATAAAATTGGAGCATGTTTTTAAAAACATTTTAGGAGATTCCTCCATACATTTAGTCATGCCTTTGACATTACACAGATAACAGAACACTACTCAGCATTATGTGTGCAATTTACACATACAGTTGAAGTCAGACTTATGGCTCATTTCCACTGACTGGTACAGTACGGTACGGGTCACCTTTATCAGGCTTGCGTTTCCACTACAAAGAGTACCCTTTTGGTGGGCGTTTCAAAGAGTTTCAGACGACGTCATTCTCGCTCTGTCTACAGTAAAGCTGTACAGCTCGTTCAAAAATCATATGAGAAGCACCTCATCACTTATTACTAACCTTTCTATGAACATAATTTGATTATAACTGCAGGTCAATGACAGTGCGAAATAGCCTACTGTAACGTCTGCAATTATATAAAATAAATTAATAAATGCAACATATATGAGCACATTCAGCCCCTTACAGTCTCCAATATGTTACCAATTAGAGAAACACACAGCATACATTTAGTCCTTATTTGAGTTCAAAAACAACACGCAACATATAGCCCACAGTCAGAGCAAACCTCTCATCTGTGTCTGTAATCTTCACCAGCACATGTAGCCTCTGTTAGAGAGTAATTCCGTCATTCCGAGTTCATAATAGTCCAAAAGGCGATGATAAACATGATTGTTCATGATTTCAGGTTGCTGAAACAATTTGCTCCTGTGCTTTGTCGGGCTTCTTTTTTCTGAAAGGATCAGATGCCGAAGACACTTCAATAATCACACACACGTTATTATCATCAGCTCAAGAAGTTTGTTATATCAAATATAGACATGATCGCGAGCTCCCTGGAGAAAGTGAAAACCGCTCGCACTTTTTGACGGCCTCGTAAAACAAAAACAAAACACGGCAGATTTTGTTCTTCTTGGCTTTGTGGCTGTACATCAAGACAACGACAAGGTTTGTTTGAGCTCAGGTCATCCATGGCTCGTTATTATATGCATATAGTTTTACGGTGTAATGTCTCGGGCCTCGGCTGTGTATTAAAAACATGGCGGTTCCTTTGTTTTCATTTGTTTTGGTATCTCTATAACCAATCAGCGTTCAGCTGCGCGTGTAGCTCCACCTTTTGGTACCCTTTCTCGTGTTTGGTACCCTTTCGAAAGTGTGCCGAAAAAGTGGTACGGTACGGTTCGCCTTTTGACAGCGGAAACGACCATAAAAGCGTACCGTACCGTACCATTCAGTGAAAACAGGCCATAATTATTAGCCCCCCTGAATTATTAGCACTCCTGTTAATTTTTTTTCCCCAATTTCTGTTTAACGGAGAGAACATTTTCTCAACATTTCTAATCATAATAGTTTTAATAACTCATCTCTAATAACTGATTTATTTTATCTTTGCCATGATGACAGTAAATAATATTTGACTAGATATTTTTCAAGACACTTCTATACAGCTTAAAGTGACATTTAAAGGCTTTACTAGGTTAATTAGGTTAACTAGCAGGTTAGGGTAATTAGGCAAGTTATTGTATAATGATGGTTTGTTTTGTAGACTATCGAAAAAAAAATAGCTTAAAGGGGCTAAAAATTTTGACCTTAAAATGTTTTTTAAAGAATTAAAAACTGCTTTTATTCTAGCTAAAATAAAACAAATAAGACTTTCTCCAGAAGAAAAAATATTATCAGACATACTGCGAAAATTTCCTTGCTCTGTTAAATATCATTTGGTAAATATTTGATAAATAAATAAATATTCCAAGGGGGGCTAATAATTCTGACTTCAACTGTATATCATCCATTTTTTATCCACAGGTGACAGTTTTCACAACAACTCCCCCATATTTACTTTGTTTAGTTTTTTTCTATCATTATTGAATTACCTCTTGTGTGTGTGTGTAAAGCAAAGTATGTCACAAAGCGTGCACAAATTTGTAGCTTGTGCTTTGAAAGAAACACATCAAGTCATGTATAAAATGTGCTTTTATTTCTCCGAAAAGCCACATCTCTTAGCATCGCTCGCTCTCCTGGGAACGGAGACCTCGGCGAGACCTCTTTCCCTTCAGTGAAAAAAACAATAGCACAACCGATGCTGGTGTATTTTAAGGTTTTTTACTTAGCCTCGATCACCTCTGTGGCTCTTAGTGAGCCTTGACAGTGCTCGAAGCTCTCCAGGCGCTCAAAGCGTTCCCTACAGACCCGCGCAACATACATGATGCCATGAAAGCATGTAGAGTAGAGCTGCCGTGTCGACCTGTCAGTCAGGAGTCAGACGCCGCTAACAGTTGAAATGCTGGAAGTGTTCAAGCACACACACACACACTCCTCTCTCGCTCTGTTTAACGCCAGGCTGCGTGTCAGAAGAGACTCCAGCGAACAAAAGCAAGCCAAGCCCACGTGTGTCACGCAAAAGCAGCTAATGCTTGCGTTTTATCTCCTGATAAAGAGAAAATAAAGCATAATATGGATTAATAATGCATGCCGAGTTCACAGCACCCCCTGTCTTGTTTGTACCCGCGCGGTAAATACGTCGGATGATGTTTACAGAGGAAGCCGCGCACCTGGCTTTAAAGGTTAAATCAAATCCGAGTCAAAGAGGGGCGAACTTCAAGTTTGTCCCCTGAGGAAAGGCAGAAAGGTAAAGAGAATTAAGACGCATGCTGTTTCTGCTGGGGAGGAAACTTTTGCAGGCAACCACGACAGGCCTTGTCGATTCACACCCGCTGCAGATTCAATTCACATCTTTCCAGTCACTTCCAGCAGCCAAATGGGATAAACGTGCTGCCGGCTGTTTGCTGATTAGCTTCAGATATCAAATTTGAGGCAGGGTAAAATGCTGAAAAACACCTGCGAGTCAACTAGGCCAGAAAGCGTTTAGCTTCCTACAAATTATTTGCTGTGTTGACGGTTTTTAGTGATTTTTGTTAGGGGGGAAAAACTGCTAAACAAGGCAGTAAGGCAAAACATGGAGACAGGAAGTCAGATATGCAAAATGGCCTATGGATGTATGAATATTAGCATTTTGCTCTGCGTTTTTATATTATTTTTCAGTTATAGCGCACACTATCAGAGATAGAAACCTGTACATGTTTGTACCTAAAGCAGGGGTGCCAAAACTTTTTCGTATGAAGAGTCAAAAACCAAATATTATCGAGAGTCGTGGGCCGAAGGTAAATATATACCAAAGTAGAGGAGCGCGGGGCACAAAGTAACGCGGGGTTAAATGTAACACAGAGTTTTAAGGTATTTGCTCAGGGTTAACCATGGCATGCTTCTGAGGTTTTCACCACAGTGTTGGCAGACGTCTTCCTGCCAATTATTGAAAATTTTCGGCGAAATTTGGATGAGAAACACAGGAGAAACCATTTTTGCAGCATAAAAGTATTTTTTTATTTTGAAAAAAATCTGTGAAAGTATGTACGTAAAATCTTATATTGCTGTGATCACGTCTTCTAGGCTAAAAGATGAAACCATTTTGAAAGATGTATAAAACACACAGAGACTGCTAGCCAGTTTTGAGGAAAACATGACACAGCGGGGTTAGTTGTAACAGGGTGTTACAATTAAGCCACACACTGTTGGACACCAACTAAACTAACAAAATATTTTTTTTAATTTTGAGTGTAACGTTGAGAACTTTTTAAATAATAATGTTTTTTAATAGAAAATATTGTTTTAATAGAATTTTTTTATTGCTAATAATGCAAATAAATGCATTGTATAATAATGGATAAATTGATAATAATGCAAATAGATTCAAATGTGTTGATCCAATAAACAAAAAAATAAATAAACATACTGTGCTATGTAGAATAAAAAAGAAATGAGCCAATTACTGAGGAAATATAGCTACTATTTAAAGTAAACTGAGTTTAAATTAACTGTGTGAAATCTGCCTTTATAAGCACGTGTTACAACTAACCCCCTGTCTGTTACGACTTGCCCTGCAGGTGGGGTTAATAGTAACATTTATACTCCTGGCACTTTTGGCAATACTGCACAGAAACCACAGGTCCGACGATCATAATTCCAGTGCTCATTTGTAGGAGAGGCTTGTGTGTTGTTGGTAAAAAAATATGGTTTGTCTAACCCTATTACTTTGTTCATTATTTAACCAAAACCAAAAAGTGTTACTTTGTGCCCCGCTCTCCCCTATATTACATTAAAGTTGCCCTGAGTAATTTCATAATTTATTTAATATTATTTCAAAATAATTAGAAACCATTAATTTAAATCGTATAACTTTTAAACGATTTTTTATTGCAATAAAAACAATCACATTTATAACACAGTGGAGTTCAACGCTGAATACACTAGTGAAGCAGAATCTGCCTTTGACTTGATTTGCTCACCAAAGTCTCTGCATTAGTATGTACATTAAAACAGAATCTGATTCATTTACACCATTTAATTGAAACATTTAATTTCAGTTAGCTTTTAACAATAAAACAAATCAAAACTTTGAATTGACAAAAGGATTCCCATGATGGAAAATCGACGAAAATCTTGAAAAAATTCCCATCATCCTCCCTCTCTTTAACATGATCGAATTGCACACGATCGAATGATGGACAAATTTGTCAGTATGATGAACCACAAACGTCATCCCCTTTTTGATACAGTCCAATCGTGTGGAAGCTCTTTTAGTGAAAGATTAATTCAACCCCGGTGTTACAGAGAAAAATACAGTAAGTCATTTTTAACAGTGATCAGATGACCAAAGTCATACTAGATGATTTGTGCTGAATTGTAATGGGTATTAGATATGGACAAGTGTTTACTCGTTGTTTTTGGCACTAAGGTGTGCAGTATGAATGTAATTTTATTAATATTGCTTTTATATATATGTAACTTATTTTATCTATTTTTAGTATGGAAAGCTCTGCTGTGACATGTGAATTACCCTTTGGGGATTAATAAAGTCAAACAACAACTTTAAAGATGGGACGGCGGGCCAAATCAAAGGTTACCATGGGCCAACTTTGGCACCTGGGCCCCAGTTTATATATATATATATATAAATTGGTTTAACGGTTTTTAAGGTTTAGCTTCCTTCAAAATATCTCCCCCCAATGGGGACAAGAGCAATATATTAGATTTGCTGAATGGCAGATGGGTGTGTGTGTGTGTGTGAATATTGGTCTACCTAAAAGCTTTTAAGTGTTTAAAAAAAATATAACTTAGGGTGGCACGGTGGCTTAGTGGTTAGCACCTCACAGTAAGAGGGTCTCTGGTTCAAGTCCCGGCTGGGTCAGTTAGCATTTCTTGTGGAGTTTGCATGTTCTCCACGTGTTGGCGTGGGCTTTCTCTGGGTGCTTCGGTTTCCCCAACAGTCCAAGGACATGCGCTACAGGTGAATTGGGTAAACAAAATTGGCCATTGTGTGTGTGTGTATGGGTGTTTCCCAGTACTGGGTTGCAGCTGGAAGGGCATCCTTTGCATAAAAGATATGCCGGAATAGTTGGTGGTCCATTCTGCTGTGGCAACCCCTGATAAATAATGGACTAAGCCGAAGGAAAATGAATGAATGAATGAAAAGCTAACTTAGACTTGTCATAGCATTTATATAATGTCTGATCAATTGAAGAGCTTCATTTGTAAGTTGCTTTGGATAAAAGTGTCTCCTAAATGAATACATTTAAATATAAATACACTGAAATTCTTACAAGTAATATTAACTTAAAGGCTGTTTTACATGTTATATTTTACATTTGAATTTGTATAATATATAATATTATATGGGCAGCACAGTGGCTCAGTGATTAGCACTGTCGCCTCACAGCAAGAAGGTCGCTGGTTCGAGCTTCGGCTGGGTCAGTTGGCATTTCTGTGTGGAGTTTGCATGTTCTCCCAGTGTTGGCGTGGGTTTCCTCTAATTGGTCCGGTTTACCCAAATGCATGCGCTATAGGTGAATTGAATAAGCTAAATTGGCCTTTTATGTGTGTGAATCTGAAAGTTTATGGGTGTTTCCCAGAACTGGGTTGCAGCTGGAAGGGCATCCGCTGCGTAAAACATATGCTGGATAAGTTGCCGGTTCATTCCGCTGTGGTGACCCCTGATAAATAAAGGGACTAAGCCGAAGGAAAATGAAAGAATGAATATATTATACAAAAGTAATATATAATATTCAACGCAATCTCACGGCAATTTAGTGGCTAATTCGTATGAATTCGTACGATCTAATTCGTACAAATTAGTACGATTTGCTCATCACCCAATGACGGTTGGGGTTAGGGGTGGGGTTAGGTGCCACGCCTCCTTTTAAAATCGTACATTTTTGTACGACTGAACTCGTACGAATAGCCACTAAACTGAAAAAATGTAAAATACTTACATTTCCTCGTGAGATCAGGCTGATAATATTATACAAAATACAATGTGTAATATATGTTTGACTATAATTGGTATTAACGCTATGCATTTGCTATGCGTTTACATGCGTTTTTTTTTTTTTTGTTTGTTTTTTTTCGTTTATTGGGGGGGAGGGGGTGCTTCATGGTAATCAATTAACCTATTTTCCATGAATTATATTATTTTTTTGCAAATTAAATCAAATGCATAGATATTTCATTTAAAGAAAACAAAGAAACAAAGAAAGAATTTCTACTTTTTCTCTATATTTTTTTCTCTCTGGTCAAAATATGAACAAAACAATTTTTTAGAGGGGAATATTATTCCCACTGGTAATCAATTTTTTTTTTTTTTTTTTTTTTGTTATTGCAAGAAGTCTTTTGCTAAATGTTTTTAAATCACAATCCTGGAAGTGACATCACTTTGGAGGGAAAACAACAGTACAAACAATAGTGAGTAAAATCATGGAATCTTTTAATTATGACGTAGTTTTATGAAGGTACAGAAATTGTCTTTGGTTTTAGAAACTGTGAGTAAATAACTCAAGCACAAAATGCTAAATCACATGAATATTATATCTTAATTTAAGTGAGCATATTTCCCTTTATGAGAGTTTTTATAAAGATTTATGAGATGAAGAAACTCTGAATTCCAAAGCTGAATTTGTTTTACACTGTAAAAATGTGGGGTTCCACACAATTCCTTCAAGTTCTCCCAAGACAAATTGATTAAGTTGATTTAAAAATAAACAGAAATCGCTCGAGGGTAGCTCAAATATTTGGTCGGTGCTCTTTGGGTAAGAGATTCATCAAAACAACAACAGAAATCAGTCCAAGGCACTCGAAAAATGTGGAAAATTTAAAAATCCTTTATTCACATGGCTATATCTTAAAAAACCTACGCGTTTCGTCAAAAAATGCCTTCATCAGGGCAACAGTGATTTGCAGCAACTGATTTCTGTTGTTGTTTTGATTAAGTGGATTGTTTGTTTGTTTGTTTTTTACAAATTTAAGTGGATTGAACTTAAAACAATTAAGTTGTCCCCCAAAACACTCAAGAATAGTGTTGATTCAGCTCATTTTAAACAAGTAGTTTGAACAAGCAGCCCTGCAAATAAATGATTGATTAAATGATCTACAGTTTATTCATAATCCCAGACTAAAGTATAAAAGTCTCACTGTTTGCAACATTTATTCTTGTGGATTGTTCTGTGACAATGCCATAAAACGAAGCACAATCAGAAATCTGCCCATATTTCAAATTCAGAAGCATTTCTCCACGAGTTACGAGTTTTTATTTCTGCCCCAACACAAAATAACAAGTACACACGAGTGCATGCTTTTTATTTATTGCACATTTAGCCCGTGCTACAGCTCAGCGAACAAAATCATCATAAACAATAAACACAGTTCTTTCACGCGGTTTCTGTGATCAAAGCTTTGGCAGTCTAATCTAACCAATTAATCCATTTATCAGCGGCGCACTAACAAACATGCCCTCCATATGCTGTTTCCAGCGCTCGCTCTTCCTCACAGCAGCTCAGGAAAAGTAGGACAGCGATGTGTTCGCCACAATCACGTCCTTGTTCATTCCCTTACATTTTTAAATCAGTGGGAAATGAGTCAGTGCCTATACGATCTTCTTCTGCACACACACACACACATGCATACGCAGGAAAACAATACATGTGAAATTGGGGGTAAAAGGTTTTTGAACGCAGATGTTGCATTTCACTGTTTAATTTAAAGCTCGGTGAATTTTTTTTCACAGTTTTTTTCACCTCTGTGGTCCCGGTACACAGCGCCGAGCTGACAGCACTTATTTTAAGCATTTACTTGGAGTGTGTGTGTGTGTGTGTTTTCACGGCTGCATCTTCATCTTTCTGTCTGTTAATAATGTAGAGTTCACACATCAGAATGATCTTCACGTTCTCCATCTGAGCAGGTTTTTCCTTTCTGACTTTTCTTTTCTTTTCTCTTTATGAAATCTGCAGGAAATTCTCAGCTCTTAGATTCTCTGACAGCATCTGTCAAAACCCGACAGCGACGCAAACATCCAGTGGAAAAAAAAGCTTTAATCTGAAAAGCACATAACTGAATGGTTGAGCTCGATTTTCTTCTGTTATGATATAGGAATCAATGCTGGATATGGGAGACTATCATTTATGAACTGTGGAAAGGGTTTCGATTGAGCTGCTGTTCAGATTTTCAATGGGATTTAAGCAGTTTAGTGACACTGATCAGATTTTGGAAGATTGATTGAATGAAGAAATGAGGTGGAAATAGTTTTAAGTACTGTAGTAAATGACAAGAACAGCCAATAACACACAGCATTTCAAACACAACATTTTAAAATAGTATTTCTTTGTCAAATGTACTCAAATCATCATTGTTTTATTATTTTTATAGCATAATATGGGATGAGAGTGACACGGTGGCTCAGTGGGTAGCACTGTCGCCTCACAGTAAGAAGGTTGCTGGGCCAGTTGGCATTTCTGTGTGGAGTTTGCATGTTCTCACCATGTTGGTGTGGGTTTCCTCCGGGTGTTCCGGTTTCCCCCACAAGTCCAAACACATACGCTATAGGTGAATTGGATAAACTAAATTGGCTGTGGTGTGTGAGTGTGTGTGAATGTGAGTGTGTATGGCTGTTTCCCAGCTGGAAGGGCATCCGCTGTGTAAAACATATGCTAGATAAGTTGGCGATTCATTCCGCTGTGGCAACCCCTGATAAATAAAATGGAAGTAAATAAGCCGAAGGAACATAAATGAATTAATGAATATGGCATGAAGTGTACACTAAAGTATTTCTTCTACACTCTCAGAAATAAAGGTACGTGAGTTGTCACTGGGGTGGTACCTTTTTGAAAGGTACAAATTTATACCTAAAAGGTCCATATTAATACCTCAAGGGAACATATTAGTACCTAAAAAGTACAAAAGTGTTCCTCTTAAATGTTTTAGGTACTTCTTTTGAGGTACCAATATGGACCCTTCAAGTACAAATTTGTACCTTTTGAAAAGGTACCACCCCAGTGACAGCTCGCGTACCTTTATTTCTGAGAGTGCACTATAAAGAAGATATGTAAATATTTGAAATATTATTACATTTTTAGGCACAATCACCAGGTCGCCAGTCAAATTTACCAAGGATTTCAAGTAGATTTGGTTGGAACTGATTTGTATTTCTTTAGAAAACCAAAGATGTGTTTCTTTTTTTATTTCTTTTATTGCATTTCTTTATTTAAATCCAATTTTAGTTTAGTTTAGTTTAAACTTTATTGTCCGTTCTGCTTGGCACAGAAAGGAAATTTGTCTTTAACACTACTAACATACATACAACAATCACATAACAGCAACGCTCATGAACTAAAAACATATTAGCCCCATACATATTACTGCAGATCATTCTGTACAACTGCACCATTCACATTAAACAGTGATCTGATTTAATACAACAACGGCAAATGGGATAACTGACTTTTTAGAAGCATTTCTTCGGGCTCTTGAAATTTTTAACCTGCTTCCTGATGATGGTAACATTTCAAAAGCTGAGTGAAGGGAATGTGTATTATCTTTAATTCTTTAAAAGCAATTGCTGTTTTTTAAATATTTGGTTAAAATATAGACAAATCCAACCACTGGTTTTATCATTTTAAATCACACTTTTAACCAGGCTGTTTGGTTTGTCCATATTAGGCATGGGACGATATCCGGTTTCAAGATTTTCTGCGGTTTGAAAAAGTCAAGGTTTTAAAACCGCAAACATTTTCTGTTATAACGTTTCTAGGGTACATGGGTTAAATGGGTATATACGGTAAAGGGTGTTTTGTGTGTGTTATAAAGAAATCTGTGTTTTTTCAAAACTAATGAACATAGCAGGAGTCTGTGATTTACTTTATTTATCTGACATGTTAACTGTTCAAAATATTATAAATGTAAATTGTGAAATACTGTATATCGTGTTCAATGGGGAAAATAATAAGACATTTAAAAAGAACTTATATTAGAGCAGCAATCACAATGCATGAAACCGTGATGATGACCCATGCCTAGTTCATATTTTATGCAAATTTGTGTTTAAACAACTCTTTATTTTTTGTAAGCTTGAAGTACAACAGGTAACATTGACATTTTGAAGAGGAAATCCTGAAATGTTGTTTTCCTGTAAATGCACTCCAATAATCAGTTTTATTTACATCTTATAAAAGATCTTTATTTTTATAATGAGCGATTAAAGCAAACAGATCTCAATATATACCAGAACTGACAAGATTATGTCAATTGTTAATGACTTTCCAAACATTTAACAGTATATTACACTGTAAAAATAATCCCAACACAAATCAATTAAGTTCATTTAATTGTTTTTACAAATTTAAGTGGATTGAACATAAAACAATTACGTTGTCCCCCCAAAAAAACCCTCAATAATTGTGTTAATTCAGCTCATCTTAAATAAGTGGTTTGAACAAGCAGCACAAATCTGTTTTTGAGAGCACTGGAAAAAATTATGGGATTTATATTGGGACAACATAAAGAAATTAAGTTAACTAACAAATTTAGGTGGGTTGGACATAAAACAATTAAGTTGTCGCAAAAAAAAAAAAACTCAGCTGACTTTAAATAAGTAGTTTGATCAAACAGCAAATGTCAATTTTTTGAGTGTGTACTTTACATTTGACCCAACACGTTTGACAGTTTTCAGTTGCACCATTGCACTAAAGTTCCTCTAAGACAGAGAAGCCCAAACAAGGGCCCGGGGGCCAAAGTTGGCCCATGGTAACCTTTGATTTGGCTCACAATCCCATTTGAGGGAGAGTGATAGGGATGGCTTCCAGATTGTTCCAGACCCTTTGTTTGCTTTATAGTTATTGTTAAAATTAAATGTTTCAATTAAATGGTGTCAATTAATCAGATTTTGTCTGAATTGTCACCCAACAATGCAGATAATTTGGCGAGCAAATCAAGTCAAAGGCAGATTCTGCTTGACTAGTGTATTCAGCATTGAACTTCACTGTGTTATAAATGTGATTGTTTGTTAGTAATCATTTAATAAGTTATACTGCATTAGTTAATGCAATTTAAAGGTATGTTTTATATTTATTTTGAAATATTATTAAATAAATTAGGAAATTACCCATGGCGACTTTAATGTAGGATACTTTGCTATAAATACCTTCAGCCCACGACTCTCAGTGATATTTGGTTTTTGGCCCTTCATACAAAAATGTTTGAGCACCCCTGCTCTAAGATATGTGCAAGTAATGTGATCGCATGGTACAATTTCGAGGAATCCACATCATCTGATGTTTTGAGCTGCACTTATAAATGCATAAAATGCTGCTTTTAGGAACTAAATAATTCCAGCAGCTGTTTTTCATCTCCATCTTTTGAGGAACATCATTAAAGAGGCTGTTTGTTTGCATCCTCTGTGTGATTAAAGGTTCAGTTACGCACGTGGGCGGCGTCGAGCATCTTCAGAATGAAACTGTGCGAATCTGTTCAGAGATATACAGTACAAACCACAGAAGACACACACTGAGAGAGAGAGAGACACACACATGCACGCACAGCAGTGGGACTGTAGCTGTTTCAAGACAAAGCCGTTCGTTCGCCATCCTGCGTGCTTAAAATCCTGCATTAAATCATTTGTGAAATTAAAAGTGGTCCTTTTGGGTGTGAAATTGTTTTTCAAAGCAAGAGCAGTCCATTAAAACGATTCCTAATGTATAACTGACATCAAAAAAGCAACGGAAGACAAAAGAGATTTAACTAGCGAGCTTTATATATATCAATATTAGGGTGACTCAATTAAAAATTGATGGGCTAATAATGCACCTGGATCCGATGTGACCTGCCATTATGTGGATGTAAGACACGTCTCTAAGTGAGTGTGCGCCTCCACTCTTACGCCGGTGCCGCTGGGAATCGAAACTGCAACGTAACACAGCAATAAGGGGCTGAGTGAACTCTGACCCGCTGACCCTCCCTATTAGAGACGGCAGCTGGGGAATTTCATTTTGATACAGCAAGGCAGTCACTAACAGTCCCGCTCCGTGCTACGAGTTGTCATTTCTCACATTTTCAATTTCTTTCCTCCGTAGTTTTCATTTCATAGCGTTGACCTTTTTGACTCTGTCATGTGGAGTGTTTGGGTGATGTGCTCTCAGGAAATAGCTGGAAGTTCCCAATGATAAATTGTGGACTACGTTTAGTAGTTTGTGTTGCATCACAATAGCTTTGCGGCTGAGCGATGATTTGTTTTGTTTGGCAGATTATCCAATTTGATGTTTCCATGTTGCTGTAACCATAAACACACACATACTTTTGTGATGCAGTGTGCTTTCTGACAGCATCAGGATTGTTCTGGGCACGACACACTGCATTTAAATGTCATTTGTATAAGTGCGGCTTTGGATTCTAAACCATTCTGGAAAGTGATGAATTCTAGTATATTCACAATTTGTCAGCTAAATTATGAATGACACTATGTTTCTTACATTATGATCTTTGGTTTTGCTCAAAAACCGATATCAAAACGATGTCTTTTTTTACTCTCAGTCCCAATGTTGATGTTTTCTGCATTTTTATGTCAGGGAGTCAAGCAATACTAAATAGTTTAATGAATATGTTTGTAATAAAAACAATAATAATCTGAATAAGGAATGACTATTGGCTGTAAAGTTGCTTTCGTATGCAAGCATTTACATTTTTTACAGATAGATAGATAGATAGATAGATAGATAGATAGATAGATAGATAGATAGATAGATAGATAGATAGATAGATAGATAGATAGATAGATAGATAGATAGATAGATAGATAGATAGATAGATAGATAGGTAATTTAGCAAAAATAAACACTAAATTTTAACTTTAATAACTATATTGTCTGATTGTTATGATATATG
Source organism: Danio kyathit (assembly GCA_903798195.1). Lineage (NCBI taxonomy): Eukaryota > Metazoa > Chordata > Actinopteri > Cypriniformes > Danionidae > Danio > Danio kyathit. The sequence goes on from LR812530.1 coordinate 48,612,156, forward strand.
GTTTCCTCACAAACTGAAATCAAAACTATTGATGTAATTGTTTTCTTAGTCCTACTGTTGATGTTTTCTGCATTTTTATGTCAGGGAAGCCATTCTAAATAGTTTAATGAACATGTTTGTAATAATAATCGGAATAATAATCTGAATAAGGAATGACTATTGGCTGTAAAGTTGCTTTTATATGTAAGCATTTATTTTCATTTAGAAAATAAACATTAATTTTCTATTAGATAGATAGATAGATAGATAGATAGATAGATAGATAGATAGATAGATAGATAGATAGATAGATAGATAGATAGATAGATAGATAGATAGATAGATAGATAGATAGATAGATAGATAGATAATTTAGCAAAAATAAACACTAAATTTTAACTATAATAACTATATTGTCTGATTGTTTTGATCCATGGTTTCCTCAAAAACTGATATCAAAACAATTGATGTTATTTTTTTCTTAGTCCTACTGTTGGTGTTTTCTACATTTTAATGTCAGGGAAGCCATTCTAAATAGTTTAATGAATACGTTTGTAATAATAATCATAATAATATTAATGATTTTAATAAGGAATGACTATTGGCTGTAAAGTTGCTTTCATATGTAAGCATTTACATTTTCTATTAGATAGACAGACAGACAGACAGACAGACAGACAGACAGACAGACAGACAGTTAGATAGATAGATAGATAGATAGATAGATAGATAGATAGATAGATAGATAGATAGATAGATAGATAGATAGATAGATAGATAGATAGATAGATAGAAAGAAAAAATAAATATACATGCATAATGTAGCAAAAATAAACACTATAATAACTATATTGTCTGATTGTTTTGTGTATTTTAACTATATTAACTGTATTGTCTGATTGTTATGATCCATGGTTTCCTCAAAGACGAATATAAAAACAATTGATGTCATTTTTTTCCCACTGTTGGTGTTTTCTATATTTTTATGTAGCCATAATGAATATGTTTGTATTAATAATAATAATAATAATAATAATAATAATAATAATAATCTGAAAAAGAAATTACTATTGGCTGTAAAGTTGCTTTCATATGTAAGCATTTACATTTATTATTATTATTAGATAGATAGATAGATAGATAGATAGATAGATAGATAGATAGATAGATAGATAGATAGATAGATAGATAGATAGATAGATAGATAGATAGATAGATAGATAGATAGATAGATAGATAGATAGATAGATAGATTGATAGAAAAAAGAAATATGCATGCATAAATTAGCAAACATAAAAACTAAATTTTAACTATAATACCTATATTGTCTGATTGTTTTGTATAATTTATAATATCTGTTGTTAATATTCATCATTGTTTATTTTTATTTTATTATATTCTTCAGCAGATGTACCGTGTTTCTCAGAATTAAAATGAATTTAACTGAATTGTTTTTACCATTGCTTGTATTCTACTCTCTATCAGATGCGGCCTCTGACCTCAGAATTAAAATTCTAATTTCTAATAAATAAGTAAATAAATAAATACACAAATAAATGAATAAATAAACAAACTTGAAGCTATGGCACACCTAATTACTTAATTATGTTACTCTTCTATTCTATTCTATTCTCCAGCATATGCAAGCGGACTTCAGGCTCAGACTAGTTTTTTTTTTCTTCACCCCTCAGGCCTGTAGGTGGGGCAATGGCACCACATAATGGTCCTTTCCGTGCCAGAAAAGCCTGCGATCGTCTCACCTACAGGGGCAGAAGTGACTGAGCGCCGATAGAAAGGCCTGAACAGACAGACAGACTGGTGGCTCTTCCTCTCGGTTGCCAGATGTTCAAGCTCCCAACGAGCGTCTGATTTGAGAAAATAACCGGGAGAAAGTAGGTCAATCACGTCTCATGAAGGACGTGCTGCTGGTGACAAACTCATTGCAGGGTGAAGCTGTTTAATACCGAAAGTGCTGAAATCTCTCAGTGTGTGTGTGTGTGTGTGTGTGCAGGGGCCCCGAGCGCAGGTGCAGCTGACGGCCCCGCGCCGTTAATTACTCCGGTAAACTTTGTAATCACGAGAGTTTACGGGATCTGCTGAAATGAGGTGGAGCTGACCCGCTCCGTCTCTTTTCAGAGTCCATTTCCACTGGATATTTTACATGTTAATTGTGTAGAATGGCTCTCCGCTCCTTTCTTTCTATAGGTGCTGCCTGGAGCTGCGCCTCGGGCTCTTTCTCTCTCTGCCTCTTCATTTCGGCAGCAGAATGAAAATGCTAATTATTATATGGCAACCTCGACATAACCAGCCCATTTCACATGTTCTGCTGTTTTCATTTAAAATCAGCTGCGAATCACGATCTTTGTTATACTGACACACAAAGAACGAACTTCAGGCTAATAATTGTAAGATAATAATTATTATTGTTATTAGGGTGTTTGTTGTTATTATGATAAACGATTACTCAATTAATAATTCATATAATTGATATTATATTATTATTAGAATTTTGATTGTTATATTTATTTTAAGTTTATAATAATATCAACATTTATTATCGTTACTGTTTATGCGTTTAAATCATTTTATGATAGCTTCGTCATGCTTATTTTAACTAAAACATTAATACCACTAATATTAATGCATATATAAAAATATAAGACAATTTAATATCAAGTCGATCAAGTGCAGAGTGAATTTATTAAATCCTACGTCGTTTGAAACATCAAATCGAAGGGTCGTCTGGAAGAAATGCTTAGTTTAAAATAAATGCACTCAAATGAATATTGAACATACAGCTATGTGACCTGTTTAATGTCGTCAGGTTTGAAGTTATTTCCAGAGAACTATAGAGCTGAAGTTTGTAATTGTCACTGGAGTTGTATTGGGACATCTGCTCGACTGTATCAAAGCCGACACGGGAGTCCCAGCGGCTGAGCAAAAATCTGAGTTAATTAGCGCGATACATGTTTAATTAAAGCCAATTACAATATCTAAAATTACCTAATCGAAACCTGTTTTCACAGTGAAGGTGCCCTCAGCACGATCTGTTTCACACAGAAATAACACATGCATTTTGCAAGCACATGCACTTTGTGCTTCTGCACAATACAGATGCTGCTGGATATGAAGATTTTTTGTGTGTGCAAATAAAAGCATCAGCAGATATTGGACACGACAGCGTGTCACACGATATTTTATTTACATTTCTTATATTTTACACAGCGACAGCATCTTATATTTATTGATTAATGTAAGTATTTGTGTGTAAAACGAGTTTAATTGAAGAAATTAAGTTAAATTGTTTCCTTAAACTTAATGACGTTTGCGCTTTCCAAGTTTTTCCTTCGCCTTTTTTATCTATTTGATGTTTACAAATATGAACAAAACACACAAAATGGTGAGGTAATAATTCTAGTAGTTTTCGAAAGAAAATCAGAAACTGATTGGCTCATGTTTGATCGATATTCCGCTATTGATCAGAGCTCATCCCGGTTTAATTGTGCTGTGATCTGAAGCGCTGTTCCACAGACGCGTCAAAAGGAGGCGCTCTTCATCAAATTTCCTTCAAAGATTTAAAGATGCTCCGCCAAAAGCTCCTGCCGTTTCCCCCGGAAAATAATTTAATATATTTTCACGTTTTATTCCTTTAGACCGATGCTCCAAATGTATCTTTGAGGGAGAAAATAAGAATAGTCTTATCGGTCCTGATATTTTAGACAAGCTAAATAATTAAGTATATTGTTTGTCTATTTTTCAACTATTAATTTATTATTTATTCATGATTTTCATTATTTATGCTTTGTTATTATTTAACGCTACTAGTTTTTAGTTATTTCTATGCGGTAAATCAATATAATATATATATATATATATATATATATATATATTATATATATATATATATATATATATATATATATATATATATATATATATGACACACTCGTTTGTTTTTGTTTTACGCTATAAAACAAATGGCCAAAATAATGTTATGCAATATAATAAGCACAAGTGCATTTAAAGGCGCCAGAAACGACAACAAACTGTGACGGAAACGATGACTTGACTCTAATAGCAATGCACATAATTCATCAAGATTTTATTTGCCCTCATTTTTCCCTTTTCTGATCATTAACGATGTAATTAGTTGTCATGATTAAGGCGAAGAGAACATATGCAACAGTTTAAAAATGCAAAGACGAATGATTGATTCGCCCTGTTTGTCATGCACTGACGTTTACGCATCTTTGATTTCCATCTCTCTCTCTCTCTCTCTCTCTCTCTCTCTCTTTCTCTCTCTCTCTCCCAATCCCTATTAGATAAACCCAGTACAAACGCAGAAATTATTTTCAAGTCTTAGCATGATTTAAAATGCAAATAAGAAAAATGAAGACTTGAAATGTCAAGTTTACACATAAATTGCGCTCTGTAAAAGCCAGAAACTCTCGGATTGATATTCCTAAGGTAACGCGTCTTTTAGCATCTCTACATTAGTTATGATGAGCTGGTTCACGCCTTTCACTACGTGACGCGGTCTCTGAGTGGTCAGTTGTCCGATTTTACGCACTAGAATCTATCCCAGCACTGCTAATTTAATTTCATGTCTCAATGCCAACACCAGCCCGAACGCACATGTCAACGCTTTTCTGGGATGCTGGAGACAGACAGGCCCTCACGCTTGCAATTTTATCACGGCCAAGCCTCACCTCCAGCTTCTCTGGAGTTTTTGCAGGTGTCATTTCAGCTTTAAGATTAAAAAACTGGGCTTTGGATGATCTGGCCGTGCGCAAAGATGCAAATGGGAAAATCGTGGTGCGCTGGTATGATGCGTGGAAGGGACATCTGGGCACTGGCCATCTGACTGACTTTGCCTTGACATCTGGGAAAGCCACTGGTGTGTGGCACGCGAATCGGTTGATGTCGCTATTTAAATGCAAATTTGTTGGGGATCATTGGAGCCTCACCCCGTAAATTCACACAAAAGGAACACTTCACACACAATAAGGAGGAGGGTCGTTTCTTCGGGAGGTCTTGGCAACGCCGAACAAATCTTATTCAAACCCACACACACCTTCTGCATGACTAACTTTTCCTTTGTCCTGCGCTCTCGGTTAGTACATCTCCCCAAATAAGATCTAACATGGGCAGACAGAATAGAGCTCAATCCGCAGCGTTCACTTTAAAGAAATAAAGGTTCCAGTTAGAAACAAAGCTTTTTATAGATGTCATATTTTCAACAAGAATTAAGAAATAAGAGTGTTTTGATTATTATATTATAATGTTACATAGATATTTTTAAATAAAAATCAACAATTAAAAATCTAAATATTTAATACATTAATATTTATTATCATTATTATTATTTATATTATATTGGCTAACTTTTTTTCTCTACATGAAATATTGTATGCAATAATCTAGCTGCGCATTTAATCTTCTACATTTTTTTTTTTGCATAACAAAAACTGACATCTGACACTTGCGAAATCCAAAAAAAAAAAAAAAACGCAATTAAAGCCATTCTCCGAATAAACACGCCGGATGTTTCGTGTCATAAAACAGAAATTTGTCCCGCACCTTATTTTCAAACGGCGTGGAGTGAAAGTTGCTGAATTAAAGAGCGCATTTTGCACGCTTTGGCTCCGGGCTCCAGATGAGCCTCAGAAATGAGCCGAGATGGATTCAGGCGAGCAGCTGATTCTCCAGTCTCCGGCCAGATGGCTTCTGAACACAGATTTGCATTCATTTTCGCCTAATATCTTCCAAAATAGAGGGGCAGCTGCATTTGTTGTCAAATAAGGTTTAAAACTCCTTTTTAGGACGGGATCGTTACCTACGCGATGGGATTGTTGAACTTCTCTAGTCAACAGTATCAGATTTAAAGGGATTTAGACTAAAACCCTAATTTGGTAATCAGATTGAAATCGCTTTGGTGTGTAATCTGTATTAGAGATACTGTAGATTAGGCCTAGAGTTAGCAAACCTGAAATATTTATTATGGCAATATACAAGAATAACAAAACGATCATTTGATACAAACGTTAAATGATAATAAAAAAGACAGCATATGCCAAATAGGTCTCCGGATGCATTAGATTTATTAGCACACGCGTCATTTTTTGGAGAACAATGATTTATAATAATAATAATATTTCACGAGATTAAGATAAATAATAATAATAATAATAATAATAATAATAATAATTATGACAACAGTAATAATGTGATGGCTAGAGTGCCATTTAACATTAGTTCACACAGGCATTCAGCGTATAGATCAAAGTCAATGCGAATTATAGACACACAAAAAAAGCATATCAATCTTAAATTGTCGTAAAATATAATTTTATTACTTACGTATTTAATTAGACGACGATGCAATGTGATGGATTTTGAGTCGAGGCAAGAGCAACAGCTTTGATAATTCACTTATCTTTGGCAATAGTCATTAACCCCCAACACTAGCAGAATAGATTGCTGTGTAAAACACATCTCTCTTCTCCTCTCTCCGTCCATCCATCCATCCCTCCCTCCAGCGCACAGGGTCCCCAGATAACCAACATCGGACTTCCATTTTCTCCTATTAATTCAAATATTAACATACATGCAGAGTATGCCAATATCGAAGACACGAGCACCTTAGCAAAATGAAAGAAAGAAAATGACCCTTATTGTCCCGATAAATGATTATATTTTTATTACAAAAGACATCCTACTTCTTGCGCATAGAAGGAGAGGGTGGACGCAATGTTTCCCCCGAGTCCTTTCACAGTTTCAGATGTAATTCTGCAATAATTTACAAAATTAAGCGTGTACGCGCTAGGACTAGGAGTTTGACATCGCCTCGGCTCGCTCCACGAACGCAGAACGCAAAGTGTGTTTTAGGTTGGAGCAGTCAATGTTCCCATAATTTAGGACGCGCGCATTACGCCATTATGCAGATGCCCAGGGTGTTTATTATAAGGAGCATCTAGTCTTAAAATGCCAGTGCACCTTCTCGACTTGAGAGTAATCAGAGGAGAAACCGGTGAATCGATTTGCGTTTGTCAATTAGGCGCCAGGGACGTTTGGCACTGTCATTGCGACGATGGCCTTTCTTTTTTCTTTTTAATTCTGGAAAGCTGCTAGGAATTGAGTGGTCAGTGCTCCTTTTTATTATTGTTATTATTATAATCGTTATTATTTCTACCCCCCCTACCCACCCACCCCTCTTTTTTTGCACTCTATAAACTTGTGTGGCAGTTTTAACCTCGCAGAATATATAGTTCCTGCGCGCCGCGCGCTTTATTTGCCGGCTTTCATTATCATTCATTTTTTTGTTCCTCTCTGATGATTACTTGACATGATGTTCACTGGAAAAGCAGCAGCAGCGGCAGTGACTCCACTCGCGTACGTACTCACGGTCCAAGCTTAAAGCCCAGCGACAGGAAGCGTCAATCCTCTCCATGTATGGGCAAGGCCCCGCCCACGTGCGCGTCATCCTCTGACAGCGTGGATCCCGTGGGTCTGGAGTTTTTGGCTCCCGGGAAAGGTTCCAGTCCTGGGGGATAGAGGGTTGAGTTTTGTATGCTTCCATCCATTCTGCAAAGACGCGCTAAAGGCCCCTCATCATCCTCTCCCGTGTCCGGGAACACCTCCACGGTGATCATTTACGCGTTTATTTGTCTTTTGGAGCCAGAAGTGGTGGATTCAGCAGTGTCCCGAAGCCTTTTTTGATGCTGTTGTTATAGGATGCCACCAAGCTAAGAGCATCATCACCATCATCATCATCATCATCAACAACAACAACAACAAGCGAAAGTTGCAAGAAATGTTTAACTGAATTAAAACAATTCGAATATCCCGGCTATTTGCGCGACTTGTTCCACGGGAGGATCTCTCATCTATCCAAACAAGCTGCTGGAGAGGCTTGAGAATCTTTTACGCGCTGAATCGTTCATGTGGTGCCAACGCAGGACGGACTGAAGAAGGAGTCGGGACTGCTTTTTTTCTCTTCTCTTCTTTTCGACAAATCCCAAACAAACTCTCACGGCTATCCGAAGGGGCTCTCGGAGAAACGACGCGCTCTCGCTCACACTCTCATTTCATCTCTTTGGCTGGAAGTGGGTTGCACGCGAACTGTTTTAATGTTTGGTATTCAGGAAAATATACCGAGAGGGGGAACCACTATGAAAGAGGAACCGCTGGGCAGTGGCATGAATCCGGTCCGATCGTGGATGCACACGGCTGGGGTGGTGGATGCGCACACGGCCGCCCAGAGGTACGTTTGCCAAATCATCCGATTTTTTAATGCATTTCTCAGATCGACCCCTAAATCCCCAATATGCCATGTATCAATTACACTCTCCCCATGCACCTCTTCGCCGCTTTCCCCTGTTCATTACATCATATTACAGTTTAAGTGACAAATCAAGAATTCTCCCATGTTTTCATTCTATCTACATCTATCTGTATCTCAAGTGTGTACGCCTGTTGTTTTAACCCACACTGGTGTCTTGTTTTCCCCCGCAGTGGAGTTGGTCTGGCACGGGCGCACTATGAGAAACAACCGCCATCCAACCTCAGAAAATCCAATTTTTTCCACTTCGTCCTGGCGCTTTATGACAGACAGGGACAGCCAGTGGAGATCGAAAGGACAGCTTTTGTGGACTTTGTGGAAAAGGAGAAAGTAAGCGCCACTCTGGAATACTGCTTTGAATTTTCAGCTAAAAAGTTCCACATCTAGAATCTTTGGAAACACGTGCGCCGTAAAACACTTTTGACGGATATCACAGAAAAGCAAAACACTAAACTAAATTCATACATACATTACACACATTATTGCCGGGAATTGATACAAACTAGAAGTAGAGTTGCTGGATGAAAGCGTAAATATGTTTCGGAGAACATGCATACAAACAATATGCATGCATTTTATAAATATACAAAAAATAAATCTCAGCATTCCAGTAATGCCAATCTGACCCCAAACAAATGCTTATTTTCAGGAACCTAACAGTGAAAAAACTAACAATGGGATACATTACAAACTACAACTATTGTACAGCAACGGTAAGTGTATATTTCTCTATGTAGATTCACAAGTGTTTTCTTCACTCAGTGAAGTCATGTTGACTTACATTTAGTTTACTTAAAATATGTTCAGTTTATTCCACAAATGTATTTCTAGTTTAAAGCAAACCTTCGATTATAATATATACATTTTAAACAGTACATTTCAAGAATACTTTCTGATTTTTTTCCACGAGAAAACTTTGTATAGCTTTTTTTTTTCCTTCACAACACTTTTTCCACATTGAAAAACACAAATAATTTCCCACAGGCGTCAGAACAGAACAGGATCTTTATGTACGGTTAATTGATTCCATGACAAAACAGGTAAGAACTTTTATTTATTTTCTCTTGCGTGCGTGCGTGTGTGTTTGTGTGTATTTATTATTTTTTATAACATGTATGTTTAAGTTACACGTGCTTCGGTCATACACTGCCAGGTTTCTCTTAGTAAATACAGAATTAAGTGAATACGTATTCTTGGAGATGCAGAGCATTTTATTCTTATTTCTGAATAAAATAACTCGATTCATTCACATGTAGTCCTACTACTGTGGACACTGTAATGTAAAGCCGTGTCTCTGTTTTGGACTGCTCTGATTAATGGGGGGAGGTTATTTAGCAGATTTAATTTAATATGAATCACATTACCACGTTTTTCTTCTCGTGTAGCTTCATGGTAATTTATTGCGAATTAATGAAAGAGCGGGGGAGACAAAAAATGTGAATATATATTTTAATTACGCATTTAAAATAAAATGCATATATCTATATATTTGTGATGATAAATGCAAAATAATCAAAATTGCTCTCTATAATTTTCGGGGTTAGTTTTTTATGAGGCGTATTACAGTTTTAACCTCGCACATGAAGCATAATAGTCAAAGCCCATATTTGAGTATTGCGCCCAATAAGGCTGCATCTTTTAAATCGGTTTATTTTTTTTATTTTTATTTGGATATAGATCATGTGCGTATAATTGTGAAGCACAAAAATACTATTTTAATGCATTAGAATAGTTTAAATAATTTTAAATAATAACTGCGCTTTTTATGATATAACGTTATTTTTAAAGCGCGTCTTTTAATGTCAGTGCAATATTTATTAATTGCCATTCGCTTACTATATTATAGTGTGTCATTTAGATCGCACTGTCGCGCTGTCGTGAAAACTCACTTTTGTTGTGCTGTAATCAAATCTGGTTGAAGGCATAAAAATAAAACGCCAGGCGTGAGACTGACACTTGAGTTCATATTGTACTCTGATGTTCTCTGAAATCACTCTCAGCTCATTTTCTATTGTCCATTTCAGGCTCCAAAGTAAAGAAACGGGAGGATCTTTAGCTTGATTTTGAAGCTCTTGTTATCTGTAGTTTATCCATTACACGAGAGAAAATATGATGGTTTTGTCTGAGGCGCCTGTGAATGGAGATGAACATGATCAAAGAGTCAATGGCGCTGAACAGCCACTTTACGCTTTTCCTAATATTTTCAGTGAGAGGCAGAAAAATAAATAAGGACACAACAAATAATTTGTGATAAATTCTACTAAGTGCTTATTTAGCTGTTTGCAGTTTTTAGATTTGGCCTAAGCGTTTTAATTGTAACTGTTTGTTATATAATAGATTTTCATTAACAAAATTAATGTAATGAGAATGTGCAAACCAGCGTTTGGTTCGGCATGCATTTGATAAATTAGGATTTAAACGTGTGCTAATTGTAAACATGCATTATCATAATTTTTAATGCAATTTATTTATTTTTTTACCATGTTTATTTAGGCACATTGCACGTATTTTTATTCCCTACCACTTGCATTCACTCTTAATATACTAATAATACTGTATATGTGTAGATATATAAATGAATGTTGCTGTTTTTATTTTTTAATAAAGTGATATACTGTGCAAGAGCGCACTCAATGAGCCACACGGATCCCACGGAAGGACGCGTTGGAGTGCGCTCTTGCACAGTACATCATAACGGGAACAGGGCAAACAGGGAGGGAGGGAGAGAAGGAGAGAGAGAGAGAGTGAGAGAGAGAGGGAGAGAAGGAGAGAGTGAGACAGAACGCGCAAAAAGCACCAAGGCCCGTGCGCACCTACAGCTCCAAACGCCATCTGTTAAAGCCAATGCTCAAAAATTACTCAAGCGTACCCCCCGACACCGCTTTTTATCTAAAGAAAAATCATTGTTAGCGGCTCAAAATAAACAACAGATTGCCCATTAGCACTCTACCCCTAAATATCTGCAGATTATAACCGCGTTGATGTGTACGGTTATGGGTATTATTTACCGCGGCCATCTGCGTCGGAGAAGCGACATCTATGTGATTTCTATTATCATTCCACAATAAATAGCGCAAAGATCTAAACAGAAGCATATGCGACTCTTCATTTCTAAAGTGATATGCATGTGGTATAATTTGTCATCGCAACGACGGGCCAAGTGTTGCTATTCATTTCAAACATCATATTTATTTATGCAAATTAATAACACAAAGGTTATCTCTGTCTAGAACGTGGACATGTGTGTGTTGGTTTACAGATAAAGCATTGTTTAACAATTTATGTGGGCTAAATGGATTTTATTTACGCACCTTGTCTTGTCGATTATTAATTGATGAACCCGAACTTTGTGATATATGAACACATTTAATGACTGTCCGTTTAATTTCAATTTATTTGTTTATGCAGAATAGCTGCAGTTTTGCGTTTCATATTTTGAATGCTTCATTTAAATATAACCTGCTTGTTTAAAAATGTCACTTTTATTTCAAGGCTATTATTTATGAAGGACAAGACAAAAACCCAGAAATGTGCCGAGTTCTTCTCACACACGAAATTATGTGCAGGTAAGGAAAAACACGTGTTTTTAACATTTTCATATAATTCTAAAGCACACAATTTGACTGCATAATTGCATTTTATCAGCCATAATGTCTTGTCATGTTTTCATAAATGCATAACGCACATGATGTAGGCCCATCCAAGCCTTCCAGCATCAGCCTTACAGAAAATCAATGAATCCCTGAATAGATCTGCCTGGATGCGCTGAAAAGAATCCAAATGTTCAGAATTGTCAGTCGGCTTATGCGTAATGATTTACGGTTCGCTTTGCGCCCTGTTCTGCGAGTTTCAGAAGTTCTACTTCAAAAGCGCATTTTCACCGGATCATTAGGTGACATCGGACTTGAGAAGGATCTCACTGGACTTTTAACACTATAGAGGATGAATCTGAATTCACACACAGAGGTCAACGCATATGCACTCGGGCATTTTGGAAAGCGCTTTTCATCCTCAGCCGTTTACAGTGCGTCACTTTGTCTGTTCGGATTTTTACGCGCACACCACAGAGACATCCTGCGGTTATTTTAAAACTTAAAATGACAATGATTGAAATAACTGCACTAGAGGAGAACCCGACGCCCATGGAAACAAGCATCCGCTTGTCCACCAAATCAGAAAAGAACCAGAACCTTGCAGGTATCGCCAAATCAATATAAGCTAGCAACTTTAAGGCGGTTCTTTTACCCATAAAGAAAGTTCCTTGCACAGCACTGTGTTGCTTCCGTCTAAACCGCACAGATGCGTTTCCGAGTCCCAAGCAGAGGTCCATAGACATACCTTAATCACTTTAGCTGTCAGCTTTAAGGAGCTTTACGCGTTTTCCATACCATATGGTGTTAATTTAGCTCACTTAGACATGTAACCATTATACAAGTGGGCTTCTTTAAATTCAAGAGGCATAACATTTTTTTCCCCTCTGTAATTTCAACATTAATTAAAGAAAGCATAATGGAAGCATCTTCAGGGCCTCAAAATGGAGGCATTGGCACATTGTAGGAGACTGATGGAGGCTTTTTGAGCTGGTAATTAATAAGTGCCCCACAGAAATCCTGGTTGAAGGTGGCATCTTGCATCCTCTCCAGACACAACAGCTTGACAATTAGAGGTAAACAAAAGCTGGGGCTGAGAGAGAGCTTTCCCCCCTCCCAGCCTCCTGGCACCCCCTCTCCTCCTCTCAGCACTAAGACAAACACCAAAAACATGCTGTTTTCCCTCCTTCAGCCACAGCGCCCGGCTCCGTGTTTACCCGCCGCCCGCATCTGCGAGAACCACAGCCACCAACAACACCATCAGGCTCAGCCAGAACCTACGCCAAACACCTCAGCGGTTAGCTAGAAAAGAGGACGGGAGAGAGTGTGTGTCAGATGAATAAATCTAAACACACGGTGCTCGAAGACGAAAGACACATGCAAGCTGTTTGCTGACTCTCTAATATCTCTTGTCTCCTTTTCTCTCTCTCTCTGTGCTCTTCTTCCCCAGTCGGTGTTGTGACAAAAAAAGCTGTGGAAACAGGAACGAGACGCCCTCAGACCCCGTGATCATCGACAGGTAAGACTCTCTCTGCTTCCTGTGAGTGTAGGGCGCTGCGGCCCAGAGTTTGCCTGGCCTGGGTTTGCCCCTTGTTGTTGTTGTGCGGTGTGTGCCGCGCAGGTGGGTTGATGTGGAAACCCGGGGGTGTCTTTAGGGAGCGTGTAATTGCTGGTGAGTTGTCAGGGAAGTGCTTTCCTCCAGACTTGCAAGCAGTTTACCACATCTAGAGAGCGTTTGGCTTTACATTCATGATTCTTTCATCCTAATTTGTTCACAACAGCTCTGCTTATCTTCTCTGTAAACACTGAAGCCTCTCGCTTGGCTTTGTGGCATGACTGCGTGCCGCGGCAGAGCAGTAACGTTGCAACGTCTGCAAGCGTGCATTTGTTCAAGGCAAAAGGCGTCTTTACGTTGCACTCTGTAGTGCTGCCGGTGGGAAATGAGTAATGTTTCTGGGCTGGCTGTTGGCGGTTGCATGTTGATCACATTAGGGAAAGCGTGTTCAAACACACCGGCTCCTGCCGAGTGGGTAATTGACGTCCTTTCTTTTTTTTCTGCAGCTTATGTTTCTCTTTGTGAGTCTGGCTCAAGGTTACACTTACTCTGCGAGACTTACACTTCTTCCTTTTTGTCCAATTATCCCTGCGGTGGCAGCATGTACGTGGATTACGGCAGGGCAGGTCTTGGACTCGCGGCTGAAACGGTAAATGTGACAGGGAGCGCTGGCTGCTCGAGTCCGGGCCTCTTGGAGATTAGTGAGCTAGAACAAGCCTACCTTGCTTCATAAAGCCAGGAGTCTCTCTGTTTCCATCTGCTGTAAAGAGCCATGAATAACCAGCAAGCACTGCCAGCAGCGAGAGTCTCTCTCTCTCTCTTGTTTTCTCGCCGTAGCTGTAGCAAAGTTATCTCCAGATCACGAACTTGCCTGTCCACTGAGTGAGAAATTAGATTGGAGGGTGAGATGATGGGTAAAGCTGGGAACGAAATATGCGCCACCAGTGGATAGCAATGCTAATGTTTGACTTGCTGAAATAGCTGTTTGCTTAGCGGGGAATGTTTGGTATCTGACAGAGGGAACATCTCTCTTATTAGTAATCAAATAGCAGTGACCAGTTGCCGCTGTCACTCACGGTGCATGAAGTGTGTGAAGCATCGGAAAAAAGGACTCATGCCCTGTGTGTCGAAATGATGGTCGTGCTTGCGCGTTTGGAGGTCTAAGCGTTTCCCGCTCTCACGTCATGTGGTCATAATGTGGAAACCCTGCCGTACTACACAATATTTTGAGAGAATCACTTCAAGTGAGGAGAGCTCTGTTGTAAAACCAAGTAAGCAGTCTTGATTTCAACTTCCTACACAGGCAGCATCTAAACCATAGGTCTCAAATATGATTCCTGGAGGGCCGTAGCTCTGCACAGTTTTGCTCCAACCCTAATCAAACACAGCGGATCCAACTAGAGACTATTAAGCAGGAGTTGGAGGTTGTTGGAGCTAAACTATGCAGAGCTGCGGCCCTCCAGGATCAAAGTTGAGACCATTGATCTAAACGAAGAGTAAGTTCTAGACAATAACAGATATATTAGATCAAGTGGAACATATTTAAAAAAAAAGATTTGTACTTCATTAACAAACTACTTGGTCATGAATGCCTCAAAATGTTGCCAGGCCCCTAGGTTTTGGGGCAGAGCCACTGTTTAACCCGTTTTATTGAGGAATAAAGATTCCTTACATCTTCTTCTTTTGTAAACACTCTCAAAGAGTGTGAATCAATCCCA
>LR812530.1:48629839-48662339 GCA_903798195.1 Danio kyathit
ATTGTCTCCCTTAATGTCATTTACATTTTTGGCTCAGGCCCGTCCTGTCGAGGAGAATTTTGGAGATGATTTTAATTACATATCAGCGCTGGAACAGAGGGCTGTCTGGAGCGAGACGCATTTGGATCACCTGTAAAGAGAGGTTTATTTACCAATGCACTTGAATGGCAGGTTTTCACAGGCGCGTGCGTGCCGTAATTAAGCCCGTGTTAAGTGTTAATTCCTAGGCCTGTCTTTTTCCTCAGCGGAAAGCTTTAGTCCTCGTTTATTAGCATGGAGACCTTCTATGCGCTTCCTAACATAGATGAAATTAACTTTTAGATAATTTAATTGACCAAATTTAGTTTACCATTTACACTTGAAGTGTAAATAAAGGTATAACAGTGGTACAAACACTTTTGCACTAGCCTTAGAGAGCATCTTTGTACCTCATTTTCAGTTTAAATGCTCACATTAGTACCTTAAGGTTATGCATTACTCCTAAGGTGATATGTAATTTTAGAAGTAGCAAACATTCGTCTTTTTAAGACCTTCTATGCACTTCTTAACATAGACAATATTCATTTGTAGAAAATTTAATTGACCAAATTTAGCCCACAATTTCCATTTGAAGTGTAAATAAAGGTATAACAGTGGTACAAACACTTTTGCACTAGCCTTGGAGAACATCTTTGTACCTCGTTTTCAGTTTAAATGCCTACCTTAAGGTTATGCATTACTAGTCTTAAGGTAATACGTAATTTTAGATGTAGCAAATATTCATCCTTTTAAGACCGTCTATGCACTTCTTAACATAGATGAAATTCACTTTTAGAAAATTTAATCGACCAAATTTAGCCCGCAATTTGAACTTGAAGTGTAAATAAAGGTATAACAGTGGTACAAACACTTTTGCACTAGCCGTAGAGAGCATCTTCGTACCTCATTCTCAGTTTAAATGCTCACATTAGTACCTTAAGGTTATGCATTACTAGTCTTAAGGTAATACGTAATTTTAGAAGTAGCAAACATTCGTCTTTTTAAGACCTTCTATGTGCTTCTTAGATGAAATTCACTTTTAGAAAATTTAATTGACCAAATTTAGCTCGCAATTTGCACTTGAAGTGTACATAAAGGTATAACAGTGGTACAAACACTTTTGCACTAGCCTTAGAGAGCATCACCTCATCTTCAGTTTAAATGCTCACAATTGTACTTTCAGGTTATGCATTACTAGTCTTAAGGTAATATGTCATTTTAGAAGTAGTAAACATTCATCCTTTTAAGGGCACAGATGCTATCTAGACTGGGAACATCCAGTATTATAACTCTGACTAACAAAATCAAGTAGCAAATTATTCAAAATGAGACAAAATCTGTGAAATATACCACTTAAACTTTGTGTTTAATCAGAAATAAAACCGGCTAGAAGTGTGCCTGACACCGAGTGGTGCAGTAGAGGGCACTTGAACAGCTGCTTTTGCCTCCAGCCACGAGAGTAATATTTTTATTTATTTATATCTTACCTTGTCCAGGTGACATTCAACGAACTATATATGTGTATGAATGTTTTATTTGAAAAGTCCTTGTACCCGCTGTAGTAGAGCCACAGCAGTCTTGGAGGATGCACGTATATGTGTGTTTATGTTCACAGAGACGCACGTGTGTGAGGAGGAGAGTGCCGGAGCTCCATTAGACCTGATTAATGAGGTTGCAGACAGCAAATATATCTCTGGCCAGGTAACAGCCTCACTGCTGCAGGTACACAGGTGTGCACAGCAACTCCTTATTTATGAGACAGTCAGCAAAGCCTATGCTAACATCAGAGAGAGAGAGAGAGAGAGAAAGAGAGAGCTTTTTCCTTCAATGAGTAAGTCCAGCAGTGGCCAAAGCAAAGGTAGAGTGTAAATCTCCACTACGAAAAGAAAAATACCTCAGAATAGTGTACCCGCTGTCACGCAGGACTATACTAAGATGTTTGAAAGTGTACTGCTTGTTGTGAAAAGGTTTCAGGCACACATGTACGGAGCATAATTGCTGGTTAGATTCGGCCTCTTTGCTCTTTTATCTTTTAATGTATGTCTGTGGGGCCTTAGTTGAAGATGCATTGTCATTTCTGGGCCATTAGAGGCAGCAAAGCGAAGAGCAAAAATAATGATTGTTTATCTTTTCTGTCGGCAAAGAAAAAAAAGGATAGCTCCACCTCAAGGTCATGTAATTGGTTGACCCTGTGTTGTTATGTTTGGCCTACTCGGACAAATCCATTGCAGTTCATTTTGCTGCTAGTGGCACTTCTGCTTTTTATTAGATGCAATAAATGAAACTGGCATTTAAATGTTAATCTGTTGCATTAATAAACTGAGTATTTAGTTAAAATAAATGGCACGAAAAAAGGCGAGTGTTTTCTAGTATGCAAATGATTTATCATTAGCATACTTAAGGTTCTCCTTATGCCGGCTTGTTTTGAAATGTAGACCAAAAATCTTTTGTAATTATTTGTTAATTGCTCTTTTGTCTCCTCAACATAATGATATACAAAAATGCCTTTGCATGCAGCGTGGATGACACTGTCACCTTGAAACTCTTCAGAACCGACTACCGCTTCTAAACTCCTCTGTTATGAACTAGTGACTTCCGTCTCACTAGAGGGATCAAGAGAGAGAACGAGCGAGTGAGAACAGCTGGCTCTTTCTAACTGTGAATAACTGACAGTTGTCTGTAAGAGGTTTTAATGAAGATTGCCACCTTTTATGCGAGGAACTGAAGGGATGCCAGATCTACAGGAGGGGAGAAGCAGAGAGCTTAACCTGCCCTTGGCAGCTAGCACTCAGCTCGCACTCACACAGAAAATGAGAAACAGCCTCTGCGGTCAAAAAGCCAAACCTTAGCGCTGCCACACATTGCTCACACGTAGAAGTGGGTCAAGGCCTAGCAGATGTCCGACAGAACACAACTCCAGAGCAGGCAATCTTTTCTATAGAACAACAACGTTTTCTTTAGACAGAAGTGCACTTACATACCTGAAAATCTTCAACACTTTCATATCTGAAAAGAAAAGTTGCTCTTCGTAGAAATCGAATTTATTTCTTATCAGTTTTTGGAAATTAGAATCTCGTCTGCACATTCAGGTTTGTTAGCATCAGGTGAATAATCTAGTCAAAGTGAATTTGTTTTGATATCTAAAGCAGGCGACACGGTGGCGCAGTGGGTAGCACGATCACCTCACAGCAAGAAGGTCGCTGGTTCGAGCCTCAGCTTGGTCAGTTGGCATTTCTGTGTAAAGTTTGCATGTTCTTCCCGTGTTCATGTGAGTTTCCTCCGGGTGCTCCGGTTGCCCCCACAGTCCACAGACATTTGGTATAGGCGAATTGAATAAGCTAAATTGGCCGTAGTGTATGAGTGTGAATGTCAGAGTGTATGGGTGTTTCCCAGTACTGGGTTGCGGCTGGAAGGGCATTCGCTGCATAAAACTTAAGCTGGATAAGTTGGCGGTTCATTCTGCTGTGGCGACCCCTGATTAATAAAGGGACTAAGCCGAAAAGAAAATGAATGAATGAATGTTTAGGAGTTTTGATATCTAGAGCAGGCGACATGGCGGCGCAGTGGGAAGCACGATCGCCTCACGGCAAGAAGGTCGCTGGTTTGAGCCTCGGCGGGATCAGTTAACATTTCTGTGTGCATTTTGCATGTTCTCCCCGTGTTCACGTGGGTTTCCTCCAGGTGCTCCGGTTTCCCCCACAGTCCATGAAGTATAGGTGAACTGAATAAACTAAATTGGCTGTAGTGTATGAGTGTGCATGTCAGAGTGTATGGGTGTTTCCCAGTACTTGAAGGACATCCGCTGCGTAAAACAAATGCTGGATAAGTTGGCGGTTCATTCCACTGTGGTGACCCCTGATTAATAAAGGGACTAAGCCGAAAAGAAAATGAATGAATGAATCCTAACAGTACTTGGCAATAGCAGTGTGTGCGTTTCTTTTTGTGCCAGGTGGGTCTGTGTGTAAGGAGGGAAGGGGGAAATGGCTCTAGCATGTGTAGACAGGAGAGAACCCTGCACTATGTTGTTGTAAGACATGTTGCACAGGCCCTGCGACCGGAAGACGCCTGGCTCCGAGGAGTCTATAAGTGAGAGACAAAATCCACACACACTCTTGGGGTGAGAAAACTGCACTGGGGCAGATGCAAAAGTAGAGGAGAAATGCGTAGTTTTACTACCACAACCGGCGTTATTGTGTGTGTGTGTGTGTCTGGTGGAGATATTGAGAGTCTAATCAAGGCTCCGTGGAGGGGACATATGTGCTTTAAAAAGCCTCTTTTATTTGATTCAGCGCACAAAGCAGCGACACTCCCCTTTTGTTGGGATATATGAAACCCCCCGCTGAGCGTGTCAACACACTCACACACATGCATATGCACGCATGGATTCACATGCAACAAATATTCACGTGCGTAAAGCGTGATTATCGACAGACACGTAAAAATGTGATTCCTCGCATGCATGCAGACGTGCACAAAAACTCACCCCGGGCTGGTGGAGAGGGTGTGCTGTCACACAATAGCCCGGCGCGGGTGCACGCTCCTTTTGAATAACAACCGGGAAAATTGAATCAGTTGTGGTTTAGGAAGGACTGACTGGAATGCATGTCCGAAGTTCATGACGCTTCTCTCTGTGAATGCGGCCAACGTGTCCCGTTTCCACAACCTGTTTTGCTCGAACTTCACACCATGGAAGGATTCAAAACAGATCTGTTTTAACGTGTACATTGCTTTAAATCAATCGATTATTATTATTATTTTGACTACATCTGCAGTTGCCTCTAGTTCCTGGGCGCTGTGGTTCAGCCAAATGTTTTCGTGCTAAATTAAATTGACGTGTTTGGTTTCCTTTCGGCCGCATTGTCTATTTTACATGTGCGTGTTTATGGAGCGTCCTGTTTGATTCTGTCAACACTATGTCTGTGTGTGTGTGTGTATGTGAGGCTGTAAAAGCATGATAACTCGCTTTTGGTTTGTGGTAGATGTTGGCTAGTTCAGAACGGTTCTCTTTTCTTTTTCGCAAATACACACCCACAACATTTGTTTGCCATTAGGAGCAGTTTGTAAATCAGATCAGGGTGTTGAGTGCGCGTCTCTGTTGGAAGAAATATCCATTCCTTGTCCCTCCGATCTCTCTCTTTTCAAAAAAAAAAAAAAAAACACAAAGCTCACATGTCTTTTCTCTTTTTAAAAACCACCCCCTCTCAGCCACCCACCCAACCTCCATTCCCATTTTTCCGAATGTGGCAATCTGTCGTGTGACACCGCTGAGATTAGGTTAGGAAACAGTGTGAGGATTGTATTGGACATGGTGCTGGTCGCGCCAATTTGAGGTCGCAGGACAGCGATCTGGACATTGGGCACACGCCATCAGCATCTCTCCTCGAGAGGCACTGGGCCTTGGCCGTCGCCCGTCCCATGGGCTCCCGGGAGGGGCCGTCAGCTCTGAAACCTTCAAAAAAAAACTGCAGCAAATAACTATCATTTATTAAAGCTGACAAGTTATCTCTAAATATAGGCCCCCCTGTCAAAAGATTATCGGCCAGCAGCCCGTGCTGCTGATAACACAAGCGTGCTTCTTTTTGTGAATCTCCCACCAAAACTTGTGGCTAGATTGCGCTCGCTTGAGCCGCAGGATGTGTATCTCTGAATGAACTTGTCTTTTATGACCCTTTGTGAGGTTAGATATCCGCTTGTTAAGTCGTGACGTATGGATTACTGTTTTCGCATCCAAGCCGCTACTCTTTTGAATTGAGAAAATTTTTGTTTATGATCACTTTTTAGTCATATCACACATTAAAGTGAATTTTATATCAAATCATGGTTTACACAACAGTCTCTGGACCAAGTGTGCCACATGCCTGCTTTTGAGTGATGCTCCCGGCCGATAGATCGCCCCCTGGGGGCTGGCTGCAGTACAAGTCCTAAAGCCCGCCTCCTCCATGTTAATGAATGAGACTTGAGCCTAAATAAAAAAATTAATTACACTTGCAATAAAATTTCCTGAAATATGGTTTTGGTCAATTGAGGCACTGGTTATCATGCTGATATAGGTGCTAGTAATTTAATGCTATAAAAATGGGGCGTGTCATCATGATTGACAGCTTCTCAAAGCAGACCGTCTGAGCTTCGGCACGAGATTGAAGTGTTATTATTCGATTTCTGTGTTATTTTACCATGATAAAATGAGTTCAGCAGTAAATTATACTTTCTGACCTAAAAAATACTTTCTGACCTACAGGATCTGGTAGATCACTGTTTATTCGGTAAAGTGAGGGCTTTATCGGGCTTTATTATTAGTTTGCTGATACACGCCTAGCCATGACGGGGAAAATACAGGTGATCGTGATCTAGCAGTAATTCTCTTTATGGGTCTGAAATAATAATTAGGAAGACAAAACTAATGTTAGCCGATCTCCACATTGATCTCCTGTAATATTATTTGAACTTGATTTAAAGGACGTCTCAGACATTTTGAGTTTCGGCATGTTATAGAGGTAATCTACTGGATTTGCTGTTATAAAATATTATGAAAATATTATATTATAAAATATTATAAATATTATAAAATATATGTTCTAGAAACAGAATCTTATATAACAAATAGAACGGTAAATGGTATGTTATTTATATACATCATTTACCGTTGGCTAATTATTTGAAAACACCGACTAAACATTAAAATGAAGGTAAATTCTTATTTGCCAGATATTAAGGCATGGAATAAACCAAATGAAATTGGAGGCAAAAAATGACAAACAATATACAAGCAATGTTGCAGCAGCTGATAGGTCTATATCATATCTAGACATCAGTTGATGTATTAACACTGCTAAGTTTTTACAAATTGACAAAGATTATTTTACATAGTGCAGGGATGGTGTAAATATCCTGTTGATATTTAGAAACCTTGCTTTGTTCATCTTTTAAACGCATAATTTTTCCCGCATGGAAAATAGCTGTCCATGGTGTGTATATTGTGGTATATTATGATTGCTAATTAAAAATAAAAACCTTTCTAAAAATGTATGTGTTGTTTATATGTTATTGTTCATATTTTACAAGTGATATTTCTACCCCTGTAAAGATAATAAATACCAACAACCCCGTTATAAAAGAAAATATTTTTGTGCTCATAGCTGAGTCTAACTTAGGCTAGAGTGTATGAAAGATTGTTTATTTCTGCAGTTCAACATATATTGTTTTAATTCAATTCTTAAAAACAGCTTACATCACACAGTTTTTTAATAAATCGTATATTATTATGTGTTTTTAAATGTAAGTGCTTATATTTATATTAGCGAGCCTTTGTTATAGTGCAGATACGGGCAGTCAATTGAGAAGTTCAAGGGGGGTTTATTTGACGTACAAGCATTTGGTTGGAAGCTTGATTCCGCGGCTCTGCCTCTGGCTCCATCTGGTAGTCCCTTCTGCGCATGCCCAGGCTCCAATTTCAGCAGTGTTTTGCGACAGTTTGAGCCCGTCATGAGGTGTTTTACCTTCAAAGCGTTCAATGGGAAAAGGCGCTGTCGTGTCGTCCATATTTTTTAGTCATTGCTCTGGACTTGCTGGATAAATTTGAACAATTTATAAAAAAATTAATCACTTTCTTGCCATCCGATATTAGGTATAAATATATATATCGTGATCGTATCGAAGTATTACATCGCTTTGTAAACGTTTATTATTACCATTTGTTGAAGCCGATTCGCGTGACATCACACCTAACAAGCAGATGATGTCGAATTAAATTTTAGGTATCAGTCAGGAAATATTAAAGTCCAGCAGCGAGTGGCATAGTTCAGAGGTTAGGCTGGCTGTTTCACACACTGGCTATTTATCATTATAAGTGAGTCTCTGCTTAAGTTTCCCAAACCCTCATTATAATCATTTCCAGCAATTACAGCGTCCAGAACTCTGTCTGCCATCCAGCACACATCATCAGCCGTTTACCCGACTCAAAGCTGTCACTAATTTACATTGTTTTAAATATGGGGTGCGATGCTGATTGATTGTTGTTGCTGGGAGTAGACTTGATAGAATATCATTAGCTATGCTAAATATTTGTTTGACTCTTACATTGTTTGCGCACACAAAACAAGGCCGTTTAGCTGGGCGGTCATATGTTGTATGCTACGACTGAGATAAATCTCAGTTTTCTCTTATTGCTGACAGATGCTGCAAGCATTTTTAATAGCGTGTGCATTAGAATGTCATAATGAATATTCCTTTATTACTCCATTCCTTTAGTATGCCATCTTGTGGTATTCTTCGAAAAGCTTTACCATGGTGTGCATCTGTGTAAAACACTTGCATTTCCGAGGCACTCACTGCATAATTATCCTCTGGTGAAGAATGCACAATGGCTCCAGGATGATGAATCGATGGCAGATTGGACGCGTGGTTTAACTGTCATGTCCCTCAGATAAGGGGCTGCTCGGGGATTGCTCATTCTCACTGCTAGCCTGCTAGCTTGCCAGTTTATTAGTGCAAATCCCAAATGTTTAGTAAACTCATTAGGCTCCATCTAATG
Organism: Danio kyathit; assembly: GCA_903798195.1. Classification (NCBI taxonomy): domain Eukaryota; kingdom Metazoa; phylum Chordata; class Actinopteri; order Cypriniformes; family Danionidae; genus Danio; species Danio kyathit. Next base: position 48,638,388 of record LR812530.1, read on the forward strand.
CTAATTTATCATCATAGATGGACCACAAGAGGAGTGGGACACCGGGGCGGCCAGGCCAGGGCTTTGACCGCTGGCTGATCAATCAGTGCTATAGGAGCTAGCATGTTTCATTAGATCCGCTAGACTCGGATGAGTTTTATGGATTTCGCTCCTGAAAGTGGGATTTCAGAGGGCTTAGCAAAAGTGTGGTGGCTGACAACAGTTATCTAGAGGAATACATGACAGGCCTTTCGACAAGAGAGCTTGCTATTTAGATAAGACAGCATTTAGGAGGAGAAGAGAGTACTATTGATACTGTTACACACCTCAAAGAGTGCTCGAAAAAGAGATGAGTTTTTCTTCTCTGCCTATAATAACTGCTCTCTTTGTAGGGCACATCTCTGATCTGTGCGAATCAGGTAGACTAATTCAGAAATTATGTGATCCTTATGATCTTCTGGTCGGGAAGCATACTGAACTTAAGATCTTCATCGATCTGTCCAGTCTCTCTGAATCAATCATTTAAGAAGAGACAAAAAAAAGAAGGAGGCGCTCTGGCAGGTTCCCCCTCCGTGAGAGCTGAGAAATGGGATTTTCTTGTCTTTTCTGTATGCTAGTCTTTAGCGACAGCTTCTATCTCTTTCTCCCATACAAATGGAATGAAATAATAAATACATAAAAGACCGTAGGTGGTGAATAAACCTGGCCAAACTGCGATAATAAAATATGACAGGCGTTTCCTGGTGCTGGGAAAGAAGTGTTGTAATTCACCTGACTTATGTTCTCCTGTCTGATTTAGCTTCAGATTAAAACCCACTGCTTGGCCAACCAATTGAAATCAGATCCAGTCACAGCTTGCCTGTATTGATCCCTATTTAACATCAAGGCTGGGAATGGATTGGTATTGATTAACTATAAAACCGCTGGCTGGCTTGTCCAGAGACCTGCTCAATATGCTGAATGAAAAAGTATCGTACCTCTGCCCTTCAATGAACGAGAACAGGAACAGTAGCGCATGTAAAACAACAACAGAGCTTGGCCTAAGAGTTGGCACTAATGCGGCAGATTTTCCTTTTCGTTTCTTGCTTGTATGTTATGAATAAAAATAACGATTATACTCTTGGTACATTTGTGACATGCAATTATATACACTAGCTAAGGCTATTATTTGACATTTTATAGTCTGATATTGACACAAAAGTGTTCCTAAATATATCAGGATTGCCTCTAAACATGTTTTGAAAGAGAAATATCAAGGGTTATACATTTATTTTTCATTTTATCCTCCCTTTTCCCCTATATTTAAAACCCTAACATGTAAAAGACATCCACAGACATCACTTTTAGGTGTGGGTGTGTGTGCAAATCTCAGCACCAAACCCACTGACTCCATAGGTATATGGACATTTATACATAATAATACTATTTCCAGATAGCTAAGGCTATTATTTGACATTTTATAGTCTGATATTGAAACAAAAGTGTTCCTAAATATATCAGGATTGCCTCTAAACATGTTTTGAAAGAGAAATATCAAGGGTTATACATTAATTTTTCATTATATCCTCCCTTTTTCCCTACATTTAAAACCCTAACATGTAAAAGACATCCACAGACATCACTTTTAGGTGTGGGTGTGTGTGCAAATCACAGCACCAAACCCACTGACTACATAGGTATTGTATGTCATGGACATTTATGCATAATAATATAATTTCCAGATAGCTAAGGCTATTATTTGACATTTTCTAGTCTGATATTGAACCAAAAGTGTTCCTAAATATATCAGGATTTCCTCTAAACATGTTTTAAAAGAGAAATATCAAGAGTTATACATTTATTTTTCATTTTATCCTCCCCTTTTCCCCTACATTTAAAACCCTAACATGTAAAAGACATCCACAGATGTCACTTTTAGGTGTGGGTGTGTGTGCAAATCACAGCACCAAACCCACTGACTACATAGGTATAGTATGTCATGGACATTTATGCATAATAATATAATTTCCAGATAGCTAAGGCTATTATTTGAGATTTTCTAGTCTGATATTAAACCAAAAGTGCTCCTAAATATATCACGATTTCCTCTAAACATGTTTTGAAAGAGAAATATCAAGAGTTATACATTTATTTTTCATTATATCCTCCCTTTTCCCCTACATTTAAAACCCTAACATGTAAAAGACATCCACAGATGTCACTTTTAGGTGTGGGTGTGTGTGCAAATCTCAGCACCAAACCCATTGACTCCATAGGTATAGTATGTCATGGACATTTATGCATAATAATATAATTTCCAGATAAGCCCGTGATGAGTAATGTACACCTGTGTTCAGTCACGGTTTCAGGCTTGCATGTGTGTAGTGACTCAGAGCTCATCCACCCTGATTTGGGACGAGCTCGTCTGAGTCCTGGCTGGATCTCCTCTCTTTCTAAATCTCCATGTCAAGAGCCAGAGGAGGCTGTGCATCTGTAAGAAATTACCCTCAATCTCCCACATCCAGGAGTTTACACTTCTGTAATGACAGAGGAAACCACTGGCCTCAGTAGGGTGCAGATTTTAAGGGATGTCTTTAAAAAATGGCATTCTTTTGCCAGACCTACAGGATTACTCAATGGAACGGCCCCAACACACACACACACGCTGGCTCTGCGTCCACCTCGCATACTGATGCAAGAACATCACGTACTGTATATTAGCCAGATTTTTAGTTTATACTTACACTGGCTTGTTGACATCCACTGGTTTCACTTTGTTATGGGAAAATTTATAGTGATCAATTGTTTTTCTGAAAAATATCATTCTTGGCACTAAGCAATGCTGGATGCTGGCTGTAAATAATGTGGTGTTGTGTGATGATTTTTGCTAGCCAAGGCTGTTATTAGCATTTTGCTATGACATTCGACCCCAAACATTTTCAATGTAACACGAAACATGTTTCGAAAGAGATTTGTCTTGGGTTATTTATTTATAATGTGTGTTTTATTATAAAACATGCCAAAAATGAGTGATTTGAAACAATAATAATGAAAAAAATAAATAAATTGGTTTAAATATTATGTTTATATAAGTAATGAATATGATATTTACTCTTATTATTTATTGATTTATTTGTAAACGCGTATAAACTGCCGATCCCAAAACGTTTTGAATGTAACTCAATAGATGTTTTAGGTTATAATTATTCGTTTAATATTTATACAATGTGTTTATCACAAACTGTAAATAATCATTTGTTTATATATCATAGTTATTATAAATATATAACCTATTATTTATGATTTATTAATTCAACATTCTACCATATCTTTGTATTTAATGATATAATTTACTACTAATTACCGAATGTTTTTTTTCCCCAGTGTACTGTAACACGGTTGAAATACTGTATCACTGTAGGGTAAGGCTTTGAGTTGGGAACGATATATACAGTTGAAGTCAGAATTATTAGCCCCCCTGAATTATTAGCCCCCCTGCTTATTTTCCCCCCAATTTCTGTTTAACGTAGAGAAGATTTTTTCAACACATTTCTAAACATAATAGTTTTAATAACTCATTTCTATTGACTGATTTATTTTATCTTTGCCATGATGACAGTACATAATATTTTACTAGATATTTAAATACACTTCTATACAGCTTAAAGTGACATTTAAAGGCTTAACTAGGCAGTTTAGGGTAATTAGGCAAGTCATTGTATAACGATGGTTTGTTCTGTAGACTATCAGAAAAAAATATAGCTTAAAGGGGCTAATAATTTTGACCTTAAAATGGTGTTAAAAAAATTAAAAACTGCTTTTATTCTAGCCGAAATAAAACAAATAAGACTTTCTCCAGAAGAAAAAATATTATCAGACATACTGTGAAAATTTTCTTGCTCTGTTAAACATAATTTGGGAAATATTTAAAAAAGAAAAAAATTCAAAGGGAGGCTAATAATTCTGACTTCAACTGTATCTGTCACTCTTACAATGAAAGAGACAGCCGCACGTGTTTCGAAAGAGATTTGTCTCGGCTTATTTATTTATAATGTGTGTTTTATTATAAAGCATGCCAAAAATGAGTTATTTGAGAAAATAATAATGAAAAAATAAAAATAAAAAATTGGTCCAAATATTGTTTATATAAGTAATGGATATAATATTTACTCATATTTTTTATTGATTTATTTGTAAACGTGTATAAACTGCCGATCCCAAAATGTTTTGGATGTAACTCAATAGATGTTATAGGTTATAATTATTCGTTTAATATTTATATACTGTGTTTATCACAAACTGTAAATAATCATTTGTTTATATATCATAGTTATTATTTATATATAACCTATAATTTTTTAGATATGTATTATTGTTGATTTATTTCATGTTTAATTCATCATGCTACCATTTCTTTGTATTTAATTATATAATTTACTACCAATTACCGAATGTTTTTTGTCCCAGTGTACTGTATTATTTATATATATAACCTATTATTATTTATATATGTATTATTGTTGATTTATTTCATGTTTAATTCAACATGCTACCATATCTTTGTATTTAATTTTATAATTTAGTACTAATTACCGAATGGGTTTTTTTCCCAGTGTACTATAACACGGTTGGAATACTGTATCACAGTAGGGTAAGGCTTTGAGTTGGGAACGATAAATATCTGTCAATCTCACAATGAAAGAGACAGCCGCACATGTTGCGAAAGAGATTTGTCTCGGGTTATTTATTTATAATGTGTGTTTTATTATAAAGCATGCCAAAAATGAGTGATTTAAGAAAATAATAATGAAAAAAATAAATAAATTGGTCTAAATATTATGTTTATATAAGTAATGAATATAATATTTACTCATATTTTTTATTGATTTATTTGTAAACGCGTATAAACTGCCGATCCCAAAACGTTTGGATGTAACTCAATAGATGTTATAGGTTATAATTATTTATTTACTATTTATATAATGTGTTCATCCCAAAATGTAAATAATCATTTGTTTATATATCATAGCTACTATTTATATTTACCCTATTATTATTTATATATGCATTATTATATATAATATTGATTTATTTCGTGTTTAATTCAATATGCTACCATATCTTTGTATTTAATTATATAATTTACTACCAATTTCCGAATTATTTTTTTTCCCAGTGTACTCGATTGAAATACTGTATCACTGTAGGGTAAGGCTTTGAGAACGATAAATATCTGTCACTCTTACAATGAAAGAGACAGCTGCACACACACATACACACCCAATCTGGAGTCTATTTGTCTCTGATAGGGCAAATCCAATTTGATTCCTTAAGTGTTGATTAAGGTGGTGGGCTGAAACAGGCTGTCCCTCATTGAGTGTTTGTTGATTATTTACCTTCCAGCTGGACATAATGAAGAGCAGCCAATCAGAGCGGCTCTCTGCCCTCCAGCGCCGGGGCTCTTGTTTGGTCTACTGTATTAGTTTGCTTTCTTAGCCAGCAGCTAAACCAAACTAATCACCACTTGGGTGGGTAGAACTGAAGGACAAATGACACTTGGTTTGTGTTAGAATCCTCCAGGCGTAAACTTCCATGTCCAAAGAGTGCGACCAGAGGGAGAAAAGCGAAAGAAAATCGTTCTCAGGGCGGGTGGGTGGCAAAAGCACTTGAGATATTCACATGTGTGTAATGTGAGAGTGTCACAGAGCCTTTAGCTCTTTTGTGAGGGTATTAGATGGAGATCATCGAGTAAAGAACTGAGGATGCTTCTACTGGAAAGCGAGAATGAGCTTTTTCACGTCTGGTGCCTTGTATATCGTTTACGTTGAGTTGCGCTCAAAAGTTTTGGCTGCCAAAATGACAAGTATTGATTGAGCGAGTTTGAAACTTTATATCTGTTTGGGCTTCATTGGATCTTCCTGGTTTCGAGTAATATCTCACAGCGTGATTTAAGATGCCGAAAGAATGGATAGACACTCGGTAATCAGAGCCAGCTGCGATGGATGCCTCTGTCTGTGTTTCTCCATCTGCCCAATGCGATGGGCACAGGACGCTATGAAACGAGTGCAGCGCCAGCAGAAACAACAATGTAAACAGATTTAGCCAGTATTATCCACCCAAGCAAAGTCAGGTACGATTTGCTAAAGCTGCGCTTTATTTATATTCCCATATAATATCTATGATATAAGCTACTGTTCAATTGATGTCTTTTTATATTTTTAAAATATGCAAGCTAAATGAAGCTAAATGTATTATCATACGAAATTCAAGTACATAAGTGTGGGATTTATGATTAAAATACAGTTAAAACAGTAATATTTTGAAATAATTTTATGTGAATATATTATAAATGATAAAAAATGCTGACTGAAAAATAATTTTATGGTGATTTGCTGCTCAAAAAACATTTCTTATCATTATTAACAATGTTGAAAACAGTTGTGCTGCTTAATATTTTGGAAAAACTATGAAGTAATTTTTATTCAGCATTTATTTGAAATAGAAATATTGTTTAGAATAATTTGTGATGTAAAAGAAAAATCGATAACACTAAGTACCAATTCCCACTATTAACTAGTTTCTACATCTCTAATCCTACCAAATACTTAATACTTACTACCTTATTAAATATTAATTAGCAGCAAATTAGCACTTTATTTCGCTAGAAGTCTTAGTTAATGGATTGATAATGGCAGTATTTTTACCCTAAAATTAAGTTTTGACCCTTATGTACTGTTGAGGATGTTTTCATCCACTCTGGGGTGATTTTTGAGTCTTGGCCATATTGCTCTGTGTTTCAGCTAGCAGAATGATTTTTGGTGACAAATCTTATTTTCACACATATTTTGAGAAAATGTCTTGAATTTTAAAAAAAACTTAACAATAGACTTAGGGCAAATTTACTACCCTTTTGTTATGTTAGAGATTAAAAACATCCACTAAATTAAACTGCTGTAAAAATGCATCAAATTAATATGTTGGTGTTTTTTGCACCAAATCAGTGACATCATTTATGAGTTTGGCAATTAATGAGTTAACAAATTTTTTAAACAATTTAGTAGTTTTGATTAGGACTGAGGTTGATGAACAGATTTATGAAAAAACAAATGCTCATTGAAGCTAAATGTATTATCATAAGACATTAAAGTACAATCATGTGGGATTTATGATCAAAATATAGTTAAAACAGTAACATTCTGAATTATTTTTAGATGTGAATATATTATGAATGATAAGAAACATTTCTTATTATTATTAACAATGTTGAAAACGATTGTGCTGCTTAATATTTTGGGGGAACCATGAACCAATTTTTGTTCAGCATTTATTTGAAATATAAATATTTTTTACACTTTAACACTTTAGGTACCAATTCCCACTATTAACTAGTTTCTACATCTCTAATCCTACCAAAAACCTAATACTAACTATATTAAATATTAATTAGCAGAAAATAAGCACTTTATTTGGCTAGAAGTCTTAGTTAATGGCAGTAATTTTACCTTAAACTTAAGTCCTAACCCTTATGTACTGTTGGGGATGTTTTCATCCACTCTGTGGTGATTTTGACTCTTAATTTGGCCACAACTTTCTCTGTGTTTCAGCTAGCAGAATGATTTTTGGTGACAACTCTTATATTGACACATATTTTGTCAGACAAAACAATAGACTCTGGGCAAATTTACTACCCTTTTGTCAAATTAAACTGCTGTAAAAATGCATCAGATAAATATGTTGGTGTTTTTTTCATCAAATCAGTGACATCATTTGTGAATTTGGCAATTAAAGAGTTAAAATTCTGTAATTTTCTAAACAATTTAGTAGTTTTGATCAGGACTGAGGTTGATTAACAGATTTATGCAAACAATAATTGAAAAAAAAAAAAAAGAATCTGATGCATTTTTACAGCGGTTTAATTCAGTGGATGTTTTCATCCCAAACATAACAAAAGGGTAGTCAATTTGAACAGTGCACAAGGGTTAAAAATCTAATATAAAAAAAGGTTAAAGTATGTATTTAATATGATGCAGACACCTCAATACCTTTGACCCCTCTTCGAATACATTTCAGATGTCATACTTTTCCAATTGTAATTTGCAACTGTAAACTGAACCAAATGGAACGCATCACAATCTGAATGACAGCGTCCAAACATTTTTGGATCAAGAGTTTCTTGATTCCAAATGTAACATGATAGCAAAGAGAAAGCAACGAATCTGTGTGTGTTGACAAGACGTTGCTAAGCAGAATCAGGGAATAAGGAGGGAGAGGAAGTCCTGGGCAAGTTTCCCCATGAGTCAAGGCTTTAATTGGCCTGTGGGAGGTAGAGAGAGAGAGGGAAAGAGCGAAAGAAAGACTTGGACATTATCTCCTCAAAGTGTCTGGCCTCGTGGGTCACCGCCTTAACTTCCTTCTGTTAAAGTGGCCAACCCTGACAACCTGACACAATCCAGACAGCTACTCAACACACACACACACACACATACTCGCGTCCCTCAACAGGTTAGCTTTACGACCCCTCTAACTAGGCTTAATGGCAGACCACTTCACCCTTTCTCCTGTTGAGCCCAACGTTTTAATTGCTCAGAAAACAAGTCAGGCTCTCACAGTCCGCAAGTCGCCGTCCACTCGTTTGACGGAAGGACAATGAACACATTGACTTGCACTTTTACACCTCACAGTCTCTCATGGGATTGATAATGACGTTTAGCTAAAACAACTGCGGCCCCAGTCCAAATTTTGTGGTCTCGCTATTAACCCAGCAGTCTGAAACAGTTTATTAGCTTCATGCAGTAAAGTCTATATTCGTTTTCCTGCATGCTATAGCAATTCCCCGATTTTCGAGCACACATCTTGGAATAGTTTTCCAAGTGACGCGTGTTTGTACAGGGGTTTCACCGGCGAGCAGCGGTATTGCATCAGTTACACATGTGTCGATGTGGTAATTAAAGCGTACACACAGTCAGACGGTGTGCGCACACACACACACTCCCTCTCTCTGGCTCACAGCCGGCGCTGTTGTTAAATATCATCTCTTTAAACATACAGAAAATAATAATGTAAGGCCAAGACTTGGTAATTTGTTACACGGAGGAAGTTATTAGCTCGATCTCTAAAGCCTGAGTAAAGTCACAAGTCACATTCATTTAAAGGTGAGGATGTTAGCGCATGTTAGCGCATGCTAGCATGTTAACCTGTTGGGCGCAGGGCTTTTTTTTCGCATTTACTCTCACAGCAAATTAGTATGATGCACCTTGTGTCAGCCGTGCTGACTGAAATGATTGTAACAAAGGCTCATTTTGAAGAGGTCAGGCTCCCCCTGCAATGATTTGTTGTTCATGAATCTACTTTGTGCCAATTTGTGTGTGCATGTGCAATCAGATGCGACTTGGGGGCGAGTTCCATCATCTTCACTTTGCTCCGAGTGTGTGCATGCGTTTGTGTGTGTATGTGTGCGTACAATTTGACCACCGCGCCTCAGTCAGATTCCCGTCGAATGAGATTTTAATCACCTTCTGCTATCTCGACAACAACCGGGCTGCTAGTCCAGCTCAAGCTTCCTATATTTATGATAATTTTTTTGTTGTTTTTCTTTCCTTCTGTCTCTCTCTCTCTGCGCTGCTCTCTCTCTCTCTCTCTCTTTTCTTTTATTGAAATCACTGTTGACTGAAGGATGTAATCCTGATTAGTGGTGGCTGTGTGTCCATTGAAGGGTGAAAGGCATCAGAACCATGTTGGTTCACAGGCACCGAGTGAAATTGAAAAGGGGAGATGGTCTGAAATGCTTCATGGATTCGTCACTCCAGATAGACACCCGGATATCAACCCCGCCAAACCAATTCCTGCTCTGTTATTAGAGGACACACGCACTACCTCGAATTAAGCAGTGCACGCTGCAAGTGGATGTGCTTACTTTGCAAAAATAAGATTTTATTTTTCAGTTTATGCAAGCAATCAGTTGATTTATCATCCAAAAGTGTTGTGTGAACAGTTTAGTGCTGGTGGTGTTTTTTTTAATTTTCAGACATTGGTGACAGATGACGAACTGTTATTATAACTTTTCAGAAATACATAAGCAATGGTTAGTGACTTTGTGTTAATATTATCCCCCTGAGTGTGTGATTGTTGTGTAAAATCTTTGGCTTTTTTGACATTATCTGATATATAATATCTGTTGTGCAAGATCTAAAGGGTTTTCCTATCAGTTCTGATGGATAAACATGAACACATCTTCAGAAGTTTTGAAGAAAATAAATATCCATTTATTAAACTATTTATACTTATTTTGCTACATTTGGTCTGTAAGATCTTTTTGTTTGTTTGTTTAATTGAAAAATATTGAGATTTAAACTACTATTAGAGATTTTAGTGTTTTATCGGTCATAAATGAACAAAAATTGGCCATATTGAGATTATTATTCTGGCTGATAACAATTAAGCATTTTATAGTTACAATATACATTATCTTAACCATTTCTACAGTATGAAGCATTTGCTATTTAAAAAAAAAAGTTTAGAAAACTTGGTCAAATTTTACATTTCAAATATTGGTTTGAAATTAGGTTGCAATAGCATTTGTAATTTGACAAAAGTTGAAAACAATGCTTAGTGATTTTGTGTTAATATTATCCACCTGAATGTGTGATTGTTGTGTAAAACCTTTGGTTTTGTGACATTATCCAGTATATAATATCTCTTGTGCAAGATCTAAACTGGTTTCCCATCAGTTCCGATGAATAAACATGAACACATCTTAAGGAGTTTTAAAGAAAAAAATATGCATTTATTAAATTATTTCTATTTCTATTTATTTTTGCTACATTTGGTCTAAAGGATCATTTTTTGGTTTGTTTAATTGGTAAATATTGAGATTTTAAACTACTATCGGAGATTTGAGTGTTTTATCGTTCAGAAATCAACCAAAAAATGGCCATATTGAGATTATTACGTTAGCTGATGACAATTAAGCAATTTATGGTTACTATATTAAAATATTAAACCATTTCTATAGTACGAAGCATTTGCTATTTTGTGTTAGTATTATCCACTTGAATGTGGGATTGTTGTGTAAAATATTTGGCTTTGTGACATTATCCAATATATAATATCTCTTGTGCAAGATCTAAAGGGTTTCCCATCAGTTCCAATGGATAAACATAAACATCATAAACATAAACATCTCTCTCTGTATCACTGTTTGTATTAAAGGACAAAATTGTTTTACAAATAGTATATAAATATATTTATACATTTTAATACAAGAATTGTTGTGCTGTGAGGAAAATATAAAACTGTGTATGGAAAGCATCGTCAATGCACCGTGATGCACCGAGATATCGAATTGAACCGAATCGATGGCATGATAATCGTAACCGAACCGAACCGAACCGTGAGACCAGTGTAGGTTCACACCTCTAACTATTAGATATTTTAGTGTTTTATCAATCATAAATGAACAAAAACTTGCCAAATTGAGATTGTCAAGCTAGCTGATGACTATTAAGCAATTTATAGTTACAATATTAAAATATTAAACCATTTCTACAGTATGAAGCATTTGCTATTTTACAAAAAAGTTTAGAAAACTTGGTCCAATTTTGCATTTCAAATATTGGTTTAAAATCAGGTTGACATAAGTTGAAAACAATGCTTAGTGATTTTGTGTTAATATTATCCACCTGAGTGTGGGATTGTGGTGTAAAACCTTTGGTTTTGTGACATTATCCAGTATATAATATCTCTTGTGCAAGATCTAAAGGGTTTCCCATCAGTTCCAATGGATAAACACAAACACATCTTCAGGAGTTTTGAAGATGTCTATGTACTTTTGCTACATTTGGTCTGTAAGATCGTTTTGTTGTTGTTTAATTGATAAATATTGAGATTTTATACTACTATTAGACATTTTTGTGTTTTATCGGTTATAAATTAAACAACAATTGGCCATATTGAGATTCAGATCATGCTAGCTGATGATAATTAAGCAAATTATGGTTACAATTTTAAACCATTTCTACAGTATGAAGCATTTGCCATTTTAAAAAGTTTAGAAAACTTGGTCCAATTTTCGAATATTGGTTTGAAATTAGGTTGTGATAGCTATTATAATTTCACAAAAGTTGAAATCGATTATTCAAATAGTTACAATTTCACATCTGAAAACATTTTCTGTTTTGAGGAATTTGGGAAAGCTGCTGAAACATGATTGCAATGATATACACTTTATATATGATAATAATAATAAGCGTTCAGTTGATGAAAACATTTAGCCATTGCATCAACCACCCTTCTCTATACCCTTCAGCATTTCGTTCAAGTTTTAGACACTAAAACCACAAAAGTAAGCGAGGCAAAACAAATGTGTGTTGTTGTTTGAGGATGTGTGCGGGCCGCCCCGCAGTGCTGCTGTTGTTGAAGCCCCAGTGTTTGACTGGAGAAAAACGAGATGGCCACAGGCTGACGGAGGGCTGATGTCTAAGCAGAGAGCAGACAGGCAGCTCGCGGGGTGACGGGGCGGGAGAGAGGGGTCGAGCTTTAGTCCTCCACCAGCACTGAGAGAAAGTGAAAGGGGAAGAGAGGGGGAGGGCAGGCCAATCTATCATTAGTGACCGAATCAGACAGGGTAGCGGCCTGTGAGAAGCTTAAGAGATTCTCTCTCCCCGACACACACAGCAAAGAGGAGGAGGGGAGCACACAAACTCGCCATCCACATATTGTAACATCGCTGATTAAACCAAAAAAAAAGTGTGAATCGGATTTGGTAATCGAGTATTTGTTCATAGGGGCTGAATGTGGCTGGTAATTCTCCTGGTATAAATTGAGAGAGGAAGGAGGAGTTACAGCTAGTCATATTTGTTTTGCTTGAACAGGCCTGCTACATCCGTATTGATCCCATCGCTAATGATGCATGTTATTAAACATGATCGCTCATAGAAAATACGGTGACATTTGTCTTTGTTGCGCTCAAGAACGTTTGCCAGCGAGCTGACGTCCCTATTAAAGATCCGTATAAACAATCTCCGGCATGCAAATTAAAAAGCGACGGCTTACACGCAACACACACACACCTTCTGCATTCAAATTAAATTACTTTATTCTAATATCACGCCTTGACTGACACCTGCAACACTCATAAATGTTAATGACTGTGTTTTGTTGTCTTTATATTGCTTTTTTTTTTCCACCGGCTTGTTAGCGGGAAGAGTCAGCGCTTTTCAGATCCCGTCCTAACAAGTTCTTTCTAATCAGCCTCAGAATCTCACCAAAGATTGTACGCCAAAATAAACCATAGGACGACTGTTGTGCCTCTCAGAAACGGCGGATAAATGCGAGCACGGGAAGATGTGCATATCTTACGACAGATCTCTAAGACGTACGTTACTTTGCCGTGTCAATTTATGAATCGTGTTGATCATTATTTACCAGGACGGGTCTGTATTTGTAGTGGAGAGAAGTAAACTTCATCAGACGCCACTCCTCGCAGAATGAAATGCAGCACGCATTCAATTCTTTCCCTGAGGGGATTCGGGAGAAAAAAGAAAGCACAACAACTCAACCCTGCTCCAGTGCATCCACCAACGAGAAGTTTTTGAAAAATCGGCAGCGTATTCAAATATTGATATTCGTGCTTGTCAGAAAAAGAAGCCTTGAAATTTCCACCCAGCTCTTGTTTGTCAGAAAAAGTGTCAGATAATTCATAAATGCAGTTCAGAGTCCACGGGGAGGAACATGGATGCAAAAACAGAACGGAAAACATCCCCATCATGTCTGGCAAATGTTCAATTTGGGCCTGTTGCATTTTCCCCCGCCTTCTCTTGCGGTTTGTGGGCATGTTAAAGTGTTTTTGGTTTGGATGTGACTGTTTGTTGTTTCTGATTTCTAGTCCCCCCCTCTCAGCTTTCCGTTTCAAGGGCCAATGAGAGCGCAGCTGTTTTATTAGCCTGAGACATCAGCACCACTTATACATGTGGCCTGCATTAGTAACCCCCGAGTCTCTTTCTCAGACACACACTGTGAGTGACAGTTGTAATGACGTGACTGTCTCTCATGTAGTGGCAGTCATAAGAGGCGTTTAAATATGCTTAGAGCCTCATCAAAGTTGACTTCAGTCCTGTATGCCAGCAGGACAAAATGCCAGAGAAATAAATCAACACATTTTCAATGAAACGCACCTCACATTTGGCACACGGATTTCTGAGTTAATGTGTGTGCAAATATTTGCAACTTGAGAACGTATATGAATTTTCTGTTTTAGAGTTGCTTCCTCTGCAATCAGAATCCAAACTGTAGCTGTTATCTTGCTTGAATGTTTCAATTTAGTGCATGTTTAAGGTTTGAAAGAGATTTGGATTATATTTGCTTTTAATGAGTGTCTCAAATTCTTCTCAGATAATCCCAGTTTGGAAGAATACCAAAGTGTGCATTCAGTTAGTCAGAAGTCTCATTCATTCATTTTCCTTCGGCGTACTCCCTTTATTCATCAGGGGTCACCACAGCGGAATGAACCGCCAACTTATCCAGCATATGTTTTGCACAGTGGACATCCTTCCAGCTGCAACTCAAACAATGCAAACATGCAAACTCCACACAGAAATGCCAACTGACCCAGCCAAGACTCAAACCAGCAACCTTCTTGCTGTAAGGCGACAGTCCTAACCACTGAGCCACCATGCCGTCCCCGTCAAAAGTCTCACTATAAGCAAATATTTATCATATTAGACAAAAATATGCAATGATTATTTTTTGTATTACTTTTTCTATTTTGTTTTATTAGATATAGAATGGCATCTCCTCTTTAAAGTCTCAGTTATTTCCCCAAGATGTAAAATTCAGATATCTACTTCTGGTTTTCCTAATTTTTCTTGTATTTTAACAGTTCCAAAGCTGGCTTAATGTCTTAAGATTATCTCAAATTGACCAAAAACCCAAGTATACAATCAAACGTCAGATAAATCAGTATGAGCCCATAGTATATGTCCACAGATTACAACTCAACCTGATTTCTCAGAGAAACAATGACAAGTCAGTCCTCTGCACTTCAATAACTGTCTGGTTTATAAAATCCGACCTCCGAAGACTACGTCGAATAGTTCGGACTGCTGAGCGAATCACTGGTACAACCCTCCCTACTCTCTAAGAACTGTCCTGCAGAAGGGCTGCCAAAATCATTCTGGACCCCTCACACCCAGCACACTGCCTCTTTGAACTTTTACCTTCTGGTTGACGCTACAGAGCACTGCGCACCAGAACAGCCCGACACAGAAACAGTTTCTTCCCTCAGGCAATCCCTCTGATGAACATTTGATTAGAGTATTTATGAATCAAATGTCACTACTTGCTATACACTTTTTATACATAGTTGAAATCAGAATTATTAGCCCCTCTTGTTTATTTGTTTTCCCCAATTTCTGTTTAACGGACAGAAGATTTTTTCAACACATTTCTAAACATAATAGTTTTAAAAACTCATTTCTAATAACATTATAATAACAGTATAACAGTATATAATATTTCACTAGATTTTTTTCCAAGACACTTCTATACAGCTTAAAGTGACATTTAAAGGCTTAACTAGGTTAATTAGGCTAACTAGGCAGGTTAGGGTAATTAGGCAAGTTATTGTATAAGGATGGTTTGTTCTGTAGACTACCGAAAAAATATATAGCTTAAAGGGGCTAATAATATTGATTAAAATGTTTTTAAAAAAATTTAAAACTGCTTTTAATCTAGCCGAAATAAAACAAATAAGACTTTCTCCAGAAGAAAAAATATTATCAGACATACTATGAAAATTTCCTTGCTCTGTTAAACATCATTTGGGAAATATTTAAAAAAGAAAAAAAATTTAAAGGGAGGTTTAATAATTCTGACTTCAACTATATATACACTTATTTAACAACATACTTTACATGCCATGTTGCACATACCAGCTGCACATATAACGTTGTATTTAGTAATATACCTGTACTTACACCCGTTAATTTGTATATTTGCATTCACCACTTACTTCTTTTTTTAAAATATATTTGTTTTATAATTTTAGTCCTGTCTCTGTAATTCTGTTGCACTGTAAAGCTCTGTCACGAAAACCAATTCCTCGTATGTGTGAACATACCTGGCAATAAAGCTCTTTCTGATTCTGATTCAAAGTTTTTGTAAAATAAATGTCAACAATGGCAAAAACTGTGCTCAGATTTTCAGTTTCACTTTCTGGCATAATCCAAAATCCAGTTTGAATGAGTTTCTCATCAAACTAGATTCAAGTATCTCTGCAATTCTATTCATTTTTATTTCCAGTTAAGGGATACATGAAGTTGAGCTACAAAAGAGCAGCTTATAAGCATTAGCAGTTCTTGTCTGGGAACACCAGAAATGTTTATTCTTATTTTTTTGTCCCCCTAATCTTTTTGTTAGACGCGTGGGAGAGCTTTGCGAAACATTTCAGCTCACACCCTTTGCTCAATTATTTTATCAAAAAAAAAAAAAAAATGGTGTATTCGGGCTGGGTGCCGGCTGCTCGGCGGAGCTGTTGAGAGCCACGGCATGTCGGACACGTCCCTTTATCAGAGTTGTACGAGGTACTTCCTCTCGCTATCGCTCTGACAGCAATATTCGCCCATGATGAATTGGACAGTCAGACGACAGTGGAACTCCGAAACAGAAGAGATATAAAGACCTATCTCTTGTCGCCATATGATCTCATAGTTCAAGGCTGTTGACAAGACGCATTTTTGGCACAGCTTGCGGGGGCCATCTGGGAAGTGCTGCTCGAAAGCGGCAGAAAGTATTGCGAAGCCGTAGTTAAATAACGCTGGAGCGTATGGCACCGCTGTGAGGAGAAGTAGGACAGTAGATTGTGCTCTCTCTTTCTGGAAGAGGAGAAGAAAAAAAAAAAATCGCTGGAGACCAAAGATGGATGCGAGAAGAGGAATACGAGATTCTCCTTTGAGAAATATGATTAATATATTTAAAATAAATTAACGATGAGTGATCGGCTAATTTATCATCTGGGGGAGGTGAAATTCGCCAGGGTTTTGACACAGCACGCGTGGGTGTGTGAGATTGCGTTATGTATGTGCATTCCTGGTTTTTAATGTTGTTGTTTTTGGCCGACTAACAATAATATAGTGTCCATTTTCTGGTTGTGGCCATCTCAGGACTAATAGAGAGAGAGAGGAAGAGAGAGAGAGAGAGAATGCCTTGGAAACCCGATTAGAGAGTCTGCCAGCATGTGCTACCAAACATGCTTTCTCTCTCTCTCTCTCTTTCTCTCTCTCTCTCGAGTTGTTCGTTGGCGAGTGGACACTCGTAGCGGCTGACATCTTTGGCTCGTTAGAGCCTGCAGGAGTTGACGTTTTCCACGCCTGCCTTCAGCCGCCTTCCTCTCCTCTCCTCCGCTCGACACTGTCTGCTACACGTCCAGCAGAATCTGTCATCTGCTCTCGGCCGTCCGGCCTGGCCACTCACGCCCTGACAGAGAGCAGGAGCGCAAGAGAGAGAGAGAGAGGAAGGTGAACATCTCGCCATTGAATCGCCCATTACCTTTGTGAAGTGTATTGATTTCTTGTAAAAATAATGATATTGACAGGCTTTCCAGAAATAATTGTTTCCAGAACAAAGAGGTCATTGCGGAGACTGAGGGAGAGCTTGAATCCAGCACACAGTGGATGTTTACTTTGGGAGTATTTTGGGGGAATTTATTCAGTGTGCACAACAAAATACTTATGGTGCTTGTTCAAACTACTCATTTAAAATGAGCTGAATCAACACAATTCTTAAGTTTTTTGGGGGACAGCTTAATTGTTTTATGTTCAATTCAAATAAATTCATAAAAACAATTAAGTTAACTTAATCGATTTGTGTTGGGACAACATGAAGGAATTGTGTGGAATTTTAGTGTATAAACCAAAATAATAATAATAATAATAATAATAGTCAAACTTTAATTTAAGGTATAATTGATGCTATTAAAAAACAATTAATTATGACTTTTAGCTCAATAAACTCCTAATTTGCTGCTTATTAATAGTAGTAATATTTGGGTTTAGATATTGGGTAAGATTTGGGATGTAGAATAAGCTCATGCAGAATATGTACTTGATAAGTACTAGTAAATGGCCAATATCTTAATAACATGGAGGTAATAAGCCACTAGTTAAAAGTGGACCCTAATCTCTACCATAATAATAATTATAATTGTTGTAATTAATACTTTTATAATAACAATAATAATAATTCCTTACATTTATATAGCGCTTTTCTGGACACTCAAAGCGCTTTACACAATGGGGGGAATCTCCTCATTCACCACCAGTGTGCAGCATCCACATGGATGACACGACGGCAGCCATATTGCACCAGACCACACACCAGCTGATTGGTGGAGAGGAGACAGAGTGATGAAGTCAATTATGATATGGGGATGGTTAGGAGGCCATGATGGACAGACGCCAGAGGGCAGATTTGGCCAGGATGCCGGGGCCACTTTTTCCCCTACTCTACCCCTACTCTTTTTCATTTTAATCCCTGTCACTATACTGGGACATTAGGACCCAAACAAACCACAGGTCGGGCGCCCCATGCTGGTCTTACTAACACCACTGCCGGCAGCAACCTAGCTCTCCCATGTGGTCTCCCATCCAGGTACTGACCAGGCGCAGCACAGCTTAGCTTCAGTGGGCGACCATGTGAGAGTTGCAGAAAGCTAGCTGCCGGCTATTTTATGTACACATTATGTATAAATTATTAGGTTATATTATAAATAGTGATGTGAAAACCAGTTCTAAGCATAAACTCAGTGTCAGAATGTGTTGCCAAATTGAGTTAAATATTTAAACGTTTGAGGGTTTGTTCAAATCACCAACCCCAAGCAAAGTGGACCCTGACAAAACATAAAATACTTAAAAAACTGACAAAATGTAATACAAAATACTGACAAAACGTAAAATACTTACGTTTTCTCATGAGATCAGGCTGAAAAAAAAATATATATTATATTTATTATTATTTTTTCTAGATAATTTTTCTAATTTGCTGCTTAATGATAGTAGTAATATTTGGGTTTAGGTATTGAGTAAGTTTAGGGATGTAGAATAAGATCATGCAGAATATGCACTTTATACGTACTTTAAACTGTCAAAATCTTAATAACATGGAGGTAATAAGCCACTAGTTAAAAGTGAAAGGTCGACCCTAATCTCTACACTAAAATGCAACCATAATAATAATTATAATTTTTGTAATTAATACTTTTAGATATACATTATATATATTAAGTTATATTATAAATAGTGTTGTGAAATCCAGTTATAAGTATAAACTCAGTGTCAGAATGTGCTGCCAAATTGAGTTTAATACTTAAATGTCTGAGGGTTTGTTGAAATCACCAACCCCGAGCACCAGAAAATAATCCATCCAAGGCTGTCTGTATATACACCTTAGTGACCTAATCTACCTGACAAGAAGCACATAGCTGTGCCATCTCTTCCTTTGCACCTTTTTTCTCTCCTCTGCTGTGTACCTTGACAGTTATCGCAGAGAGAGAAATAGACCCTTTATTGTGTAACGCAGGCTTTGACATGGCAGTTTCCAAACAGATTTTCTGGCTGTCTTTATTCATTCGCTGCATGGCTGGCAAGAAGTGGCGGTACAAAGGGAAAGACGCTGTTTACATACAGGCAGGGAACACCTGTAATCATTTGTGAGGTTAAGAAGATACATCTACATTCCCGTAGAGGTCTTGAAAGCACTGAGAAAAAAAACACACAAACACTTTTTTTCTCCCTCCCTTTCTCATCTCATCTCTCAGGTGTTGTGACGTGGACAAGGTCTCAGCTGAAGCCCCTAGAGGTGTCTGGCAGTGCGGATCTCCTCCACAGAAAGCTTCAGTTCCCTGTTGTTAGTGTTTTGTCACGTGCTCGCACGTCTAGCTCACACACAGAGTTGTTGAACAAACAGCCGTCCATCGGTCAATACTGTTTCAGGCGGTTAATTGTGCCTGTGAAATCAACTGGCCCTCGCCTTACAAGACAATTGCGATTTGAAACTCTGCAAGACCCCCAAGCTCCACTGGGAGATCCCACCCCTTCACCCACTTCATTATTTCATTTTCTTTTTTTTAACTTTCAGGATGATAAATAAGAAATATCTTCTACATTTACAGTTGAAGTCAGAATTATTAGCCCCCCTGAATTATTAGCCACCTGTTTATTTTTTCCCCCAATTTCTGTTTAACGGAGAGAAGATTTTTTCAACACATTTCTAAACATAATAGTTTTAATAACTCATTTCTAATTGCTGATTTATTTTATCTTTGCCTTGATGACAGTAAATAATATTTTTCTAGATATTTTCAAGACACTTCTATACAGCTTTAAGTGACATTTAAAGGCTTAACTAGGTAAATTAGGTTAACTAGGCAGGTTAGGGTAATTAGGCAAGTTATTGTATATCAATGGTTTGTTCTGTAAACTACCGAAAAAAATATAGTTTAAAGGGGCTAATAATTTTGACCCTAAAATGTTTTTTTTTTTTTTTTACGTAAAACTGCTTTTATTCTAGCCAAAATAAAACAAATAAGACTTTCTCCAGAAGAAAAAAATATTATCAGACATACTGTGAAAATTTCCTTGCTCTGTTAAACATAATTTGGGAAATATTTAAAAAAGAAAAATAATTTCAAATGGAGGCTAATAATTCTGACTTCAACTGTATGTCCCGCTTTCTACTGTTAGGATGACTTGTATGATATGTTGTCAGAATATGCTATTTGTTTGGTATTCAATTAACAGTTTTGTTCCCGAAGGAAAGTAAACAAATCAACGCCATCTCACGGCAATTCGTACTTTTTGATTTAGTGATTGATTTAGATTCGTACGATCTCATTCGTACAATTTAGTACGATTTTCTCATCACCATATGACAGATGGGTTTAGGCATGGAGTTGGATGCCACGCCTCCTTTTTAAAATTGAACAATTTCGTACGACTGAACTCGAAGAAATGTGTACAAATTAGCCACTTGAGAATACTTATGTTTTCTCGAGAGATCAAGCTGAATAAAATATATATTATATGTATTATTATATATATATATTTATCTTTACATTTACATGTTTATTTCTAGATTATTTTTCTATGTTTTTTGTTTGTTAATGCAATATAATAATAAGAAACGTTTCATTTATTTAATGACATTATCTTTTTAAATATTTGTTTACCGCTAAATTTGCATTAATTTATATTTATAGATTAATATATAACCAACATTTTGGTCAAATACGGACAATTCCATGTAAAATATCTTAATTTAACATTTATTTCCATAATATTCATTATTTATTTCAATTGGGTTTGTGCATATTTGAGCCAACCCAGTAATATAGTGTATAAACACTGAACAAAAATACTTTTGCTGTTTCTTCAAACTTATTTAAGATGATTTAAACCAAAACAATCTTTATTTTACTTTTTTTTTTCTGGGGAACAACTTAATTGTTTCATGTTCAATCAACTTAATTTTGTAAACAAAAGATTAAGTTAACTTAATTGATTTGAGTTAGGACAACATGAAGGACTTGTGTGGAACCCTATATATACTGCTCAGCCTATGCCCTCACAAATCTCTCATTTAAATTAATATTTTCTATAGGATGCTTTACAATATTATATTTGGGCATATACGGCCAAATCCGGAGCTTATCTAACAAAATAACTTACAATAATGGTTCAAAAATTAGTAGCCCAAATGTATATGTTAGGGAAAAATATTAAATACAATTTTCAAAAATCAAAAGAAACCAAAAATATATTAAATTTTGTTGAAATGTTGTAGTTTGTAGTTTTTTTTTTTTGCAATATTTTGCATTAATTTAATTGTATTATCATTCCATTTCTTAAGATGTTCAGCGACTAAAATACTATTTTAATAAATATATATGTTTAATAAATCTGTTTTATTCAAATGCGCCAATATATATTACCAATATTCACTAAGAAATTGATAAAAATATTCATTTTCAAAATGGGGTGTGCTCAATTATGCTGAGCACTGTATATATATATATATATATATATATATATATATATATATATATATATATATATATATATATATATATATATATATATATATATATATATATATATATAAATCTGGAATACCATGTGATACTCAATGCTTATCATTTCCATGTACCACGATATAGTTCCATGATATTATCCATCACTCCTTTTTTTTGCAATTCTGCTTTGGCTCTGAACAGATTTGCTTAATCAATAGTCCAGGTAGGCCAGGTTTGATGTACGTGTGTGGAGAGCAGCTACATGAAGGCTGGTACAGATTAATTAGACTCTGTATCAGGCGTCTCAGATTAACATATCAGGCAGAAGGCCGCACTATTGTCCGTGTGACTGAATCCGATGCGTCTGCCTAATGAACTGCAGGCCAAAACTATCAATTAACCTGACAAAAGGGCCCTCACCGGCAGGGACAGACCACTTAACGACAACCTCTCCGCTGTAGCCGCCATTACCCTGTCACTCAGACACCAACACACGCTTTCTCTCTCTCTCCTCAAATTGGGTCCTCCGTCTCACACACTCCGACGCAGAGATTTGTGTTAACTGTAATCCAATAAAGCCAGGAGCTCTGTGGAGTAGCATTCCTCCGAGAGTCCATCCGTGGGGCCTGAAGCCATACCTAATGGCCATTTAGGGCCAAAGTAGCTGTGAAGTGTTAAATATTTACATGTAAAATGCCAATAGTAATTGCAGGCTATGTCTGAGGTTGTCTCGGGACAGAAAAAAAACAAGCGTTTGTTCCCAAATACCTTCAATGAGAGCGCAGCTTGGTGTTTACGCTTTATTTAGCGTTCATCTTTACCCGTGAGCATGCATGCACGCTGTCAAGTTGTGCTTATTAATATGGAGGATAAATCTATATTTAGGGTTTCTTTTTTTCGGGTTTCTGTGCTTTTTTTTTGAATGATTGCTGGGTCCAGAGGCGGCTAATGTGGTGTTGACTCCATGTGGCCTGTCTATTAGGGGTGACAGGACTGCCCTGGCAAATAATAAAGAAATATTTATGCTCCTCTTAGCGATGCTAACAAGGTAACATATCAAGCCGGTGCTCTGCGGGGTCTCCCTCTAAGCTTCAATAAAGTCTTGTGGACTCCCCACACACACATACACTGTGGCCCTGTTTGTGTGTCCCTTTCCGCTCGGTCCCCTTCTTTTTGTTTGCGAAATGAGATTGGTCATAAATCCAGGCCATCTCATATATATTTGAACGCTGGTATTTGCTTCTGCCAGGAAAGTGCACTTTACATGTGGTAACACGCGATTACCTGGCCGTCTTATTGCGAAGGAAGAGAAAAATCAATATCAATTTATAATTCACTATTGTTGCCTATATCTGGTTTTATGGCACTCTTGCCTGCCTCATTAATGTTTCAGAGTGATTGACTGGAACCCAAAGATTTTTAACGTGTTTCTTTTTTATTTATTTTCCCTTAATAATTCAATAAACCATAACTGGTTCCATTTTCAAAGTACCTACTATAGGGGAAAGAAAAAAAGGACCACATATTATAAAATTAAGCCCATGAATTATTAAGGAGTTTTTTAACCCAATATTGGGAATATTTTGTCAGTTTTTATGTTGTTTTCACCTTGTGCGACTTTCAATATAACATAACATATATTTTTTGAAGAATATATGAGTAGATATTAAGCTAGTTAACTTTATTTGACCCTGTAGGTGCAGCATACACTCACAGAGACATCTGACATTTCACATTTGACACTTATATAAATAAATCATTTAAAAAAAAACATGGTACCCACTACTTACCCAGTGATGGGTTGCAGCTGGAAGGGCATCCGCTGCGTAAAACATGTGCTTGATAAGTTGGCGGTTCATTCCGCTGTGGCGACCCCAGATTAATAAAGGGACTAAGCCGAAAAGAAAATGAATGAATGGTACCCCTACTCTAAA
>LR812530.1:48664839-49029839 GCA_903798195.1 Danio kyathit
CTCTCTTGCTCTTTCCCGCTGAGCGCTTCTGTGCTCTCCTCCGGAAGAGAAAATGAGCGCCTTTCTCTCTCCTTTTTTCCCCGTCTCTCCTCCTCACAGCTGTCTATTAAGAGGGTGAAGTGCTGGAGTCTTTTCTTTCGTTCTGTCTTTTTTACTTTACTGCCTCCTGTCTGCTCCGTCCTTTTTGAAGCACATCTGTCAAGGGGGCGGACGGCGGTTTAGCCTTGTTCCTCGAGTCTCTCCTTCTCGCTCCCGTTCCAACGTATTCCGCAACAGGGACTTATTTGCAAGGTGTGATAAATTTGACAATGAAAAAATTGAATTGGAAGCAAATTCATCTTTAAGCCTTATGATATCATTCTCACGTGTGTTTTATTAAGTCTTAAACCCACAAGTCGTCCACGATCGATTCCAGCTGAGTGAATGGGAGCAAAGTCTAATTTTATTTAGTTTATTGGAGACTGAACGACAGTTTCGACCTTAGCTTCTTGTCTTGGAAGCAAAGCTGAACGCTAAACTATTGCAAGAGAAAGACCTAAAACAAAGTTAGCAGAAGTTAAGGATGGCCTTTCAAGATGGAGATCCGCTTTGGTGATTGATTCAGAGCGCTGTGAGATATTTCTTCACTAAGTGTGAAGTGACCCGGTTAGATGGTAATATGGGCTAATGCGACTGCTCTGTTTCTTAATGTGAGCTTTAGCTGACAAGCACCGGCGGCAGGGAGGAGAGAAAAAAAGATTTAAGTCTGTTCTCTCTTCTTTAACAAGAAAATTAGTGTGCAAAGGAGATCTGTCATGATAAAGAACAGTGTGGCGGCAAACCCCCAACCCTACACCTTCTCTCGGTACTCTACGACTCCCAGCGGGACACATCCTTAAGTGTTATAAGGACAAATTTATTGTCCTGGCCACATTATTTAGCGATTTGATTTGTGCCAGGGATTTGCATTAATTCCGTCCTGGAAGGAACAATGATTCATGGAGGGAAAGAGGAAATTTGCAAGAAAGAGTTAAGATTGAGTGAAGTCTTTCTTAGGGAAGTTTTATGAGTCGTCTTCAGCTTCAGATTTTATTATGTTTTTCTTTTTCCTCAGGCAAGGGGAAATTCAGAAGTGAATATAAATATTTACAGTTATGAACTGATCTAAAACGTTACAGTGACTTAATGAATAAAGATCAATTCTGGAAAATTCCAATTAAATATATACTCTCAGAAATAAAGGTACAAGAGCTGTCACTGGGGTGGTACCTTTTCAAAAGGTACATATTTGCACTTAAAGGGCATATATTGGTACCTCAAAGGTATATATTAGTACCTAAACATTTCAATAGGTACACTTTTGTACTTTTTAAGTACAAATATGTACCCTCGAGGTATTAATAAGGACCCTTTAGGTACATGTATGTACCTTTCGAAAAGGTACCACCCCAGGAACAGCTCTTGTACCTTTATTTCTGAGAGTGTACATGGTAGTTAAATCGTACTGTATGGCATAGGATGTCATGGTTATTACCATTACGACATCTCAAAAACTCACTGTAATACTTAACAAGAGCTATTTTCCCATCATATCTGTCCCATTGTCGTGTAGTTGCAGGGAGAGACACGTGTGTGTTGTTTTGTCTCGGCTAGTTGTGACCTTCCTGATCTCTGGGTGATGTTCTGTGACCTCTTCGCACACACAAAACCGCACGGCGGGGAAGGATGAGATCAACGCTAAAGCAAGCAAACATCTCTGGCTGAGAAAACATGAGCCACCACACACACACAACAGGAAGTGTTTCTGAAGGAGCACAGGAAGTGAAGGGTGAAACGCACACACAGCGCTGAAAAGTTTGACGGTGGGAATCCTCAGTTGGGAGCTCAGATTCGAAACCCTGTAAAGCTCAAATTCAGGAAAAATCTGGTTAAAATTCACTTCCCAGATGACTGTGGAAGCTTTATATCCCCCTGCGCTCTCGACTTGGGTTACACGTTTGGCCGAGGACGACGTTTCCCGATCTTCCTCTGTTTTTCTCCTGCATGTGTTTGTCTTTAAGCTTCACGGCGTGTGAAGATGACAGCAATAATTGTGTCTTTTTTTTAAACCAACCAAACAATTCCTGAAATAAATCGCTTCCGGGGCTATGGGGGGGGACCAAATGGATTCTTGGCAAACAAGAAGCATATTTTGCATTTATTATGGAAAATAATTTTTACAGGTAGGAGGTGAGACAATTTGGGAATTTCCGTTCGTTGGGAAGTAGGATCGACAGCATAAAACGGCTGCATTTTAAGCAGATTCCTGCTCTTTCCATCTGGCCCCACTGGCTGGAGAACCTGATCCGAGCTGTCAATCAACGGGCCCCAGCTGTGAGGTGCGGCCCCCGCCTGGAAACCCTCCCCAACTCATTAAAACAGCTTCCCAAACGCTCTCGAATCCACTCTCCCTCTTTCCCGTTCGGTTTTCTCCTCTCCTGTCCTCTCTCCTCCGCTCTCCCACACTGCACAGTGGGGTTTTCATATCAGGGGTCTGTGACAGGATCATTTCAGCGATTTGTGGGATTCATCTGCAGTTAAAAGTACAGCCTAAGGCTAGTCTAATTGGTAGGAAGGCTAATTCCCTCCCGTCCTCCTGTCAGTCTGTATTTTATTTACTGAGCCTTGCCAAAACCTATTTACACAATAATGAGAGGAGATTGCTGTGATGCCTGCAACACAAAGACTCGCTCAGCGTGGAATCCAGAACGAACAATTAAAAGCAAATCTCAAATCATGCTTGCAACCCGTGTGCTAGACGACACAGGTACATTGATGCGTTTGCATCCATCCTGCTCCTCTAAACTGTATTGCTCAAAAGTTGCTCAACAGTTCATTTCGAGATGTCAAAGTAGTAATTCAAGACTTCTTGGCAAATCCAAGTACTGATGTTGACGAGCGATTGAAAATGCTTGGTTTAGTTTGTTGTCATAATGAATTTAATATCAACTTCGACTCGGATGTTTATCCCAAGTGATGTTTTATAAACAAATTTCAGCAGGAGCATCCGCGGATGTTTCAACAATTCTAATACATCATTGACAATCATTCTACTATTCAATTCTCTCAAGGTTTTTTTTCTTCACTTTCATCAATTGGTGAAGTTTGTTCCTCGCCACTGTGGCCACTGGCTTGTTTGGGTTGAGACTTGTGGAGCTGTGCATTGATGGATTTGCTCTTCAGTGTTTGGACTTTCAGCAGTAAAAATTAAACCACACTGAACTGAACTAAACTGAACTTCAACTCTGAAAACTGGACTGACACAGTTTCAATTCACTATAATCTTCTATGTTAAGCTGCTTTGACACAATCTACACTGTAAAAGCGCTACAGAAATAAAGATGAATTGAAATGAAAATAGACCAAACCCTCATAAATACCAAACTCATCCTACCTTCATTATCTCGCAACCTTAGCATCCCTCCACCACCCCGACACCTCACCTCTTAAACACTATCTACCTAGGGGGAGCGTTCTGGGGTCAGGCTAGACACTTCACTCAGACCCGAAGGTCTCTCACTTTTCCGACAAGGGGAATACCATGAGTTGTGGTGTCTTTACTAAGCTCAGAGCCCTCTCCCTGGACAGTACGCCAAATATGCTTTATTCTTCAAACATCTGTAAGTGTGAACTCAAGTTTTTTGAGATCATTTTTACCAATGACGTTGCTATTGAATCCTCTACTTAGGCCTTTCTCCTAAAATCCAAGTACACAAATGCATCATGAATGAATCTGATGCTGGGATTTAAAGGGATTGATCATGCAAAAATGAAAATTCTGTCATCGTTAACTCACCCCTCACTTGTTTAAAGTTCATTTGAATTTCACAAAGGAACATATATTAAAGAAAGTTATACCAATAAACCAAATTGACTTCCATAGTAGTAAATTTTCAAACTATGGACGCCAATACCCAGCAGGCATACAACATCATAAGACGTTAATATTAGGTTAGATTTAGGTCATGACGTCAGGTGACCAAAAGTCGATGTCTAGCTAGCGTCTAAGGACAACGTTATTTTGATGTCCATTAACGACGTCAATTTACATTGATTTTTGGTTGATTTTAGGTTGTGTTGGAAAGTGACCAACATCCAACGTCTGATAGATGTCATAGTGGTAACGTCCACGCAACGTCAAGGTGTAACATGATTAGACGTTAATATTTAGTTGATTTTAGGTTGGAGTTTGGACATTGACGATTCTGACGTCAACCCAATTTTTATTTCCAAACAAAATCCATCGTCCCCACGACGTTGGGGTGCATTGGGGTACAACGTCAATATGACCTCATGTTGACGTCCTGTGCCTGCAGGGTAGTTACATGCTTCCAGCTTTCTTTCTTCTTCTTTTTTTAAAGAAAGAACTTGGAACTTCTTCAGAGTGAGTAAATAGTAAGTCAATTTCCATTTTTGTGTGAACTCTCACTTTAAGTGATCATTTGGGTGATAACATTGGGTGACCTTTCATTATAGCCATGGGTCTCAATCTCAATTCCTGGAGGGCCGCAGCTCTGCACAGTTTTGCTTCAACCCTAACCAGACAAACATGATCCAACTATTCAAGGTGTTCAAGACTAGTCTTGAACACCTTGATTATTTGGATCAGCTGTATTTGATTAGAGTTGGAGCAAAACTGTGCAGAGCTTTGGCCCTCCAGGAATTGACTTTGAGACCTATGATTATAGCGGTAGCTCTTAAAAAACAATTGGGATCTAATTTGCATCTGTTTTCGAAATAACTTCAACAACTCCCTATCAGATTTTGACAGTCTCACGGCGTCCCGACCGCACACAGGTCACCCGTCAGGTGAGAAGTGTTTAGCACCATCGTTTCTCCGTGCGGGCGAGCCTGAGGTTTTTATACGGCTTTTTAGAAGCAAAAGACTTGTCAGATTTGGACTGGATCGATGGAAGATGATTTAGGGGTGTTGGGAGGAAACAGGTTGTATTTTTCAAACTCAAATTAAAACCAGTCATGTGAATCTCTATCTCTCTCTGCCTTCACTCTCTCTCTGAAGTCATTTCTCTGTTATTTGTGGTGTTTGGTTTTTATCCTTGACACTTTCACAGAGTGACTGCTCACTTAGAACGAGGAAATCATTCAGAAGAGCCATATTTCTCCCCCTCCTCTTTCCCAAGTGCGACAGAGAGAGCGCTCCATACCTCCGGGACGTCTCCAGAGAGCGTCTTCTTTATGATGATACTCTCAAGGTGAATATTGGCATTTATTTAGCCCGAGTTGGATATGAAAGAGATGTTTAGTAGCGCCAACCCCGGCGGAAAGTGTGCAGTCAGCACTCATCGCTTCCCGTATAATTCTATTTCATTTCCCTTTTCTCAAAGTCACTGTGCATCCCTTTCTCCCCTCCAACCCTGTTCAAATTAATTTAACACTCCTCTTGAGGAATTCTGATCAAATTAAAGTTTTTCTTTGCCGAGATGACAATAGCGGTGCGTCTAAGTTTCACGCTGAAATGACGAGCTCCTATATTTAGAGTCTCATAAGGGCTTTGCAGTGGAGAGAGTCTCTCTTTCTTTCTGCAAGCAAATTAATTGAGGAAATGACAGACTTGGCTGAGGCATCAATCAAAAAGTAGCAACACGACAAACTTTGGCAGCGATTAGAGATGAGTTTTTTTTTTCTCCTCTCTTTTTTTTAACTAGCTAACAGCTCCAAACCCCCGATCCAATTTCCTTCAAACAACAGTTTTAAAAGTCTTTCATATGACGGGAAGCAGAGGAAACAAATCATTGAACTAAACCACAACAATGATCACTTGAAGTGGGGATTTAGAGTCAAGTGGACACTTTTGTTTAAAGCATACATTGGGGTCAAAACATCTGGGATGTTTTAATATTTTTCCATTATCCAACACCAGTCTGATGTTGCATAGGTTTATATTTGGCCATTGCCAAAAATACATTGTATGGGCCAAATAATTGACTTTGCTTTTATGCCAAGTCATTAGAATATTAATTAAAGATCGTATTGCATATTTTATTGTACATTTTCTACTGTAAATATATTAAAATGTTATTTTTCATATGACGGGAAGGAGAGAAAATCATTGAACAAAACCAAAACAATGATCACTTGAAGTGGAGACTAACAGTCAAGTGGACGCTTTTTTCAAGCATACATTGGGGTCAAAATATCGGGGATTCTTATGTTGAATAGGTATATATTTAGCCATAGCCAAAATCATTGTATCTGCCAATTGATTGATTTTACTTTTATTCATTAGGATATTAATTAAAGATCATATTGCATATTTTATTGTACATTTTCTAAAGTAAATATATCAACACTTTATTTTTTATATGACGGGAAGAAGAGGAAACAAATCATTGAACTAAACCAGAACAATGATCACTTGAAGTGGATACTTACAGTCAAGTGGATGCTTTGGTTTAAAGCATACATTGGGGTCAAAACATTTGGGATTTTTCATATTTTTCCATTTGTGACCCTAGATCAGAATGCAGACTTATGTTGCATAGGTATAGACCATTTCAATGTGGTGATGTCATTGGCCCATGAACATTTACCGCTTGTTGTCAAACTATTTTAATAAGTGTAACAAAAGGCAATTCAATCATATTCTAATGTTAAAACAGCTGGCATAACATTATTTATCAATATGTGGACCTTTCAGGGCTCTCAGAAGCTATGAAAATTAAAAATGTAAAACAGGAAATATGTCATTAATCATTAGAATGTTCATTAGAATATTAATAAAAGACCATATTGCATATTTTATTGTACATTTTTTACTGTAAATATGTCAAAACTTTATTTTTGATTAGTAATTTGCATGTCCAAAACTTAATTTAGACAACTCTAAAGGCAATTTTGCCAATTTTTCATTTTTATTAAGCCTCAGATTTCAAATTTCCATAAAATAACCGTTAATAAATAAATATAATATAAATTTAAATATATACTATAATTAATAATATAATTAATATATAATATAATTTTAATAAACCATACATCAATACAAAGCTTTATTTTTAAAATTATTGAAAATTTTATTTCCAAAAAAAATACATTAATTATAAATGTCACATTTAAACTATTTATCGATTGATTGACTTTTACAATAATTAACAAACCATTAATTAAATTAGTTTGTTTATAAATTAGTTTGTTTATTTATTTATTTATTTATTGCCTTTTTTTAAGTTTACTTAAAGTTATAAATACACACAGAAGTATTTTAGATTGAATAAATGTGATTAATTGGTTGATCACTTTGTATCTATTAAACATTCTAACGATCAAACGTTTCATAACATTATATTATATTATATTATATTATATTATATTATATTATATTATATTATATTATATTATATTATATTATATTATATCTATAGATTGTTTAGTTGTTTATTTATTTATTGCCTTTTTAAAGTTCGCTTCAAGTTATAAATACAGAAGTATTTTAGATACTGTATATTCAAGTGGAGCTTCTGAAAGCAAAACTAATTCAGGAACTGTGAGATGTGAGATGCATGGTCTCTTACACCGAACTGATAAGAGCAGTTAGTGTGGGCCCTTTTGTCCGACACAAAGATGGAAAGCGCACACAATGACACTCGATAAAGAACATCCATATTGAAAAGTCCTGCACAAATGCTCTAAGTTAGCATGTGTAAGTCCATTTATGAGGTCTGGACGGCTGACCAAATTAACAGTCGTAAAAATTGCAACCCAACCCACTCCGTCCATTGCAGATCAGTACATTTAAAAGTTTGGCGAGCTCCAGAACCATTGTTTGAAACCCAGAATGGACCATTGAGTCTCTGTGAATGAGTGTCCATGCTGGAAAGTGAGAGGGAGTGTTGGTGTGTGTGTGTGCGTGAGGCTGAGAGAGCTGTCACTTTGAGGAATGAGAGACTGTGGCAGTAGGGAGCAGCCTGGCAGATGTGCAAAAGGAACACGAAGCATATTGATCAATTAAGTATGCAAATTCCTCCTGCTGACTAAAGAGAGAAATAAATAAAGTACAATAAGAATTAAGCCTTGCCGTAATGACTCTTTCAAGGAAAAAAATAAATAAATAAATGAATGGCCATTCTCCTAAAAAAGATGTTGTGTGTATGTTGCATGCACTAAGTGTGTGACTTCACCTTATGTCAGTCTAAAGGAAATGTTATATAATTCCAACTCCATGCAGAAATGAGAGAGTCGAGTTGCATAAACCCACCCACACACACACACACAACTGTTGTTTTCCTTCAATGATCAAACAACAGAAACATAACATGCAACAAACACACATACATACATAGAGGAAATCAGAGAAAGACTGAGATTTGAAATTCAATATCTTAAGAATGATATTGGTTTGATTTATGTATCTATGGGTTGATTAAATATGATTAATTGATTGATCAGTTTGTATGTATTAAACATTCCAACGATCAACCGATGCATAACAATATTGCTTGATTATCTTTTAATCAATCTATTGTTCTATCTTTAGATTAATTTCATCGAATTCTAGACATTCTAGGTGCATAATTTTAATGATTGTTTAATTTTATTGTTAAATTATTTTATATTATATTATATTATATTATATTATATTATATTATATTATATTATAGATTGATTTTATTTAGATTTTTGGACTTTCTAGGTCCATCATTGTAATTACTTTTATTTATTGTTCAACATTATATAATATTGTATTAATATTACATCTATTGTTCTATTTATAGATTCATTTTATCATAAGTTTTGGACTTTCTAGGTCCATAATCGTAATTATTGTTATTTATAGTTCAATTATTTATTATATTTTATTATATTATATTATATTATATTATATTATATTATATCTATTGTTCTATCTATAGATTAATTTTATCATAATTTTTGGGCCATAATTTTAATTATTGTTATTTATTGTTCAATTATTTTTTTTATTATATTGTATTAAATTATATTACTGTATATTGTATTGTATTATATTTTATTATATTATATCTACAGATTAATTGTATCGTAATTTTTAATTAAACCATCATTTTAATTATTGTTCAATTTTATTTTTCAATAATTTTTTATTATATTATATTATATTATATTATATTATATTATATTATATTATATTATATTATGTCTATTGTTCTATCTATATATTAATTTCATTGTTATTTTTGGACTTTCTATGTCCATAATTTTAATTATTGTTCAATTTTATTGTAAAATTCATTTTTATTAATATTTTTTTTATTATCAATTCTCTTTTATTCATTCATGCTATACTTTTACATATTTGCAACCCAAATTTAGGTTCAATAAAAATATATATTTTGGAAAAAAACATGCATTTTTAATTCATTTTTCCCTCTGTGTAGAAGATCAGTTATGGTGGTCTTCTGTTGCGCTACCTCATGTGTCAGAGCTGTTTCTCTGTGATCGCCCCCCTCTTTGCTGGTGAAAGGCTCCTCATTATAAGTTGGCCTAATGAAATTATCGTCTTGTTCTGCTCTTCTCTATGCTGTTGTCAGGACTTTGAAACACGATAGTTTAATTATGGACACAGAGTGTGTGTGTGTGTGTGTGTGTGTGTGTGTGTGTGTGTGTGTGTGTGTGTGTGTGTGTGTGTGTGCTCTCGTCAGCATGCGGGTGCACGAGAGAGAGCTCTGGACCTCTGGACGTCGCCCAAGCCTGCGAGAGCTGCCCTTTCCTGGAGATATGTTAAACCTGCCATTCATATGAAAATTGACTACAGCCATCGGCCTGCTCTTTTGTTCCTCTCCCTCTCCATCCATCTCTCTCCCGTTTCTTGAATTGTGTCCAAGTTTAGCACGTAGGATCACGCCGATGCCAGAGTCATTTGATTTTCCTGCTTTATCCCGAATCCCCCCTGCTCTGTGAGGCCGGAAATCTTCCTGGCTTTTTTTTTTATCCCGGGCTCTTCCGAAACAACAGAGTTCGCTCCTATCTGTGTCCGCACATGCATATCGCCGGCAGGCCGCAAACCGCCCCGCGCACAATAAGAGAAGCATCGCAAGAGGTCATTTCATATAAAACAGGAGAAAATATTCGGTCTTTGACATTTGGACCGTGTTTTTTATATTTCTGCATGGGCAGATAGCATCAAAAGTCTCCTCCTCAATAATAAATATCAGAATGTCAGCTGTCAGTCACTGCCTTTAAGGAAAACAAGACAGAAAAGGAAAAAAAAAGATGGGGAAAAAAGGGAAGAACAGACAAAAGCTATCCCGCCGTTGCGACAAGCAAGTGTTTATCCCATGAAAGAAGGATGGAAATGAAGCTAGGGTGCACGAGGGGCTTTAGAAGCGAGGAACAAGGGAATAATCTCTCACTTTCCCCCTCTTTCTACATTTTGTGAGTGTAGTTGTTCCCCCTCTAAAGTCCCAGAGGGTTTGATCTGGAAAACAGGAAGCTCTCCATGAGTTCTTCCCCCTCAAGGAACCTCATGTGTTTAGAAAAGCTCTCTCTCTCTTTCTCTCTCCATATCTGAGATAAAAACAGAAACGCCTCAGAAAGAGACACTGAAAATTTCCTACTTACAGACAATCCAATCACATTATTTCAATTCATGAGTTATGCCTAAAAAGAAAGCTGATTTGAATAATGTAAATGAGGGCATTAGTAGTTAGTTTACAAATATTTTTGAACATTTTACTGACATCATATGATCTAATTTAAAATGTATTTTATTAAAAAATTAAAGTATAATAAAAAAAAATATTATTATTTAAAAAAATGTTATCAAAGCAACAAGGCATTGATAGAACTGCATTTTAAACAAGTGAAAATGACTAAATGAACTGACCTGCGCCAACATTTAGCACGTGCTTCAGTACTTTAGTGATATTTAGCGTAATTGTTGGACTTTCTACATCCATAATTTTAATTAAAGCTACATTTTAGTTCATTTCATTCATTTTATTTTATATTATATTGTTATGTTATGCTATATTATATTACGTTATATTATATTATATTGTTATGTTATGCTATATTATATTATATTACGTTATATTATATTATTTTGTTATATTATATTACGTTATATTATATTATATTGTTATATTATATTATATTGTTATATTATATTATATTATATTATATTATATTATATTATATTATATTGTTATATTATATTATATTATATTGTTATATTATATTATATTGTTATATTATATTATATTATATTGTTATATTATATTATATTATATTGTTATATTATATTATATTATATTATATTGTTATATTATATTATATTGTTATATTATATTATATTGTTATATTATATTATATTACGTTATATTATATTATATTGTTATATTATATTATATTGTTATATTATATTATATTACGTTATATTATATTATATTGTTATATTATATTATATTATATTGTTATATTATATTATATTATATTGTTATATTATATTATATTGTTATATTATATTATATTGTTATATTATATTATATTGTTATATTATATTATATTGTTATATTATATTATATTGTTATATTATATTATATTACGTTATATTATATTATTTTGTTATATTATATTATATTACGTTATATTATATTATATTGTTATATTATATTACGTTATATTATATTATATTGTTATATTATATTATATTACGCTATATTATATTATATTACGTTATATTATATTGTTATATTATATTATATTGTTATATTATATTATATTACGTTATATTATATTATATTGTTATATTATATTATATTACGTTATATTATATTATATTACGTTATATTATATTGTTATATTATATTATATTACGTTATATTATATTGTTATATTATATTGTTATATTATATTACGTTATATTATATTATATTGTTATATTATATTGTTATATTATATTATATTACGTTATATTATATTATATTGTTATATTATATTGTTATATTATATTATATTACGTTATATTATATTATATTATATTGTTATATTATATTGTTATATTATATTATATTATATTATATTATATTATATTGTTATATTATATTATATTATATTATATTGTTATATTATATTATATTATATTACGTTATATTATATTATATTGTTATATTATATTGTTATATTATATTATATTGTTATATTATATTATATTATATTGTTATATTATATTATATTATGTTATATTGTTATATTATATTATATTATATTGTTATATTATATTGTTATATTATATTATATTGTTATATTATATTATATTATATTGTTATATTATATTCTTATATTATATTATATTGTTATATTATATTATATTACGTTATATTATATTATATTATATTATATTATATTATATTGTTATATTATATTGTTATATTATATTGTTATATTATATTATATTACGTTATATTATATTATATTATATTATATTGTTATATTAAATTGTTATATTATATTATATTACGTTATATTATATTGTTATATTATATTGTTATATTATATTATATTACGTTATATTATATTGTTATATTAAATTGTTATAATATATTATATTATATTATATTATATTACATTATATTATATTATATTGTTATATTAAATTGTTATATTATATTATATTATATTATATTATATTATATTATATTATATTATATTATATTATATTATATTATATTATATTATATTATATTATATTATATTAACAAGACATTTATATTACTGCATTTTAAACAAGTCAAAATGACCAAATAAACTGACTTGCGCCATCATTTAGCACGTCCTTCAGTACTTTAGTGATATTTTCCCTCAATCTTGCATGCTAATCGCAAAAGTCAAAATCTGTGATTCTTTGTGCGTTTTGCGCCACCCAAGCTGAATCTGGATCAGTTTCGGAGCGTGCCGGCAAACGAATCTGGCCGACGGGTGCGGTTGGCAATTAGGCATCTTTGCTTCTGCTTGCTGCTTGATTAAGCTGATTGATGAACAGGCCATATGTGGTAGTGTCACAACTTGGCTTGAGATCCCGGTGTCTATCCTCCGTACCATCTTCCCGACACATAGAGGCGAGATTTGGAAAGATTGAGATACGGATGACAACTTTGATCTCTCCTTCTATTTTTTTTTCTCCTCCTAATCCAAAATGATGTGACACTTTAGCAGCCAATCGCAAGTTAGCTGCTCATCCGTCCAATCCGTTTGATGTAAATCTAATACCCAGCCATGCCGTTTAGCAGTTCAGGATTGTTTTGTTTTACATTTTTTGATGCCAACCGAGAACTGTGTGCATTTGACAGAAAGCATGTGTGTGAAAGCATGTGTTCCCGTCCATGCGTCAGTGTTAACGTGTGTTTGCGTGCGTGTTAAAGACCTGGCACGCTACGTGTGTTTGCTGTGAGACGTTGGTGTGCGTGTGTTTTCTCCACAGGCTGTGGGGTGTGTGATTGCTGTTATGCTGTCAGGTTGGGTGCTGTTGCTTGGCTTGACTGCGAGGCTCTTTTAATGTGCACTGGAGTAGAATAAGTAACTGCTCGCAGCGGCAGCTGAGCTCAGTCCCTGTTATGGGTGACGCCGCCACCTGACATCCACCAGTCTGCTGTACTAGAGCCTTTTGGCATCAACAAACACATGCATGCATGCTGGATGTCAGTTGTTTTGCTTTAGGATTTCACAGAATAGAATATTGCAGATTATAATTTATATTTATTTTTTTCCACCGCATGCATCGGCCTCATTTGCATGGAAATTCAACAAAAGCGCGCTCTCCCTCTCTCTACATCTCCTTTTCCATCCCTCTTTCTTTCTCGCGACTTCGTCTTAATCATCTGCGTTGCCTCTTGATCATGTCCTGTGTTTTTCCTGGACAAGTTTGAAATTGCATGCGTCAGGACTTTGCTAATTAAAGTCATACTTTCAAAAATGCCATAATAACTGTTAATTAGCTTGATGCTATTTTCAGCATAATTTGCTAATTAGTGGAAAACCTGTACAGCATTTCTTGCTAATTACAGCGCAGCTCCTCATGCTGCATCTGTGACTGGCCTCCAAATGATGCCATTACACACGTCCGCATCTCACATTCGCTCAAAACACTTCATTACCAGCTTCGTTATTGACAAACTCTGGAGTCAGCTGGATTTGAACTAATACGCTTATGAAAAATAATTGTGTCATGTGTTTCTACGCCGTGTTCACCCTGGAAAAAATAAATATCACCCGTGAGCTGTTTCGGGAGAAATTATAGGTTGATTGCGAGCAAAATATGTGACCCTCATTAAAGATGCATGCAGCCGGCTTGCGCGTGTGTTGGTTCCCCCCCCCCCTGGCAGCTGGTGTGGCTCAGCCACCGAGTGCTCCTGTATTTAGTTAGTCAGATCCAAAAGTCAGCTTTCCGCAGGTACCATCGTGCTAACAGCCCTGGCGAGAACATGATGGACAATAATTGGAGATAATGTACATTAGTGAGGAGAACATGGAAACGAGATCCTTTATCTGCGCAGAGAGAGGGAAAGCTCTAGATAAATAGATCAAAGAGGACTATCTACATCATACATTACAACACTTCCCACCCTTAGCAGTTAAACACTGCACAGGAAAACCAATCTTCGGCAGCCATGTAGAGTTCTGCAATCAGAAAGAGCCATCAGAGAGGAGAGAGCGAGAGATACGCGGGGCTCCGGTAAGTCTGAGCGGAGCGATGATAGAGCTCATTTAGCATCCATCTACTGTCTGAGCTGGGCCGGGATAAACTCTATTAGCTATTCGGTATATGAAAGTAAAACAGGGCCTGCTTGACTGAGCCGTCAGCTCTCGGGAAGTAGGAAGAAGGAAATGAAACGATCAACCCGTGCGTTTTTTGGACTCTAAAAATGGAACTCGATTGGTTGAGGGTTGCCATGGTAACCGAATGAGTTTGTTAACTAATTAATGCAAGTCAGGCATGGACATATACAGGGTGGGCCATTTATATGGATACACCTTAATAAAATGGGAATGGTTTCCTGAATACAGTTTCCTGAAAAGTGGATTTGTCGTCGTGGGCCAGTTGAATGGCCCCCAAGGTCTCCCGATCTGACCCCCTTAGACTTTTATCTTTGGGGTCATCTGAAGGCAATTGTCTATGTAATTTATTAAGGTGTATCCATATAAATGGCCCACCCTGTATGCTAATATCCGATGGCCAGAAAGTGATTCATTTTTTATAAATTGTTACAATATCGGTGTTTGTAATGCAGCAGAAACTGATGTATAAAACATGATTTTATATAAAATTCACTTAATTATTGTGTGATATGACTAAAAAGTAATCATAAACAAATATTTTCTCAATTCAAATGACTAGCGGCTTGGACCCGGAAACAATATTTCATACGTCACCAATACGGCATGACTTAACAAGCAGATTCAGTGTACGTCAACATACTGAAACAAAAGTCTCAGAAACGTCCTATCCACCCAGACTTTAACTGTTATTTAACCATTTAGAGCAGTGTTTCTCAACCACGCTGCTGGGTGACCACCAACACTGCATGTTTTGGATGTCTCCTTTGTCTGTCACACTCCTTACAGCTCTTTCAGTCTCTGCTAAGGAGCTGATGATCTGAATCAGGTGTGTTTGGTTTAGGAGACATGGAAAATGTGCAGAGCTGGTGGTCATCCAGAATTGTGGTTGAGAAACACTGATTTATTCATCCATCTACTGTCTGAGCTGGGCCGGGATAAACTCTATTAGCTATTCAGTATATGAAAGTAAAACAGGGCCTGCTGGACTGAGCCGTCAGCTCTCGGGAAGTAGGAGGAAGGAAATGAAACGATCAACCCGTGCGTTTTTTGGACTCTAAAAATGGAACTCGATTGGTCGAGGGTTGCTGTGGTAACCAAATTAGTTTGTTAACTAATTAATGCAAGTCATCACCCCCACCCCCACCCCAACATTCGTTTATATATTCTGAAAGGCATTATTAAATTAATTAAGGGATGAAAAGTCATTCGCGATGGGGTTTTATATGGATGACAGAATTTATGAATTAAACATCTAAAGTTCCTTGCAGGAGACATCTAAGTGACTAGCGTGACAGATTTTTCCCTCCGAGGGAATGCAGCGCGTTTGGAAAATTTGTTGGGATTGTAGTTCGGACAGGAAATGGGCGGGCTCGGGATCGGTAATGGTCCGAAACGCAGACGAGGGGGTCAGATCGCTCCCCGCCGCCGCCGCCACATGTTGATTATTTGTTTTTCAAAGGAGCGTGGGAACAAACTGCGCGATTTGCATGGGTTAATTGTATGTTTGTATGTGTGTCAGTGGGATAAGAGCACGTGCATGTGTGCGTAATTCGCCTTGTCGTTGACCCCTGCAGACGCCGAGTCTCTTTATCAATGAAATTAGCAGAACCTCGAGATCCCTCGGTTTCATCTTTGGGCTGTGATTCACAGATTTGCTCAAGAGACTCTCCTTCTCTTGTACTTTTTTTTGCTTTTTCTCTTCCCCCCTCCTCCTATGTCGGCACGTCAGGAAGTTTGCCAGCGAGCGTCTTTGTTTACCATGCCAGGGGAAATTGTCAGAGCTGGTAAAAAATTTCCCTCAAATTTTTTTCATCTTCCTAATCTAACAGTTTACTGAACTTGATAAGTGTCCTATCAACATGTTAATCAAATTACTCATGAACAAAAATTGACAGTTTTCATTAATTATACAAGATTATTCTAATTGCAATTCAAATTTATTCATTTAGAACAGAAGGTATTCAGTAATATTTTACAAAATTTGCATATTAAATGGAGGGAGTTGTACATTATGCATGATAATGTATGCACATTTTCTTATTTTGAAGTTCAGAGCCATATGTGGCGGTGAGCTCAGAGCAGGTGAGGAGTCGGGGACGCTTTAATTTGCTTGACAAACATTAGGCTGGAGTCTGTCAGCTGGAGTATAGTGCCTGCCAATCTTTATTTACCCTTTATTGATTACCCCAAACTCTAAACATCTGCATACCTTGTATAAATTTTCACTTATGGGCTGCTCTTGATGAATGGCGGCTCTCCTCTGCTTCCCTGGGATCTCTGGCTTTCAGCTGAGAATCACAATCAATTATTGTCATAGCGCCATTGAGATCTGCAGCAGGAGAGAGAGAGAGAGAGAGAGAGAGAGAGAGAGAGTGAGGCAGGAATGTAATAGTGGATTGATACAGTACGGCTGCACTAATAAGAAGATGTGTTAGATTAGCTGGCGACTGATGCTTTTTGATTCATGGAACCTCTATATTTTGGCAACAAACCGAATAACAGCGATCCAAAAATATTGATGAGCATATTCCCGAATTGCTTAGTGTAGCATAATGCATTCGTCTATATTATTACTACAATGTTTGCTCTGTCATTCCGTTCGGCAGATAACAGCTGTAATGATATTTGATTATCCTCTTGAATTTGTCCTACTGCGTTTTGATTGCTCTATAATCAGATCGGTGTAACAGATTAACCTGAGATTTCTCATTGGGTGTGTGTGTGTGTTCAGAAGTACAGGAGTCGCATGACCTCGCGGTGTTTGCTGCTTTGGGAGGAAGTGATGGGAGAGGAGTAATTAAGCATTAAACGGTCTTGACCCTGTCCATTAAAGCCTCACACACACACATTATTGCAGTTGCTTCCTCTGTGTGTTTAAACAAGGCTGTAATGGAAGCGCGCAGGTTCAAAACCCATGGGTGTCTTTTACCTACTCGCGCTATTTCATAATTATATTCCATATTTATAACTGTTTACTACTGGAAAATGACTTTTGTTTTTAGTTTAGATCTATAACACTATCTGGCCATCCAACTATTGATCAATTTTTTGGGGATTTAATAATATTTCTATGAATCTTTGAGCCAACATTTAAAGTGTGTGTGTTAATAGACTCCGCTTTCTGACCAAAAATAATTTTATTATTAAATTAGGTGTGAAATCAAAATTTACTATGTTTGTTTTTCTAATGTACATTGCTATTCTTTAGATAAATAATCAATTTGTGCAATTAATCCACAAAAATATTTCATAATTGTTTGATTTTGGTCAACTTTGAAGTTTAACAATTTGGCTGTGCTTCTCTTATGACATCAGTTCGATGGTTTTAGCTACAATATTCTTAGCCATGCCACACTAACCGTTAGTTTGCCACAAGTGAATGATGTGCAAAAAGAAAGCCCCGCCCCCTACTCAATATCCGCTTATTAAGTGTGACATCACGCAAATTCTGGGTCCAATCGCTATATCAAACTGTATGGAGAGACTCATCAAATGGTAATAATAAACAGTTACAAAGCGATGTAATACGTTAGAAAATCAGGATCGAAAAATATATATAGTTGAAGTCAGAATTATTAGCCCCCTGAATTATTAGCCCCCTGTTTATTTTTTCCCCAATTTCTGCTTAATAGAGAGATTATTTCAACAAACTTCTAAACATAATAGTTTTAATAACTCATTTCTAATAACTGATTTATTTTATCTTTGCCATGATGACAGTAAATATTTTACTAGATATTTTTCAATTCACTTCTTTACAGCTTAAAGTGACATTTAAAGGCTTAACTAGGTTAATTATGTTAACTAGGCAGGTTAGGGTAATTAGACAAGCTATTGTATAATGATGGTTTGTTCTGTAGACTATCGAAAAAAAGCTTAAAGGGGCTAATAATTTTGACCTTAAAATGGTGTTTAAAAAATTAAAAACTGCTTTTATTCTAGTTGAAATAAAACAAAAAGACTTTCCCCAGAAGAAAAAAATATTATAAGACATACTGTGAAAATTTCCTTGCTCTGTTAAACATCATATGGGAAATATTTAAAAAAGAAAAAAAAAATTCAAAGGGGGGCTAATAATTCTTACTTCAACTGTGTGTATATATATATATATATATATATATATATATATATATATATATATATATATATATATATATATATATATATATACACACTGTAAAAAAACAGTGTAAAAAAAAACAGCTGGGGTGCCGGAAAAAAAACGTAAAATAACGACCGTTAAATTACAGAAATTTACTGTAAAATAACAGAGGTTGAATTACAGAAATTTACCAGAAATTGAAATTGAAGGAAATTTCTGTGATTTAATGTCTGTTATTTTACAGTAAACTTCTGCAATTTAACGGCCGTTATTTGACGTTTTTTTTCCGGCACCCCAGCTGTCGGAAATAAACCGGAAAATTACAGATTTTTTTACAGTATATATATATACTGTAAAAAAATCTTTCCGACAGCTGGGGTGCCGGAAAAAAAACGTCAAATAACGGCTGTTATATATATATATATATATATATCCGTGCCTAATATCTGATGGCCAGAAAGTGATAACTTTTTTATAAATTGTTAAAATATTGGTGTTTGTAATGCCGCAAGTCCAGAAACTGATGTGTACACCATGATTTTATATAAAATTCACTTAATTAATGTGTGATATGACTAAAAAGTAATCATGAACTAATATTTTCTCAATTCAAATGAGTAGCGGCTTGGACCTGGAAACAGTATTTTATCCGTCACCGATACGTCATGACTTAACAAGCAGATTCAGTGTACATCAACATACTGTAATAAAAATCTCAGAAATGTCCTATCCACTCTGTTATTTAACCATTTAGAGCAGTGTTTCTCAACCAACCAATGTTTTGGATGTCTCCTTTGTCTGTCACACTCCTTACAGGTCTTTCAGTTTCTGCTAATGAGCTGATGATCTAAATCAGGTGTGTTTGGTTTAGGAGACATGGAAATGTGCAGAGCTGGTGGTCATCCAGGAACATGGTTGAGAAACACTGATTTAGAGTTTATTTATTAGCTTTTAGAATTTTCTATTAATTTCAGTGACAGTTCCTTACATTCAAATCACTACCTCAAACCATTTCAGCAGCTGAACTGAATTCAAAACCATTCTACATTATATTGGCACAATACCTTGCAGCACACACACTCTTGTGTTCAGATCTGTTCATATCAGAGCCTCTTGTCTGGGCAGTGATAAATAGACCAGGGTTATCATCTCTTACTCTCTCCCACTCTCTCTCTCTTTTCTCAGCCTCTGTCAGTCTTATGAAATAAGTGTTTTGTGGTGGCACCGAGCAGCCCTGGGTCAGGGTGTACTTGACTGAGAGACGGATGCGTATTAAGATAAATCACTCGGCGGAACAGCTGCAGAGGCCGAAGGTCACACATCAGACTCACCCTGCGCCGACTTCCTGCTTTACCGCTGTCAAAGGCCAAAGTCTGGGCCCCATATATCTGTACCATCACCACATCAGCCAGTCTAGCGCCTCTACATCTATATCCACTCGTTCAAGAGCAGTCTGGATATACAGTGAGGTGCAAAAGTATGAAAGTACTAGCAAAAATGCTTTTTTTTAGGCTTGTTGGAATTTAAGCACGCTCTTTTTGTAGGCGTATTTTCTAAAATGCACCATTGAGTAGACAAAATCTCAGTTTTGCCTTATTGGGAGCATGTATTTTCTATCAGCTTAAAAGGATAATTCACCCAAAATGAAAATCTGCTCACTATTTAATCACCCTCAACAGGTTCCAAACCTTTATGAGTTCCTTTATTCTGTTAAACACAATAAATAGATATATATTTTGAAGACATCTGAAAACCTGCAACCATTGACTTCTATGGTTTCCGCTACATTCATTCTTCAATGGCGGGGCACCACACCAAAAAGTATTCCCACCCAGGCTACATTACAGCTTCTCATTCAAAACCTTCAGTGGTTGCATTTTTTTTGTTTGTTAGTTTTTTTTATAGCGGGTTATAGTCAAACCAAAACATTTTAAACTGTAAGTGAATTATAACAGAGCACACTTTTCTGTAATCGTAGTA
The DNA here is from genome assembly GCA_903798195.1 of Danio kyathit. NCBI lineage: Eukaryota > Metazoa > Chordata > Actinopteri > Cypriniformes > Danionidae > Danio > Danio kyathit. The sequence goes on from LR812530.1 coordinate 48,685,712, forward strand.
GTGCTGTGAGTTATTTGTTTAACCCTTTAAGGTTACATGATGACTGACTAACTGGGCTGCGCGATGCGTAAGGCCAGCTTACATAATGTAGCTTTAAGTTATCATGAACACAGTTTCAACATAGGCTCATTCTGAAAACATAGCCCTATACATTTCTGGAGATCGTGGTTTATGTAGCCAAAGTACGTATGGCTGCATTTCATTTTTTAAACGAATGCTACATGGTGCCTTACCTCCGTATGGACAACTTTCTGGCTGTTACCAGTTTGTCCAGCTAGCTCACCATGTACGTCGGTGGACTTCAGATGCAGAGAGGAGATGACCACGACGACGGGGTTTGAGTCAAGTGAAAAACGGTTCCAGAAAGTGGGTAGGACAAAAACAGAAGCTAAAAAAATTTAATAAACAAGTAAATAACAGGGTGAGAATGTGGTAAAAATCAGACGAGGGCTTTTCTTTTTCTGAATTGCTTTTTAATTTTTTAGGTTTAGGGTTTGGGGAAGTGGATGGGCGGGTCAATCTGTGCCTTTTTAAAAATACTATTGGTTGGGTTTAGGGAAGGGGGAGGGTGGGTCAGTCGATCGGGCAGTCAGTCATTCAGTCAGTCGACAAAGGCCTCTGGTGGATTTACGCGAGAACAGCAGGCGCGAATGTCACTCCCGAGAGAAATTTGAGATCTCAAAAAGCGCACACATCAGCCTCTGGCGGATTCGTGAAAAAACATAGCTCCTGGGATGTATTTGACGATCTCCAGAAATGTATATAGAGGTACGTTTTCAGAATGAGACTGGGTTCCACAGTTTCCATAATTATACTTTATTTATAGATAAAGGTCTATGGTTCTGCGTACAATGACTTTATCTTGCTGAAGTTTATGGCCGTTTCACTTCAGTAAACGTTCTGTAGGTCTACTGGAGACATTCATAAATATTTCAAGCAAATCTAATAAATGTTGGAGACAAGATAAATGCACTAAATCGCACTTCAGCAGCGTTTATTTGAGAGCGCACAAGAAAATCTGCTCTTGAGCAGCGTATATTTGAGGCAATGCAAGAAGTTTTGTGGAAATTGGCATGCAAGCAAAGACAAGCATGCTCGTATGTTATATGAATTCGATCTGGACTTGTAATACTGCGCTCATGACATTTGTCATTGAAATAACACCATAGGTAGTTGGAAGATCTGTGTAAAAGGCCTGCCACCACAGCTGGAAAAAATCCTAGAGGAAACACTGACTTCCATAGTTAGAGAAACAAATACTATGGAAGTCAAGGATTACAGGTTTCCAGCTTTTTTTAAAATAACCTTTGGATCAAGTAAAGCGAAGTAAAAGATGACAGTATTTTCATTTTTTAGTTTAAACCAACTTCAAGTGTTCACTCCAGCCAAACTTAAAGCTAAGGCCAGGCCTCAATGACTTGCAGACCCCACTGTAGACCAATCCTTTGGTAAACGTCCACAAAATGTCACCTAGCGTTTGGGGAAATATACCTGCGCTCTCATTCATAACACCTGCTTTGTATTTCGCTTCCCAAAAGCGGCACCATCATCACCCTAATTTCTTTAAGAGGGGATTCATGCAACATTGCACTAAGTGTTTTAGAAAGCATAATTGCCATGCAAATTCCAATCAGCGAGATTTATGATATTTATTTATTTATTTTTAAAGAGGAAATGTTGTTTTCTGTCGAGTTACGCAAGCATTCATGGATTTAGCCGACAGCTGTTTAGCAGCGTATTATTTTGGCGGAGAGAAAGCGAGAGAGAGCGAGAATGAGAAGAAAGACAAATCTTTTTTCGGAGGCATAAATGCATGACGGAGGACGCGTATTGTGTTTACTTGTGAGAAAATGAGGGGAGGCAGGTGAAAAATATGTGTCTGTACTTGTTCAGATTTAAGACCCGCAAATTTGCACCCTATTTCAATTTGCCTGCGTGAGGCAGCAAGTGCAAATAGCTTATTGAGGGTGAGATTAAAGCAGAAACGGAGGAGAGGGGCATAAATCTGACAGGGCTGACTTGTACCGTCATGTAAGCGTAATGACTATCACACTGAATCAACTGCCGGAGCTCGCGGCAGCTTAACACGGGGAAAATTTGCCTGATGTGTGTCTGTGTGTGTGTGTGTGCGTGCACTAAACCCTCGGCAGTAATACAGCCGTACCGTGTGACTAAATTTTATAGTTCATGAAGCATATTAGTGGCGGGCTGTATCTGCGCCCCATTCAAAAGGTGATTTCAATTTCAGATGCTCATTTTTCATGAAGATAAATACGCCACGTGTCGCAATTCCCCTGAAGTAAATATTGCGGCAATAGAACGGCATTGTGATGCTGGGACAGAGGCGGAGACGCAAGTCTGACGTGTTGTTATTTTTTTTCATTTGTATGGTAAGTGGCGGGACTCGTGGCCTATCGGGGAACAAATTGAATGTTTAATCTCTGAGCATGCAGATGGGACCCGTCATCGTACTCCGAGACCTGTCTCTGGGTAAATTGAGAGTTCTCCTGCGCCCACAAGAAAGGCTGATGTTGGGTCTGTTGGGGCCGACGTTGAAGCTCAATGAGCGCTGTGACGTTCTGAAAAGAAAGTGGCCAATTTGAACACATTTCCAGATAACCACCCAAGCCGAGGTGTGCTAAGTACATGCGGGCGCATTCAGATAGGCGCACTCACTGGAACGCTCCAATTGTTAAATGAAAAGTTGAGGAGAGACTCGTGCGGTCCCTCAGGCGTCGCTATGGCGGTGTGTCCCTTGTAGCGTTATTGCATTTCATAGCAGAGCTCTTGTTTATCAAACGTGGGTTTTATTTGCGCGATGCAGCCGTGTCAGCAGCAGAGGAAGTCTACGCTTTGGTTCGTAGCACGCCGCCGTACGCTAGATGTGTTCCCTGAGGTCATTAAAAGTGTGAATATCTGCATTACTCCGTGGTGTTTTGCTGAAACTGTTGTTTCTCGGAGGGCGAGTTCGCTAATATCCGCTTGGGACAGATACAGGAAGCATTACATCAACAAATCCACACCATAAACACAGCGAAAAATTGTCCAATAATTGGATTTTTTTCTTCTTGTTGTTTTAAAGTTAATAAGTGAAAAGATATTCAATTGTGAGGCCCAATTGCGAGCTTGTTAGAGATTTTATTTATTTATTTATTTTCTGGTGATTTCTATCCCTTCGTCCAGCCTAAGGCTGGGAATTGCATGTCAGAAAAGGGCATGTTCATTTTGCCAAAGGTTCTGTTGTATATTAATTTAAGTCGCGAGCGCTGCCTGTAGATGACACCGACAGCATTTTGATTAAGGATTTTATACATGAAGAAATTTTCATTATCGCTTCTCCTTGGTGATTTGGATGGGACGGTTTGGGATCGTGACCCGGCGCCGTGACAGCGGGTTCCAGGATAAACGGCTCTGTATTGAATCCCACCCTGTGCTGGATCCACACTTACAGCTGCAATTAATGGGGCTGTTTCCTCCAGGGAAACCCCGGCCTTCTCAGACCCGAGCGCAGCTATTGTACATAGGTAACAAGATTTAGCTCCTTTTTTTTCTTCTTCTTCTTCTTTGCCGGCTCCTCTGATAGATGTGAGGGAGTCGTTCTGTGTGATTAGGGTTTCTGATTGACTTCAGATAATCAGGCCAGCAGGGTGTAATGTCTGCAAATAGATCTTAAAATGAGAAGAGAAAGGCAAGGTTTAAATCAACCGTGCCCTCTGACCTCAACATGTACGTGGGGCGTTTATAATAACCGTAATTGTGCCACCCATTACAGCTCATCAGAACATTTCCAGCTCATGGGTGCTGTTATTCAGGAGCTTATTAAATGTAAATTACACCATTGTGATGATGGTAATATTAGAATTAATTCATAATTAATCATATTATTTATGTAAGTGTTATTACCTGCTTATTATTAAGATACTGACTAATACTTAAAATACTGATTAAGATACTGATTAGTATTTATTTTCCATCCCTAATCCTACCCAATACCTAAACCCAACTACTACCTTACTAATTATTGATTACCATTAAATTAGTAGTTTACTGAGTTTAAAGTCTTAATTAATGACTTATTAATAGTGAGCATTGTACATTAAAATAAAGTGACCAAAATCCTTTTCTCTATGCATTTACATTTCGGTGGATTAAAAGAAAAGCTTAAATTTAAAGCTTCATTTACAAATTATAAACCTGGCAAATATTGCAATGCAGCATTCAAAATAATCCAAATAAAATACATGTATATGACATGTTTTTATTTTAACCAATGCAGTTTACAATCACATTTCCTTTCATCATTCAAACAGGGATGTGATCTGTTTGTGTTTCCCCTCCTGTTGAGCTGAAAGCCCCCTAGTGGCCCGCGCAGGTTTAGAAAGCACATCTCCCTGTGGCTTGTCATTCTAATACGGCTGAAAGAGCTATGAGATCCTTTAATAACCCTCCAGCTCATCGCCCCCAAACCCCAGCGTGCGCGTGGCGGCCCCTGAAGGAGCCGCATCTCCATGTATGCTGACACATTTGTGTACCTGCGACAGGAAAGACAGAGGCCAATGCTGTCGGCTCTTGCCTCAACTACTGCTCTACAAAATCAACCTGACAACTCGCTGTTTTCTCCATGGAGAGAAGCGTTTTTTCCCCCCTCCTGCCTTGTTTTTTTTTCTGTAGTAAAGGATGCTTGCATGTCAGTCCTGTGAGCGAGAGCATCCTTATTATTTGCCTATAACCCTGTTTGAAAGCCCATGTGTCCCACGCAGACAGGCAAAAGCAGCGGTGTCAGTTATCCGGGTAACAGCCATCAGAGGGACAGCAGCTTTTGGAATGCATGTCTCCTTCTCCGCTTCCTTCCCTGTCTGTATTTCACTCCACTTCAGACCATTTATCCCGCTGTGCTGCGAGCACTTTGTCATTCCCTCTCCCTCCCATTCTCTTTTCAAGTGTACAAGTCGGGTTCTGTCATCTCGCCCAACTCGCAGTTCATCTGTTGCTGCTTAAAGCAGGCGTTTTATTTTAAAACGGTGGGTCACAGCGAAGAAGAAAAATCTCAATGATATCTCTTTAATGTTTTGATTATTTTTCCGAGAGAGCAGTGAGATTGAGAGAAAGTTTCTGAAGCATCTTCAAGCGTGGCTTGACTTGCTAATATTTGTGTCATTTGTTTTATTATCAGACACTGAGACAATGTTGATGTCTAAATTATCTGTAACTGAGACCTCCATTGAGTTCGTGAGAACTAAAAGTGCACTAAAATTGAATTAAAATGAGCAATTAAAACTCTCGTTTATGCAAGAGGTGTTTCTCTTAGGAAGTCACGAGTCTAAATTGAAAAAAAAGAAAAGGAGAACTGTGTTCCAGAAAAGATCTTAGTACACTCAAAGAAATAACTCATTGGATGAACTCAATTGAATTGAGGGCAGGATTTCCATCCAATAAATTTGTTTAGCACCAACAAAAACTATTTACACAATTAAATGCAATTCAGTTGGTCCAACATGATTTTATCATATAAAAGTTGAAATACATTTGTATTTTTATTTAACTTATTATCAAAGGTCTGATAATATCATGAATGTCTATTATGTGTTGTACATTTCAAAGTCTCTTTGTTTTAAATAATTAATGAAAATTAATGAAAAGAGCCATTTTAAGCATATTTCATGAGTCACATAGTTGATTGAGACTGATCTCAGAACTCAATTTAGGACAGTTATTGCTCAATGAGCAAAGCAACATACTGCAGTTTTGCTATTTAAGCTGCCAACACCCAAACCATGGCTGCTTCTGCAAGGTGGTGATCTCAAAACTCAAAGCATTACATGACAATCTTCTAAATCTTCAAACTAAAGTGAAGACTAAACTCTAACAAGTCTTTCTATTAACTTTAAACACCTAAAATTGCTTTTATTGTCAACTTTTCCTTCTCTTAGTTCAATACCATGCAAAGGATGCTCAGAACTACAAATCCCCTAACCAGGTAGTTGGACCAACACAATTCCTTCATGTTGTCCCAACACAAAATGCTTAAGTTAACTTAATAATTTACAAAATTAGGTGGACTGGACATAAAATAAATGAACTGGCCAAAGAACTTACAAGAATTGTTTTGTTTCAGCTCATTTTAAACAGGTAGTTTGAACAAGCAGCAGTAATCATTCACTGAAAAAAAATGATGTCTGCAAAATTGTTGCAAATTATTTATATGTGTTGAATTTAAATAAATTAAATTTAGAAATGTTCAACTTAATTTGTTTATTTAAATTCAGCCCAAATAAATTGTTTACAACCACTCAACTTTAAAAAAAATGAGTAAATCCAAGGAATCATCTTTGAATGATTTTTTTCAGTGTTGTTTTGAGTGTAAGTTCTCAAACTGCTCAGGTTTGCACTTCAAAAAATGTAAATAAACACATTGAACTCAAAGTGGAATATAATATTTTGAAAAAACATTACATTATATATATGTACAGTTGAGGTCAAAATTTAGTAGCCCCCTTTGAATTTTAATTTCTTTTTTAAATATTTTCCAAATGATGTTTAACAGAGCAAGGAAATTTTCACAGTATGTCTGATAATATTTTTCCTTCTGAAAAAAGTCTTATTTGTTTTATTTTGGCTAGAATAAAGGCAGTTATTAAATCTTTAAACACCATTTTAAGGACAAAATTATTAGCCCTTTTAAGCAAACTTTTTTTCGATAGTCTACAGAGCAAACCATCGTTATACAATAACTTGCCTAACTACCCTAACCTGCCTAGTTAACCTAATTAACCTAGTTAAGCATTTAAATGTCACTTTAAGCTGTATAGAAGTGTCTTAAAAATATCTAGTAAAATATTACTGTCATCACGCCAAAGATAAAATAAATCAGTTATTAGAAAAGAGTTTTTAAAACTATTGTGTTTAGAAATGTGTTGAAAAAATCTTCTCTCCGTTAAACAGAAATTGGGGAAAAAAATAAACAGGGGGGCTAATAATTCTGACTTCAACTGTATATATATATATATATATATATATATATATATATATATATATATATATATATATATATATATATATATATATATATATATATATATATATACATATATTATAGGTGGGCATAGATTAATTTTTTTAATCTAGATTAATCTAGATTAATTTCAAAATTAATCTAGATTAATCTAGATTAAAATGGCTCATTTGAATTCTGCCGAAGGTATTCAGAATATGTGTGCTACCCAAATAATAAGTCTTTGAGAACGGGTTTCTTAAGCCGGGTGTCGCATTAGACCAGTGTCTCATCTCCAAAATGTTTCCAAAATGCATCACAAACTGCTTGAGAAACTGTTCTACTATGATAATTGGTGATGAAAATAAATGATGTTCAATAAGATGTGTTTACTTGTGTTTACTAACTGTTTATTCAGTTAAACATGAATGTTGAACTGTAGACCTACATAAGCTCCAAACAGCGAATTCTGATGAGCTTAATCAGACTAAAGTCAGCACTGAACTAAACAGAAATGGAATTAAGACGTGGAGTATGCAGATTTTAGTGGCATTATTGAAGTAAACACCGCGGTCTTTAGGACCTTTCGCCATATTTTCCGACAAGGTCCACACGCGGCTGTCAGAAAGGACTGCACACACACATACACAAACACACACACACACACACATCGCGAAATGCGGAAGTTTTTTTTTCTTACCATTTGGCATGCGTTATTAAACTCCATAACTCTCTCACCTGTCCTTACTCCGTATTTGCGTCTATATTACCCCAGTTTGTCACGAAGGAATAAATGAAAAGTGAAACTGCAGTTAGAGTCAGGCATCCTGCTGATTTGATTCAATAGAGCAGACGGCTCACCGGTCAGGTATACATCCGCGGTAATATATCAAGGTGAAAGTCATCATAGCTTGCGTAGAATAGACCCAGCTCCCAACCCAACTTTGAGAATAGATTAACGGCGATATTTTTTTTATCGCGCGATAAGAGTCTCGCGTTAACGCAGCACGTTAACGCCGTTAACGGCCCAGCACTAATATATATATATTAATAATGACATTTTTTAAGAATTTTACAGAATTTTGGGGGAGACAGAAGTTCAAATTTACTTCGAATTCTCCATAAAGTTTCATTTTACATGCCTTAAGCTATAAAAGCTCAACCTGAGAGGAATGTACCTTAGTTTTAGGGTAGACCTCAACAATGTCTCAAAATGAGTCATGGTTCTCATTTATGTCTCATTGACACTATAAATTATCAAGTATTAAAATGCTATTTTGGGTGGGATTTTTTTTAAAAAAGCACCCATATGTGTTGGACTGTGTGTGTCCCATCATCATGAATGTGTGTGTGTGTGAGTGAGAGAGAAAGAGTGCTCAGATAAAAAAAGCTTTCTCCTGACGTATTTTCCCACCATGCTGAGCTCCTGGCGGAGCGGCCGCACAGAGGCCTGCTTGTGTCGCGCTGATGTCATAGGCCTGACCTGCCTCTGCTGTACAAAGGCTTTAGGTATCACTGCCTCTGTTCACACAATACCCATTCAAGCAGGTTGCTTTGCTCCTGCAAGCCTAAAGAACAATGTTATTTTTTGTTTCAGCATTATAAAGCTGGACTTTTGCAGGAAACTCAACAGACAAAACCTTTATCAGACGATGCTTCGGGTAGGCTGGCAGTATAATCCGCCTCCATTAGCCTTTCAATGTGTTTCTCTCTCTCTCTCTTTTTACCTCTTTTCCATCTTTCTCGCTCACTTGCTCTCTTTCTTGTTGGCAAGAGACGAAGAGTACATTCACAGGGGTCAAAACAAGACAGCGTTTCTCTGCATTAATAAACAATGGTTTTTAAAACAGTGCAGATATTAAAATAAATCATCATGAAATCGACTGGATTTGCTTTCCTGCTCTTGCTTTGCACAGTGCATTAGTGTAGGGTTATTAAAGCAAGTAAACAATTGAGCTGTTGGGCTGATGCCATTTATTTTTAAGATTTTTTCATTATACAATTTACAGTTTCTGAGCAAGTTTTTTTCACATTAAATATGCAATTTCATTATGAATTATCTGTGATTTATGCTTCGTTTTGATTTTAGATGCTGCCATGTTTCTTAAATTCAAAGATTCAAGACATTGACTACGTTTACATGGACATCAGTAATGCAATTATTTGCCTTAATCTAAATAAGACAATAATATGATGAAGGTGTTTACATGAGCTGCTTTTTGAATATTCCTTTCACGATACTGTTTTACATGTTATAGCACATCGATCAAATAATATAGCATCACCACGCTATCCCCATTTTCTCCACAGTTTCATGTAACTTCGGGTGTTTTATTTTTAATTTTGGGACTTTAACTTCAGTTCGTTCAATCAGGAACATTTCATTCATGCCTCCATGACAAACTGAGGTATTGGATGCGAGTATGACGTGTCAAACAGGCATGTGTGTATGAACTATCCTGTCATAAAATGCAGCAAAATGTCATACATGATGGTAATAGTTTAAGATGTTTACATGTCTGTACTGCACTAAAATCAGCATACTCTACCTGTCTTAATCTGATTTCTGTTTAGTTCGATTATGAATTTAATAGGATTAAATGAATCAAAAATTGCTGTTTACATGGTAGACTCTTAATCAGAGTATTGACTTAATCGTATTAAAATCTGATTATTGGTGTCCATGTAAACATACTCATTGTTTCTTTGCATTAATAAACAATGTTTTTAAATCAGTGCAGATATTAAACTAAATCAGCATGAAATCTATCATATTCATTTTATTTTAAGCTGTCACACTATGTATTAGTGCGTATTAGGCATGGGAAGATAACCGTTTTCAAGGTATACCTTGGTTTGGAAAAGTCAGGGTTATAAAACCACCAAAATTTTCTGTAATACCGTTCCTAAGATATATGTAAGATTTTTTTATTTATGTTTTTTTAGGATAACAGTATCTCTAGAAAAAAAAAAAACAAGATGCTGTTTTAAATTGAAAATAAATCTGATTTATAAACTAATGAAGACTGAAGAAGTCAATGATTCATTTGAATTATTTAGCCTGACATGTTTACTGTAACAAAATATTATAAATGTTTCTCAAAATAAAATAAATTGTGTTCAAAGGGGAAAAAGTTTTAGTTTTTTACCCAGACATTTAAAATATATATATTTTAGATCAGTAATCACGATACTGTGAAACCGTAATCCACGGTTATCATACCGTCAGAATCTTATACCAGCCTATGCCTAGTGCATATTGTTTAATATTTCTATTCAAATACTTTCCTTTTAGTGTATTTTTTTCCCATCTAAAATAACAATTAGGTTCCTTTTCTGATTTTTAATGCTGTTTTAATCACCACTTATAAACAGCATTGCGTTTCACACTAAACTGACAAGTTTCCGAAAGGAATCCCCTTTTCTTGGGATCTGTCCACAGGCACGGCCGGCAAAACAGCGACGATGTAAACCTGTAATATATTTGCTTATTAGAATTCTCTGGATTTCAGTCAACAATATGAAAGCACCAAAGGCCTCTGGTCCTGCCATGTACAAACACACTCAGTGTGTGTGTGTGTATATGTGTGTGTGTATGATTCATTCCGGTGCAGTTTTAGTCCTTATAAAATATTCATTTTGGTTGTGCAGGGTTCTGTAATTGCCATCTCTCAGACTGAATAATTTATACCACGCGCAGACTGACAAAGCTACGCCATACGGCCGTAGATGAATCAGGAACAAGGATCCGTGCTGCCAGCCGCATTATTGTTTCACAAATATGGCACTCACGTCATTTCTGGACAGCACGGCACCTAATCCAGCTTCTCTTCATTTGTCATTTCATTTCACCCGCTCTGTTGTTTTAGCTCTTGCGCTTGCCCTTCTGTCTCTTAATGACTGACCCCTCACTCTTGCCGTACGGTGTGCCGGCTAGTGCTAATGCACCTTTACCCTCTCTATCTGCGCATTCTTCCCTGTCCGTCATTGTGTTTTCACGCATGGTAACTACCTCACACTCCTGTTCACTTTAGAAACATATATTATGCATTAGGAATAAAGCGATGCACGCTGTTTGGAACGCCTCCGTTTGCTTTTCTCTTTTGAGGGTTTTATTGCTCACAAGTCACTCAATCTCCAAAATAAAAACAAGTTTACAGATTCAGATTTCACTCAGATTTGCGATTGGTTTTATTTTTCCTTTGATTATTTATACTGCAATGAAACTTAATTTAGTTAACCAAATAATAATAATAATAATATTAATAATCCTTTATCTTTATATAGCACTTTTCTGGGTACTCAAAATGCTCTAGAGGTTTGGGAGGGGGTCACCAGTGGACCACAATGAACATCCAATGACCAAAAAATTACCCTTTCCTCTGGGTTGCTAATTTAGTAAATATAGTGCATATATAGAGTGATAAATATCTGTCTGAATGAGAAAAAATCCTACGTTTACAAATTAATTTGTCTACTTTTATTGATCTGTAGATATTTTAGCAGAAACAAAGTTATTATTTCAACTTCAACTTCAACTAAAAGTCATCTAAACACCAAATGGCCATTAAAACTGACATCTAGGTTGATAATTTAGTAAATATAGTGCATATATAGAGCGATAAATATCTTTATGAGTGAAAAAAATCTACTTTTAGCAATTAATTTGTCTACTTTTATTGATCTGTAGATATTTTAGCACAAACAAAGTTATTATTTCAACTTCAACTTCAATTAAAAGTCATCTTAACACCAAATTGCCATTAAAACTGTCATCTTGGTTGATAATTTAGTAAATATGAGCACAAGTCAATGTCAAGTCTCAAAAAATATCTCAACATTTCTCAAATTATGCTATTATCTGCTTTAATTCACTAATCAATGAGAAAACAAAGCAATAAGAAACAGAAACCTAATCTATGTTTCCAATTTAAGTATAATCACAGCCAAAATTTATTTCAAGAAATGCAAATGCTCTCTGTTCTTTCCTATTGCAGGATCACACTTTATTTCCAGATACAATACTCGCTACTAATAAACCATTAACTATGACTTTAAAGCACTATAAACCAATAAACAGATGCTTTTTAATGGTTATTAAGGTAGTAGTTATGTTTAGGTATTGGGATTAGAGCTGTAAAATAAGATCATGCAGATTGTGCAATAATAAACAGCCACTTTCTTAATAATAGGCAGGATATAAACCACTCGTTGGCACTAAAACTAAATGATGATTTGGTAACACTTTAGATTAGGTCACTATTCACAGCATTAACAAACCATTAACTAACACTACTAGCTTAATAAGCTACTAATTTGTTCTCTACTAATAGTTAGTAAGTAGAAGCTGGATTTAGGTTTTGCGTAGGATTATGGATGCAGAATAAGATTATACTTTATAACCACTAATAAACAGTTAATAACTTAATGATAGGCAGGTAATAAGCCAGTACTTAATAGCATGAGTTGTGACCTAAACTAAAGAGTTATCGATGATTTTAATATTTAGTTTCTCTCTTTTTGTCTTATTTCTAATTAAAATATCACAAAATTCTTAAATCTAGGTTGATTATTTAGTAACTATGAGCATAAAATGAGTCATAAGTACGCCCACACGGAATCTGCGCGCGCAGAATTCTGCAGATTTTCCGCAGAATTCCGCAGATTTTTAGCCCATCATTAATTCTGTTTATTTACTTGAGTAAATGCGTGTAAATCTGAATTTATTCAGTTTTTAAATTACACATTTTCACATATTAAGGTTTTAGTTATGAGACTCCCAAAATAATTCCGCAGAAATCCGCAGATTTTTACCAAAATTCTCTGCAGAAATTGCAAAAAACGTCCACAGATTCCGTCTGGCCCTAGTCATAAGCAATACGTAGAGTCTCAAATTGAACTCTTATCTGCTTTAGTTCACTAATCAATAAGAAAACAAACCAATAAGCACTAAATATATCCCATATATTTGCAATTTACAAATAAGCACTGTCAAATCTTGTTTCAAGAAATGCAAATGTCAGTTTGCTCTACGTTCTTTCCTTTCACAGGATCACAGTTTATTTTCGGGTACAATTCTCGCTACTAATAAACCCTTAACTATGAGTTTTAGCACTATACACCAATAAACAGATGCTTTTTAATGGTTATTAAGGTAGTAGATATGTTTAGGTATTGGAATCAGAGCTGTAAAATAAGATCATGCAGATTATGCACTAATAAACAGTCACTTTCGTAATAAAAGGCAGGTTATAAACCACTAGTCAATAATGAGAAGTGGCACTGAAACTAAATGATCATTTATATGCTGTTATTTTTCTCTCTTTTTGTCTTGTTTCTAGTTCAAATATCAAAAAATTCAAAATTAAATCAAGAAGCATTTTCTAGACAAGCAATACGAAATAATATGCCAAAATTGTTGGCTGTTTGTTCACGCTACTTATTTAAAATGAGCTAAAACAACACATTTCTTGAGTTTTTTTTAAGGGGCAACTTAATTGTTTTATGTTCAATCAACTTAAATTTGTAAAAACTAATAAGTTAACTTAATTCCTTTATGTTGTCCCAACACAAATCGATTGTGTGGAATACAACATTTTTTACAATGTAAGTCTCCCCTCTCCTCAACTTGGTGTTATTTTGGTGACAGACTCGCTCTCGTCAGTTTTCCAGGCTCTAAACTGAAGTGAAAGTGACCCGTGCGTCCTCCACTCATGTCCATTATGGAAATCTATTAGCGGCGATCACCCAGCGGCCGTCTGGGGGCGCGTAACAGCACCTCTGCTCTCTCAGCGTCTCTGATTGAGCTACGGCCAGCTGATGGATGACTTGAATGCGCTCTGATGTAACGGCCTGTTCTCTCTCTCTCTTTCTCTCTCTCCGTTTGGTTGTTGACATGCAGGAATAATGACATGGACGAAGGGTCCACATGTGCCCGTGTCATTAGGCTGCATTACCTGCGTTAAAACCAATAACTGCCACTCAGAACTGGATCCACATTAATCATTTATAATGTTTTAATACGTTTTTAATCAGCATCGCTGAGACCACAGCCTTCAGACATCAGGCAGGCCCGAGAATGAGTGAGTGTGTGTGTGTGTGTGTGTGTTCCTTCATGGCCTGATTTGAAATGTGCTTTTTTCACTCTCTCCTTCCTGTTTTTAATTAATAATTAAAATCGGCAAAGATGACAGTTCCTAATTAGGGCTGTCTTGAAAGAATGTGGGAATGTATGAATTTTAGATGGGGAAGGAGAGAGAGAGAGAGAGAGAGAGAGAGAGAGAGAGAGTGAGAGGGAGAGAGAGAGAGAAAGGGTAATGAACACACAAGGAGACGTCTGGAGTAGAATGGAGACACAACAAACAAAGAAACAAACAAAATATCTGTTAGCGAGTGAGCATTAGGTCAGGTAAATATACAGCATCCTTGGCCATGTGTGGTCAATTTTTCAGCCAATCAGTTGCCAGATTAAACCTTCCCCCCCACCCACAAACTCCTTTTCCGCCCCCCCCATCTCCTCCCGGGGAAACTTGAGCCTGTATTCCCAACATCAAAGAGCTGAGCGTGGGGATGGAAAGAGCAAGAGAGGTAAAACATGCATAGCCTACTACCCCTTTTCTTTTTTGCAGAAATGATGCTGGTTCTTGGGATGGGGGAATTGCAGAGCTCTTTCAGAATTGGCCTGCATTTCCATTGACTCGAGAACTGAATGATGACGTAATTTACTATTTTACAACATAACCCGCTGGCTTTTCTTTCCTTTATCCGTTGTACGAGTTTTTAAGAGTATATTTTGTCCAACACATTAATTTTATTAATTGATCTGTTGTCTTTGATGAATAAAATATCTAAAATAATAATAATAATAATAATATTTCAGATTTTATTTTAGTTATATTATTTAGGCATACAAGAATAATAGAAACAATAACATAGTATAAGAAATAAAAACAACTTCCACAAGTGATATTAATTTTCCTTCCAAAAATTAATACAATAAACTTAATTAAACTTATTAATAATAATATTAATAATTCAACTGTAAACAATTTTGAACAGCAACAATAATTAAAAATTATACTTAATAATAACTGTAAAAAATGCTGGGTTCCACACAATTCATTCATGGTGTCCCAACACAAATCAAATTTAACTAATTTAAGTGGATTGAACATAAAAAATTAAGTTGTCCCAACAAAATCTCAATTAATTTCTCTATTAAAATCTCTATTTCTCTAAAATCTCTACTAATTGTGTTGTTTTAGTTGATATTAAATAAGTAGTTTGAACAAGCAACACTATTTTTGGAGTGTTATAATAATAATAATAATAATAATAATAATAATAATAATAATAATAATAATAATATAATAATAATAATAAAGTATCATTAATTAAAACAAATATAAAGGTAACACTTCAGTTTAACTAACAATTCACACTATTAACTAACTTATTACCTGCCTAATATTAATTTATCAATTGTTTATTAGTACTCATGAAGTCTGACTTTATTCTACATCCCTAATACTGACCAAAACCTAAACCCAGCTACTACCTTACTATTAATAAGCAGCTAATTAGTAGTTTATTGTGCTAAAAATCAGTTATTGGTTTGTTAATAGCGAGAACTGTACCTTAAAATAAAGTGACCAAATATAAATTAAGTTATAGCACCAAAAAATTTATTTAATACTAATAAATATGTATTATTAATGTTTATGTTTACATTTTTCATAAGGTAACACTTTAGTTTAACTAACAATTTACACTATTAACTAACTTATTACCTGTCTAATATTAATTTATTAACTGTTTATTAGTACTCATGAGGTCTGACCTCATTCTACATCCCTAATACTACCCAAAACCTACTGTAAACCCAACTATTACCTTACTAACTATTAATAAGCAGCTAAGTAGTAGTTTAGTGTGCTGAAATTATAGTTAATGGTTTGTTAATAGCAGGAACTGTACCTTTAAATAAAGAGAGACCAAATATAAATTAGGTTACAGCAACTGAAAATGTTATTTAATACTATTAAATATGTAATATTAATGTTCATGTTTACATTTTTCATAAGGTAATTCATTTAGTTTAACTAACAATTCACACTATTAACTCACTTATTACCTGTCTAATATTAATTTATTAACTGTTTATTAGTACTCAAAGTATGATATTATTCTTTATCCCTAATCCTACCCAATACCTAAACCCAACTACTATCTTTCTAACTATTAATAAGCAGCTAATTAGAGGTTTACTGTGCTAAAACTCATAGTTAATGATGTGTTAATAGTGAGAATTGTACCTTAAAATAAAGCATGACCAAATATAAATTAAGTTACAGCAACTAGAAATGTTTTTGTTAGTTAGTGATAACATGAGTGCTTTATTTTCTGTTCTTGTCATATTAAAAACCAATTTAATACTGGATATTATCCCATATAGCACATAAGAGACTTGATTTGCAATGGGAATCTCCACAAGAGGCTTGAGATCACCTAACCCATGAAAAACAGCGGTGGAAGGGGAGAAAAGGAGAGGGAATGGTAAAGGAGGGTAGATGGAGGAGGGCGACCGAGAGTGAGAGAGTGTTTAATGAGGGCCCCAGTCTAAGACAAAATGCTGTGATTGACAGAAGCAGTGATCTGTTGGGGAAATAATGTCAGAGGCATGTTACATATTAGGAAAAACTACGGAGGAGAAGACAAATGGTGAGAAAGGAGGAGAGAATGTGCACACCAGTCTGGGTCTGGTACAGCAGTCTGCCTCAGGGAGAAAACACACACACGCGCACACACACACACACACACACGACAGGAACACATGTCCTAAAAAAACTCTTCTGGCATAAATATGTTTAGGCAGATGCTCAGATACGTTCAAAGATTGAAAGTAATGCATCTCTAAAACTACGTCACATGTTTGGGTCACTTCATTTGTGATCAGAAGAGGAATTGCTGGTGTAATCCTGATCTGAATATATTCAAGCACTGGAAAAAAATGTCTTGTTTCTAGTTCAAATATCTAGAAAGGCTTAAATCAAGAAGCATTTTCTAGACAAGCAAAAAATATTGTCTTATTTTAAGAAATAACATGCCAAAATTAAGTCATATGGGGGAAGCAAAATGATCTTATGTCAAAATGAAAAACAAGATTATTTTGCTTACCACATTGGCATATTATTTAACTTGTTTTAGGGAAAATCTCACTTAATTTTGGCATTTTTTAAAATAAGATTTATTTATCAGATTTTTGTGGCAGTTAAACAAAAGTAATAGAAAAAATAACAGTACAAATAAATAAATAAATAAATAAATAAATAAATAAATAAATATATAACATATATATATATATATATATATATATATATATAACAGTATAACAGTACAAAATTGATTAAAAAAATAAAAATAAACCAGACTATAACCTATGTATTGTGCAACAAACAGTATATGATGTGCATTCATCTTACAAATTAGGCATATAAACAGGTCAGTACTGAAAGTATAGGCTGGCAGCATGGTGTATTAAGTAAAATAAATAATGATAATAAAAGAAAAAAGGTTTAAAAGAGAGAGAAAAGGGAAAATATCTTAAACTGGATAGGCTGGGGGGTGGCATGTTCTTCAAACTTGTGGTTATACATCAAGAAAGAGTTGTATGCTTGTGCTACTGTATATCAGCACTAGTTTTTATCTGGAAGGTACAGATTAGCATGTTATGTCTTAAAAACAACACAATATGTTTTGCTTGTCTATAAATATCTAATTTTTAGATATTTAGACTAGAAACAAGACAAAAAAAATTAAGATTTTTATTTTTTTGTTGTTGCAGTGAATAAGATTATAATAATTCATGCAATCAATGAACAATTACCGTGTTTAGTATCTTTGTTATTGTTAGTTGATACAAATAAAGTCAGTCATTGTTAATTCTTGCTTACATTGCATTATGTTATTACTAATGTTGACAAGCAAAACAATAATAATGCATTAGTAATTGTGAAACTATGATTAATAACGTATTGTTCATTCTTAGTTCATGTTATTAAATACATTAACTAACATTAACTAATAAAACCTTATTGTAAATTGTAACCTAAATATGCTTAAACTTAAAAGAGGGTTTTGTTTTAAATATACAGTGCTCAGCATAATTGAGTACACCCCATTTTGAAAATAAATATTTGTATCCATTTCTCAGTGAATATAGGAAATGTATTTTGGTGCATTTAAACAAAACAGATTTATTAAACAGATATATTTATTAAAATAATATTTTAGTCACCAAACATATTTAGAAATTGAAAGATAATACAATTAAATTCAACAAAATATTGCAAAAAAAAATTACAAACTACAAAATTATAATTTATTTTTTTTCTTTTCTTGATTTTTCTCTTTTTAAATTTGTATTTAATATTTTTCTATAACATATAAATTTGGGTGTACTGGTTTTTGGACTGTTATGGTGAGTTATTTTGTTAGATTTGCTCCAGATTTGGCTTCATTACTGACTAATCTAATGTATATGCACAAATATAATATTGTATAGCTTCCTATTAAAAATATGCATTTAAAAGATAGATTTGTGAGGGGTGTACTTATATATGCTGAGCACTGTATATTGTAAAAATCAGACATTGCCATATTAAGTTTTTCTGCGATATATTTTGCGATATGAATAGAATTTCACCAGATGACTTTAATATCTATTTGTTAAAAACTTAGGTACAGAAATTGAATAATCAAACATAAAATAGCACTGCATAGTCTTTATTCTACAAATAGTTTAAGAAAATAATTTTTAATAAACTTACAAATGGTACAATTCCTTACTGCCTGAAATGCTTTTAACTCTCTCGGTATGCTTATACCATCCAGCCCTTAAAACACATGCAGATGATAAACTTTTGCTCGATTATTTATGATCAAAATCTCCAATGACCACAAATCTCATGTTCTGAACTGCAGCTCCTGGTAAACTTTAATCCCTATTAAACATTCCAGATCCCATCTTTGGCTTCTCTACATCTTCTCTCCCTCAAACAATGCAAGAGTCTTTAATGCAAGGCATGGTCGGGGCTAAAAGACTAGTACTTATTCACCTTTACCCCCCTCCTTCCTAAACTGGATTTCCGACATGATATCTGTTACTCAGATGGAGAGACTCAGATTTTTGAGGACTAGCTCCATCAATTTTTTAAATTATTTGACAAATCTATATCTCAAGAACAATCCAGTGACCTCTCTGAGGTTTAAGTCTCTAGTTTTGATTATAGGTTTTGTGACTGTGATGCATTTTTTAGTTGTTGTCTCTTTTCTTTTTTGTTTTTCTTTATATTGTCCTTTGTATGTCTACAGAAGGAGCCAATGTTTGTTCTTGTTCTGTGTCAGTGGTATTTTTATTAAGTAGTTTTAAAAAATGTGTACTTTTACTTTCACTTGAGTACATTTTTAGTGCTGTATCGGTACTTTTACTCCACTATTTTCCTTCAATCTGCTGTCACTACTTTGCTTTGTTTTGTTTTTTGGTGATTGGCTAAAGTAAAATAGTCAGTCCTGTGATTCCCGTCCAATCAAATGGCATAATACAGTACAATCTCAAGACACAGAAGACATAAAATCTTTACATACAATGACTGAGACACTATTTAGATGCATGTCACTGATGAGATGGCAAATGTCTACGGTATGATGACTGAAATGCCCTTAAATCAATAACTAAATGACTACAGAATGTTACGTTTACACACTTGCAGATCCTGCGATGTGACTATTGTGGATGCACACACTGCGATATCGATGGTAAAACGATATATTGTGCAGCTATATATAATTTAAGTGGATTGAACATAAAATAATTAAGTTGTCCCCTAAAAAAAATAAAAAATTGTGTTGTTTCAGCTTGTTTTATATAAGTTGTTTGAACAAACGTATTAATAGGGCTTGGTTGCTAGGATTATTACTAAGCATTTAAAAATGCCAGTCTTCAAGTTTCTGTGATATTTTGGGTTTCTCGGGTGCCTTCTTTAGTGTAAGTCTGTGGTATTTTATTCTCGCTTTATTGTCTGCCAAGTGTAAATCTTACTGCTTAGTAAAGAAACAGCACACCAGAAAAGGTTACCCACAAATGTTCAATACTTGGGGTCTTGAAACAAATCTCTCTATCAAATGAGATGCAAGTGCACCCATGAACCAATCAGATGCAATCAGAGCCGTCAGCCAATCAGAGGCTAGAGCTGACACAGGGAGCTTGTGCATTTAAGAAATGCGATCTGTATTGACCTGTGTACCGTCTCAGCTTCTGGACCTGAAATCAGCAGAATGTACTCTTGTAAGTGTGTGTGTGTGTGTGTCTGTGTTCTGTATTGTCTGGCTGGCTGACTGGGGTCTGATCAGCTAAAGTTGCTTGGTGATCAATACTCAGCAGAGTCACACAGCTGTGCCCTAACCATTAACGCCTGAGCAGCAATTAGTGTCCACACTGACCGCGCACACACACACATACACACTTCCATCTGCCATTGTATTTCTTTACCTCTCTTTACATTCACTCATCTGTCTTGGGACGACAGGAAGAAAAAAGCAGTTGCTGTTTTTTTCACCCCCACTTTAGTCTAAATGCATTAGACAACAAAACAAGCATAATACGATTATTTGTCCATAAATTATTGTACTTTTTCTTTGTGTGTGTGTGCATTTGTGTGATATTAAATCTTCATAGATTTCAGTTTTGCTCTAGTATGATGGAAAAAAAGGTGTTAATATCTTAGAATTGAGGTAAAATGGAAAGCAACAGCAGACTTTTCTGATCTTTACACAGTTCAATACAGTCTTAACTTTCCCATGGAATTATGACTAAATTACTACATTTATGATATGCATATTATTTCTATCAATTTTTAAAGTACACTTTTTGAAGCTGTAAATAAAACATTGTAGGATTCGATGATAAAATACTATTTCAGTCTTTAAAAATTTGCATTAAATTTGATTTTACTTGCTGCTTTTTATAAAACTCAATACCTTTTTTGTTAATGTAGCTCATTATTCTTATTGTCAACAACTGTCTCGTTTTTATTTCTTCAGTACAAAAGATACAAGTATATATTTTCTGTAATTTGTTTTTCTATTAGTCCTATTTTCCTAATATTTAAATCTTTTCTTCCTTAATTTTTTTACTTGGTGTCCTGTACAAATATCTAAATATTTCAAAATCAGGATGCATTCACTTAAGAAGCTAAATAACTTGTCAGAAATTAAGTTGATCAACGCTTAAAACAGATATCTTCCAGTGGGTTAGAAAATAAACTGAATAAAAATATGTTTTTTAATGTTCTTACACCATTAGAGATTATTTCTCGTTTAAAGCAAAAACTCACTTCATTTGTCAAACCCAGTATCATGATATTAGTAAATACAGGTACTTTTTTAGATGTTTATGTTAGAAAACAAATCAAAAATATAGAGTACAGACATATTTTTGTTAACCAGAGTCTTGAACGAAAGCTACGAAAGGTTTCAACTGGCCTTACAGGGTTTCTGCAAGTCGAATGTAAGACCTTTTAAGATCTTTTTAAGACCATGAAGAATGACATTTCAGACTTACATAGAGCTAAACACCAAGGATTTTTTAATCACCCAGCAAAAAAACAATAATACTTGTCCCATCAAAAAACTAATTCTAATAAGTCATTTCTTAGCCACATATCTTAAATAATGTGTCAACAAGCAGAACTTAATTGTATACATACATTGTTTTTTCAACATAGACATATGTTATAATATTAGTTATGAATATAGTTTTGCTAAAAGTTTTATTGAGATGTATTGTTGGTATGTTGGATCAATTGGGTAGGTTTACATAAAGCAAAATTATGAACGGTTTAAAATGATTTCAGACCTACAAGACAATATTTTAGTGAATTTAAGACCTTTTTAAGACCATTTAAGACTTATAGAAGGCTAAACACTAAGAATTCTTTAATTGCCCAGCAAAAAATATAAATAAATACTAGCAACAAAACTAATTCTAATCAGTCATTTCTTAGCCACATATTTTAAATAATGTGTCAAAACAAGCAGACCCTAGTTGTATACATATTGTTTTTTCAACATAACTTAAAAAACAGCCTGTAATGATATTCATTCATTCATTCATTCATTTTATTTTCAGCTTAGTCCCTTTATTAATCAGAGGTCGCCACAGCGAAATGAACCGCCAACTTATCCAGCATGTTTTTACGCAGCGGATGCCCTTCCAGCTGCAACCCATCACTGGGAAACATCCATACACACTCATTCACACACATACACTACGGACAATTTAGCCTACCCAAATTCACCTGTACCACATCTCTTTGGACTTGTGGGGGAAACCGGAGCACCCGGAGGAAACCCACGCGAACGCGGGGAGAACATGCAAACTCCACACAGAAATGCCTTCTTGCTGTGAGGAGACTACCTACTGCGCCACCGTGTCACCCCTGTAATGATATTAGTTATGAATATAGTTTTGCTAAAAGCTTTATTGAGATGTATTGTTGCTATGTTGGATCAATTGGGTAGCTTTACATAAAGGAAAATTAAGACATTTAAGACAATATTTCAGTGAATTTAAGACTTTTTAAGGCCTAAGATTTTTTTTTTTAAATTTAAGACATTTTAAGACCCCGTGGATACCCTTGACTTAACCTGTCACTGCTTTTACTAAAGCGAAACGTTCTGAATCTGCAAAGTCAAGAGATGACGCCGGCTCAAAAGAGTAACATTACCGGCAATTATGACAGGGGTTACGGGACAGAAGCATCGCCCCTTGCTGCATTTATTTGTTTTTGCGTCTGCTTTTGTGCTGAATGAAGTGGGATTAGTGTGAAGGAGAGGCTGTAAGGGGGGCTTCTCCTTTGAATGAGGGCAGGAAAACGATCCAATGATGGTTTGGGTTAAGATAAGAGCTAAGGGCTGTTATTGAGCTGATGTGCTTGAAACGTACCCCTTTTTTCCTCTCAATTACCTCAGCCTGTGAAGCCAAAGTCCTTTCAAACGACAAGCCCCCCGTCTTCTCTCTCTCTCTCTCGTCCGCCACCATCATAAAGATTCAACCCCTCTGGTCAGAAACAGCGGTGAAGGACAGGTTGTATTAATTACTCCACGCTGGCCGGCCAGATCATTTTATCACAGATTTGTCGACAAGTTGCAGTGGAAGCTAGAAGTCGAACGCCTCCGGTAAAGAACAAAAGCGAGGGAAGAAGGTCTCTGATGTGAAATTAAACACGTCTGCTTTGCTTTTTTTCTCTCTGACAAACCAAATTCGTGTCTTGTGTAATTGATAACTGCCTCGGCCAATTATTTTGCGCGTTACAATACACAGAGGCCCCCTTTCACTGCTACAGCTCTTCCATAATTAGCTATGCTAATATCCCTTTATTGGCCTTAATATTGCTCAACATCTCCATGGCATCCATAGGCCACCAGAGTCCTGTGTCCTGTCACAAATGCTGATTATTGAGAAGGATAGCTTTAATCAAACATAATTGCAGTTAATTTTTTTTTCTCTCCCCTTCCTCGCCAGCATCTAATGCCGCGTTCTCCTTGATATTCCATTAAATGACTATTTAACTGCCTTTATTTCCGACATTCGCGAACATCGCCGCAAAAAAAAAGTTCTGAAGCCATTTACGGAAAGCAAAAGGGAGAGAGAACCGTGTGGCCGTAATTGCTTGCCTTTTCACAAAGGACTAATTTACTCAATCCCCATGTAGAAGTGAATCGGCTCTAATTCAGACAAAATGATGGTGGCTGGTGTGGACAGCTGAATATCATTGTGTTCGGAAAGCTGTGGAAATTCACTTAATCAAACTCGGAGGTAAACAGACCCCCGAGCGAATGCGCGCATACACTGAACGGGGTCTTAATGAGAGGCTGTGTGTGTTTTTCAAGACTTTTATGCATTAGTCTGTTGGTGATAATAATACCCCGCCGTTTCATTTGTAATCCGTTTAATTTAATGATTTGCTTTGACATTAAATCTAAATCTATAGTATTTGGCTATATATTGTATATATATATATATATATATATATATATATATATATATATATATAAATGTTTTTGTGTTTTGAGCTTGTATGCTGGATTTAGACTTGAACATGAGCACCAAAGAACAGCATGTGTAGAGCATATTTGACTTTTTTTGTTCAAAGAAGAAAAATAAAATCAAGAGTCCGATAAGTTTTTTTTTTGTTGTTGTTGCTAAAAGCAAATCAGTTTAGATAAAGCAGATAAAACTCACAAAAATTGGTTTAGTTCATTCATTTTCCTTCAGCTTAGTCTCTATTCAGAGGTCGTAGGGCTGGGTGATTAATTGATAAGACATTCAGAACCTATAATCGATCAAATTTTTCCCTGTCAATTTTTTACAATTACTTTCCCTACTGTGGAAGTCACGTGACCCTGCTTTGTTAAGGCTAATTTATACTTATTATATTATGTTTATACTTATTATATTATTTTGATATTATACTTCTGCCAAGCGTTAACGTACGGTCCGATGCAGCCTTCACATAGCGCACAACTCTTAAAAAAATGTACTACATGTCACAACGACACGTATCGCAAGCTTTGTGATTGGACGATTTGGTAGTGGTGATGAGGTAATGTGTGTTTTGATTTCAGTTGTTCAGCAATGATGTTCAATAAATAATCATAGATAGTAGCCAACGTCTCTTTACTTCAATTATTTTAAAATCAAGCAATGCATGAAATCTCTCACTTGTAATATGTGGGCATATTTACTTTACAAACCTTCTCAGTGAACTATGAGGGCAAAGAAATAAATAATTAAAATAATCATTCATTAATTGTAATGGAGCTCAATTAATCGAGATTTTGATTTTAGGCCAAATGCCCAACCCTAAGAGGTCGCCACTGCGGAATGAATCGCCAACTATTCCAGCATATGTTTTAAATAGTGGATGCCCTTCAAGCCGAAACCCAGTATTCGGAAACACCCATACACAAGCACACACACACTCATACACTAGTTTATTCAATTCACCTATAGCACACGTCTTTGGACTGAACTCCACACAAAAATGCCAACTGGCCCAGCCGGGACTCGAATCAGTGAACTTCTTGCTGTGAGGCAATAGTGCTAACCACTGAGTGACCGTGCCGCCCTATTGGTATAGTTATTTACGTGTAAAATGTCGCAAAAATATATTTTCTCTTGCATAATAATACTTCTTATATTAATGTACACTGAAAAAAATGATGTCTGCAAAATTGTTGCAAACAATTTATTTGTGTTAAATTTAAACAAACAAATAAAATTTAGTAATGTTCAACTTAATGTTTGTTTAAATTCAGCTCAAATAAATTGTTTACAGCCACTTAACTTGAGTAAAAATGAGTAAATTTAAGGAATAATCTTTGAATAATTTTTTCAGTGTACTGCACTTTATGTTTTTAATTACAGCTCTACATTGTAAGCGCACTTGAAATGTTTTCCAGGTTATAGTTTTCCTCGGGTTTTAGTTGTATCTTCTGAAATTGATGCGGTCCATCTCACTTTCAAACCTCTGAATGTGTGCTGTGCAATAATCTTTGAGTTAGCACAAGTGTATCCACCTGTGTACATGTGTGTGAAGCCATTTGTTTGTGGCTATAGAGTACAAAACAAGTGAGGGAGAGAGAGATAGCGGTGAGAGAGGTAAATAAAGGCTATATTTCAGGCTTGATTTACTCCGATACCTGCTGTGAAACATTACAGCTCTATTGGGAAATAAAGACAGGGGCCGCGAATTACAGCTCGTAATACTCATTCTGATAATGGCCTGTCCAACAACTACCATACACACACACACTGTACACAATTAAAGCTAATGCTCTAATGACAGCAGACGTGTTTTTGGCCGTTATGACTGCCATCTTTCTTTACGCCCACCCCAGCGATGCTGAAATTCGCTTTTTATTGACGCTGGTCACTAAAAATTTCCCGAAACTACCAAGGCCACCTCCGGGGCCCTTGCCTCGCTTTTCTCCTACTTTTCCTCAATCTGTCTCAATCCTAAACATTCCCTCTCTGTCAGGAGGAAAGGGTGACTGTATATAAATGAGAATTGGAAGTGGAGGGGTGTTCAGGGTTGCAGATGTCATTTCACACAGTGATATATTGCTCGACTCGTGGTCCCATCGGAGGGTCCGAACGAGAGACTTCATCCTGCATACACACACTGTTTACCTAGTGAAATACATGTGTTAACTCAACACTGAATGCAATCTGCAATGCATGACATGAAAGCGAGACCTTTACGCTGTATGTCCAGCCTCTCAAGGGTTGAGGTAAATATTGGTGGACATGTACATACATATACAAAGACTAATTTCCCACCTGCTGCATACTGTAGATCTGGACAAGCTACAGTCCCCCTTTTGGATCAGTCAACTCAGCTGGTGACCAGATTGCTGGTTTCCAATAAGTCAGAGAGAAATTTCCAAAACTATGAACCAGAGCTGGTTCCAAAAGAAGTTTTCCTATTATTCCTATTTTCCTATTATTTACTCACAAAAGGATTTTTATACAGCAAGCTTCAATGCGAAGCACAAATTTTGACTGAAGCAACGGCATATGTGAAAATTGGACAAAAAGGGGAATTACTACTAGACAAGACCAGAGATAAAACATGATAAAGACTTTAAATAAATCCTCAATGATAATACTTTTTATAAAAATAATTATTGTTTCTGTGCTTTCACCTTTAATGAATAGGACAGTAGAGATTGTTGACAGGAAAGCAAGGGGAGCAGAGAGAGGGGAAGGATCGGCATGGGACCACGAGGCGGGAATCAAACTCGGGTCGCCGTGAGTGCCGGAGTACATGTGTCGACGCACTAACCACTCCACCACTGGCGCCGACCTCAATGATAATACTTGAATATAAATCAAGCAATAATCTTGGAATATACATTTGAATATAATATTTGAGAATAAATAGCATTATATTCATACACTACGGCCAATTTAGTTTACCCAATTCACCTATACAGCACGTCTTTGGACTGTAGGGGAAACCGGAGCACCCGGAGGAAACCCACGCCAACACGGGCAGAACATGCAAACTCCACACAGAAATGCCAACTGACCCAGCTGGGACTCGAACCAGCGACCTTCTTGCTATGAGGCGACAGCGCTACCCACTGAGCCACCGTGCTGCCCCTTACTTGTAATTTATTATTGTAAATTGTAATATATTACTATTTATTATTAATACATAATGCAATATTAATAAATGTATTTGAATAAATTATATACAGATAAACAAACATGTAAACATTGCAAAATACTCCCCACTAATGTAACTGACAGGCAAGCAACTGCACCAAAACTTATAAATAGAAAAATATTAACACAAATATGCTTTTAAGTGCAATCAATAACCACAATAAGTAACTATAATCAAAAGTAATGCTCACTTAAAACTCATCTTTAATAATAAAATAATAATAATAATAATAATTTTATTATAAAATAACATATACAAACATAAATTAGTATATAATATTTAAGAATAAATTGAAAAAATAGCATTTTATTCAACTTTAAAAATAAAATAAAAAAAATCACAAAATGTTGCAGCATTTTGTAAATCTTATAACTTGTGAAATAATATTTTATTATTTTATTATTAAAGTAGTTTTAATAAAGAATACATAAATAATTATATATATATATATATATATATATATATATATATATATATATATATATATATATATATATATATATATATATATATATAAGAATAAATTATATACAGATAAATAAACATTGCAAAATATTCCCCAATAATGTAACTGACAGGCAAATAACTGCACCAAAAATTATACAAATACATATTAACACAAATATGCTTTAAAGGGCAATCAATGGCCACAATAATTAACTATAATTAAAAGTAATGCTCACTTGAAACTTCTTTCATTAAAAAAAGCCACACAGATAGATATGGTCATGTTCTTTTTTTTCCACCAGATCTCGTCACACCCCAAATATAATAATTATATTTAAATATGTTGTAGGCATAGGGAATTCACATAATAAATATCCTTGTTTAAAAAAAAGTTTAACTAAGTTCAGCTCAAAATAGTTTGGTTTTAATTAGGGATGTCCAGAGATCGGAGATCACGTGATCGAAATCGGGCCTGATCACAGTTTCAGACTCAATCGGAATTGGACGTTACCTCCCGATCAGGACTCGAATATATATATTATTTTTAACACATATATAGTTATGCGCTGGCACAGAGTTAGACCTCTTTCTTGACATCACACAGAAACAGCAACGCGTGCGGCATGACATCACTTTGTTGCAGAGACGCTATTGGTTAAATGATGGCAAAGTTGAACACTAAAGCCACTTGAAGCAGAAAGCGCGAGTATGTCTGTGGTCTGGAGGTATTATAAAGTTGATGATGACAACATTGCCATAGCAAACTGTGAGATATGTACACTTGGGATTGCAAGAAGTGAAAAGGAATAGGAGTTGTTGAATGTTAAAATAAGGTGAATTAAATAAAAAATAAAGAACATCCTGGGTCTGTTTCTTCGCTCTTCTTTATTCTATCAAAGTATCGGATCGGGATTCGGTATCGGTAGATACTCAAAATAAAATGACTTGGAATCAGGGGCAAAAAACACCTGATCGGGACATCCCTAGTGTTAATGGTTTATCAGTTACATTTCCTTACCTAGAACCCAACTGTTGCACTATATTGTATTTTCATGTATATGCACATTCGACGGGAATATCTCCTCTCTAGTAAGAAACGAATAGCTTTGTAAGTTAACACTATCAGCTGACTTCTATCCCAGTGTCTCCCTACATCTTTTTTATTCTGCAAGTGGTCTATCTCTAAAAATGAACCACTTCCTGTGATATGAGGAGTATGGCAGCAGCTGTACAAGCCTTCGTCTTCCTCTTCCCATAAGCCCTCTTATCCTTCTTCCTTGTTCTGAAGGACTCTCGAAGGGTCTCTTTCCCTCTTAAAAACACCAGGTTTTAGTTCTCAAGGTGTGCATATGTGGGATGGCGTCCAGTGGGACCTTTTTTTGACTCTCACGCACACATGACATTTGCCGAACAGATTATGCAGTTAGTAATTTGCGCAATAATTACCGGGTGCTGTTGTCCCGGTGGCGGGGTGTGTCTAATTGTCTAACAGGGCTGTAAGTTTGCGGGCCGCTCTCACCTCGTTAGGTCTCCTCTACCCCGTCCGCCGGTCCTCGTCTGTGATGAGCAGGGCTCAGGTGTGCTGCTTTACCTCCCCATTGAGCACGTTAAGCCTTAATTACAGGGTAGAACAGGGGAGGAAAGAGGGGGGCGGAATATTAACTGACTTCCTGTCAGTGACGGGCAGATGGGTTCTGTGGGGAACTGTGGGATTTGGATGCGTCAGCCGCACGGACAGACTGAAAAACAGATAAACAGAGAGACAGGGAGGTCGTGGGAGGGTGAGGAACAAAACACTAATGATCATTACTCTGAGGGGAATTATCTCCAAACAAGGTGAATACAGCTGTCGGTTTGATCGCGCTTTTGTGTCATTCGTGTTGTGTGTGGACGCCCTGAACTCAGATCTGCTATGTTGTATTTTGTGCCATCGATTGTTTTCGGGGCCTGGATTGATTGTGTCTAACATGGAGTTTTCTCTCCCTCTTTGTCTTCTCTTGCAGATTCTTTTTGAAATTCTTCCTTAAGTGTAATCAGAACTGCCTGAAGAATGCAGGAAACCCACGGGACATGCGCAGATTCCAGGTAATGTTTTCTTTTGCTTTCCGCACACACACAGACACGTTCTGATGTGAAAAACAGGCCATTCGCTGGGCTAGCGGAATGGTGTATTACTTTGTGGATATTTTTAAAGGAGCTGCCTGAACCCGGTCGAAGGCCAGAACTGCTCCAGAGATCCTTCGATTCTGCAGTTCTGCTCATGCACATTTCAAATGTTATACACACAAACATGAACCCTCAGAGTCTATCTACTAAAAAAATAACAGTTTTCCGGTTTTTTTGTGATTTATTTTTTCTTTGTGTTTGATTTTGGGTTGTGAATTGTATTATGAGATGTTGACCTCTGCTGTGTTTAATTTTGATGTTGATAATTCAACTCTACAGTTTAACTAAGTGACTTTTATTGACATGTTAGTCATCTGAAACAATTCATTGTAGAATAAATAATAAATAGAGAATTAAGTCTGTAAAATAACGCAAGGTACTGGCAGTTTATTACCAGGTTTTATATCTACCCAGGCAATATTTCCACAGCCATATCACCCTGCAGCCCAAGACCGGTTACTCACTGAAGCTAAGCAGGGCTGAGCCTGGTCAGTACCTGGGATGGGAGACCACATGGGAAAACTAGGTTGCTGTTGGTAGTGGTGTTAGAGAGGCCAGCAGGGGGCACTCAACCTGTGGTCTGTGTGAGTCCTAATGCCCCAGTAAAAGTGAAGGGGACACTACACTGTCAGCCGTCTTTCGGATGAGACGTTAAACCGAGGTCCTGACTCTCTGTGGTCATTAAAAATCCCATGGCACTTCTCGTAAAGAGTAGGGGTGTAACCTGGCCAAAGTCCCTCAATTGGCACTTACCCATCATGGCCTCCTAATCATCCCCATCCACCAAATTGGCTCTATCTCTGTCTCTCCACTCCACCAATAGCTGGTGTGTGGTGAGCGCACTGGCGCCGTTGTCCTGTGGCTGCCGTCGCATCATCCAAGTGGATGCTACACACTGGTGATGGTGTGGAGAGACTCCCCTCATGGTTGTGAAGCGCTTTGGGTGTATGGCCATACACAATAAATGCGCTATATAAATACACATTACATTACAATATTTCATTTCAAACTATTAAAATTTTTCAAACTTTTCAATATTAAAAGTTATTGGAGGAAAAATCAAGATCCCATAATGCAATTCAAAAGATAAAAAAAAAAAAAGAAAACGCATGAATAACAAAATACAGAATATTTTCATTTTCATTCATTTCATTTACGAATATTTATGCAATGTATGTGCTTTCTATTATCGCCCCCATATATATATATATGGTTCTATATCTTGTTCTATATATTGTTTAATCAACCATTCTATCTGTTGTTCCTTCTGTTATTCTATATATTGTTCTATCATTCTATCTTTCTGTAATTGTTCCATCAATCTATCAATCTATCTATCAATCCATCCATCCATCCATCTATGTATTATTCTATTGCCCTTTCATTTCATCAATTGTTCTATCTATCTATCTATCTATCTATCTATCTATCTATCTATCTATCTATCTATCTATCTATCTATCTATCTATCTATCTATCTATCTATCTATCTATCTATCTATCTATCTATCTATCTATCTATCTATCTATCCATCCATCCGTCTATCCGTCCATCTATCTATCTTACTAGATCATATCCAAAACTGCATATATCTAAACTCCTTATTCAAGCACCTCAATATATTGTAATTATCATCCAATCACACAATGCATTATTAGTCACAATGCACACAAACGCTGCTCTGGATTTTATTACGTGTGTGTGTGACAGCTCCGCTTAACCCAGTGCTTGCGAGGATGTGTGTTTATATACTTGCGGTTATATAGATGTATTGTTGTGCAAGGCAGCAGTGGTGCAGCCAGCGCTTGCACAACTTTCATTTTTCATGCTTTGGAACGTCAAAGTGTCTTCACTGATATTGATCCATGCGTCCAGAGCAGAAGGTCAGAGCCGGCGTGAGAGGAAGTGTCCTTTCTGTCTGCACGCCTAGTAAAAGAAACATCCGTCACCGCGGATTGTGCCTCCCCACAATAAAGTCACTGGACCTCTCTTTCTCTCGCTGTAACAGCATGTCTGGGGTTTTCAACCTATTTACACTTCCTCTGCCTCAGCACCTGGTGGAGGTGTGTGTGTGTGTGTGGATGTGCGTGGAGAGTCATACTAATGCCACTCTATCCTCAAAGAGCACTTGTTACTGTTCATTCATTCTCTCTATGTTCCAATCTCCTCAAAACTTCCTTTAAAGTACGCATGAAATCAAAACTAGCCATATTATTTTGTTAGCTCGCATTGCTAGTTTTGTGGTGAACAATTTATCTGTGCATGACATTAAGAAATGAGTTTGCCCCTGTAATCTTGCCCCTGTAAAATTCTCAGATTACGTTAGTCTGAGGTATTGGGCGTGGCTAACTTACTTAACCACACCCTCTCCACCTGTCAGTTTTGACAATATACAGAAATGGTGAGGAGGAGGAGTCTGTTAGGTTGTAATGACTCTTCTAAAACCCATTTCCCGAACTTTCTGAATAAAATGCCTACTTTACTACATCCAATCAGCTTGCAGTAGAAGTAAACA
Source organism: Danio kyathit (assembly GCA_903798195.1). Classification (NCBI taxonomy): domain Eukaryota; kingdom Metazoa; phylum Chordata; class Actinopteri; order Cypriniformes; family Danionidae; genus Danio; species Danio kyathit. The sequence goes on from LR812530.1 coordinate 48,718,126, forward strand.
AGCCACGCCCACTGAATAGAATTCTCATTAAATATTCAATTTTTCTAGGAACTGCATCACAATATAAAAAAAAAGGGTCACAGCTTCCAGCTCATGCAGACTTTCAGGAAACATTCACGTTCCACATTCCACATTCTGCTATTTTTATTAAAAATAATATCAACAGGGGGAGCTTATGACAGCATCTGGTTTTTTTTTTCCCCCACAAACCATAATCGCAGACAATTCCAACCCAAAAGCAGTCTGTGAGACAAATGACCCAAAGCCGTGATGCCTGTCAGTCCATTAACAAGACACCTCTCCTCCAGCGCTAACCCTTAAACTCTGCTCTGCTAAGCTAAATGCCACCTCCAGAATAAATTTCACTCATGTTCCTTTCTCCATGATCTCATGGCAAGGTCGTGCTTTTAGGGTCTCTGTCTTCCCCCATTTGCCATTCTGTTTTCTCTCGATTTTTTTTCCTCTCATATTTCTCTATTTTCCCAGAAGCAGAGTATTATATATTGGCCTAGTCACACCATGTCTGATCGCCACAATTAACCACATTATATTTGAATGCAAAAAATGACATCCGAACCCAATTTGATAGCTATCAGGCAATCAGTTTTAGTTCAGTTTTGTTTATTTTCAGTTTATTTTTCTTTTTTTATTATTAAAAAGTCATTATCTTTTATAATTTAATCTACATTTGATCATTATGATGTTCTGTATTATTAAAAATAATATAATTGAGTAATAAATTAGCAATGTAAGATATTTTTTCTGTTTTTTATAATCACTTCCAAAAACAGGATTTTATTTTGACATTATTATTTCTTTTAATATCATTGTTGTTTAATATTTAATTGTTTTGATGATGAATAAGTAAACATTACTAACATAATTAAAAGTAACCCTTTCTCACGTTGTCTGATTTCCACAATTACCCACATTTATTTATTATTATTATTATTTTATTTTGAATGCAAAAAGGGCATCTGAACCTAATTTGACAACTATTAAGCATTCAATTCGTGCTTCAGTTTTGTTTATTAAAAATAATGAAATCATAATTGTATCATTATTATGTTCTGTACTATTAAAAAAATAATGTAATTGAATATTAAATTAACAAACAATATGTAATTAATTTTTTTCTCAGTTTTTTATACTCCCAAAAACAGTTTTTTATTATTATTTTACATTTAGATTTTATTTTGACATTATTGTTTTTATTTTAATATAAGATTTAATTTCATTTGTTTTATTTTCTTCATTTTTTATTGTTTTGATGATAAATAGGTAAACATAACTAACATAAATGAAAAATAACCTAGTCTTACCATTACTAATATCCACACTTATCTATTTATATTTTAATGCAAAATATGGCATCTAAACATAATTTGCCAGTTATTAAGCAATCAATTTTAGTTTGGTTTTGTTTATATTGAGTTTGTTTTTCTTTTTTTAAATTAAAAAAAGTCATTAGTTTTATAGTCAAATCATTATTTGATCATTATTATTTTATGTATTATTAAAAATAACGTAACTGATAATAAAATAAATAAATAATATAAATAAATTAACAAACAGTATGTATCATATCTTTCTCCATTTTTATACTCCCTTCCAAAAAGTATTTATTTTTACATTTAGATTTTATTTTGACATTATTTTTTAATTAAATATAAAATTTAATTTAATTTGTTTTATTATCCTTCACTTCTTTCATTGTTTTGATGATGAATAATTAAACATAACTAACATAATTAAAAATAACCTAGTCTCGCCATGCCTGATTTCCACAATCACCCAAATTTCCTGCAAAAAAGGCATCTGAACCTAATTTGACAGCAATTAAGCAATAATTTTTGCTTCAGTTTTGTTTATATTCATTATTATTGTAATTTGTACTATTTTATTATTTATCTAAAATAATAACCATTTTTATTATTAAATGTATAATTTATCATTATTATTTTATTAATTGTTAAAAATTAACTGATTAAAAATGTTACAATTAGAATGTATTAATTTCAATAATTAATTTCTGTATCTAAATAAAAACAGTATGTGTTTAGTTCTTCTATTTATTTTTTTTGTGTGTGTTTTATTATTATTTTACATACTGCATAGATTTTATTTTGACATTTGATTTTATATTTTAATTTTCTTCAGTCTTCTAATTGTTTTGATGATTAATAATAATAATTCCCATTATCAATCTAAACAGTATCCATATATTTTTGGTTCAATATATTTTCTTTTATTTATATATTTTTAATCACAAAATTGATTTCAACTATTAAACCCATTGCATTATTTTTAATGATTACTATTCTATAATATTATGAGCACTTTTTTAGAGAGTTTTTCAGTTTTAAACCGTTCCGATGTTGAATAATTCATTTGAGCATCCAAACATTTTATCCAAGATTAAAGATGCATTAAAATCAATTCAGCATTGCATTACATTGTGCTGATTTATCTGCATAGTATTTGTTGTGAAAAGGCCTCAAGCATCATCCTCATTGTGACTCTTGACTGTGAACATGACAGAGGGAATATCCCAGATTAAAACTGCTCCATTTCCACTCCAGACCCCCCACGGCACCACAGCCCACCCCTCCATCCAGACCCTCATTCAGATGCTAAACGACTCTCAATCTCTCAATGCAACTGTATGTAAACAGATCAACAAAAACAAAAGAAAACCCCCTCATCTGCTACCAAAGGGGGGCTCTTCTCAAATTCTCTTTTTTTTCTTCTTTTGAGGGTCTGCCACCCTTCTCCATCACAGCTTTTGCTCAAGCTGTGACTAATAAGATAAAACAGCTAATCAATAAATCTATAGATCAATGTAATGGGGTGAGCTAGCGATCTGTGGGCCGGAGGCTGCTGTGTTTGAGTGGCTGCTAATGGATGATGGAGCAGATGAGAGACTCTCTGCTTCTTTCTGTTCACCTTAAGTGGCAGATTAAACACTAATTGTAGCCTTTTGTTAAAAAAAAAGCCAGGGCGCTTCAAAATGGAGGCCTTTGATTGACAAGGGCTTGGCTAGTTCTTCCCAGACAAGCCTCTCGTCCTTTATCTAACACGCGCACTCTTGTAACCGCCCAAGTGTCTCCTTTAAATAGGAAAAAAAGAAGCTCTCCCTCTTACAAAGGTTAATTATATTCTTCAAACGAGAAATTAAATGCGCTTTATATAGAGTCGATTCCTGCACTGCAGTTCGTTTGGAGGGGAAAAAAATATACGACCTTATTGTGGCCGAGGACCAGAATAAGACAACGTTAAACATTTTGTTCACCTTCATTAAGCGAATATGATTTCACATTTGACACCGGGAATTAGTTCTATTCCATTTTTGGAGAAGTACAAACCATTTTTAGACCCATTTGGGAACATGAATGTGTGTCTGTTAATCAGATTATTACAATGGCAGAGAGAGCTTAACATGCTGTAATTTAAGAAAACACATGCAATTACAGAGAAAACACCAGCAAATTAAGAAAAGATCCAACACAAACACATACAAAAAACGTAAGAATTAAGAAAACACGCTGCATTTTCTCACAACACATGCAAATAGCACTGAAAACAACAGAAATGTTTCAAGGGGACCCCAAAAATGTGATGAACCCAGCTGGGGTTTGTTTATTGTGCCATAACTATAGAGTGATTTCATGCGGCCACCATTTTAAAAGCGAAAGTAAGGCTGCGGTGGGGAGAAATTTGGAGTATCGCCTGGAGTAACACAGGAACAATGCTGTATTGTTGGCTGTATATCTTATCAGCGAAAAAAAAGTGACACACATTTATCATTTCACTGCTTTCCGAGTGACCAGAATGTCCGTTCTGAATTGATAGTGAAAATAAAAAGGAAAATCGGACCTCATTTTCAGCTAAGTTAAAGGAAATGGCACTAGTTAGCTAACATTAGCTTTCCCAAACACATGTTTTAGATGCCATTTATCAAACTCAAGTTAACGAATAGATTTTTTCTCTATATTAGACTTGTCACGATACTGAATTTTGGCACCAATCGCTACAGAAATTTTTAAAAATGCTTAACACGATTTTGATTGTATCAAAGTACATCTGTACCTTGAAATCGCGGCAACAGCTGGAGGTTTGTAGTTTGTTTGCAGCATTGTTTACAGTGCTGGTCCTCTAATTACGAGTTTCTTCGCCCACAGACTCGCTTTTGTTTTTAAAATGGCAGCCGCATGAAATAAGCATATAGCTCAGTAAAGTTGTAGGCGATCTTTGAATGGTGAGGTTTTTAAAATTTATTTCAACATCCTGATTACACAAATCTCTTGTCTTTTGTATATTATTAGCCTAAATATCTATAAACTAAATAGCAGGGTCCGTTCCGTTTTAGGGTCCCCCTTTCAACATTTGTATTGTGTTCAATGCTATTTGCATGTGTTGTGAGAAAATGCAGGTGTTTTCTTAATTTGTTTGTGTTGTGAGAAAATGCAGCACGTTTTTTTAGGTGTTTCTGTTGGGAGAATTTGCAACATGTATGCTGTCAAACTAATCTTAATTTGCTAGCGTTGGTTGTAATCGCATGCGTTTTCTTAAATTGCAGCACGTAAAGCTCTCTTGGTCAATGTAGATTATTTATAACGCAACTTTTCTACCAGATTTGAGCTGTGTGTAACAGTAGCCCGTTCGGTTTTCAGGCTGGGTTATTAGCAGTCAGACGGCGTGCCAGCTTACATGAAGCGTATTGAACCGCACGAGTCATCTTTCGTTGCTTTAGGTGTGAAAACAGACTCCTTTTTTCGGATTATAGTGCTATAACTTATTGTTTTAATAATGTGAAGCCCACGGGGAGTTGTTCCACCAAACCCAGTAAGACTGCAAAAACGAGCAACTTTTCCCTCGTTTCGCTCCCTCCTGCTTGGCTAGGAAAATAAACAATGGGCACAGGTTCAAGCTCCAGCGCTTAGCGAGGCAAATGTGTTTGCGGTTATTGTTTCGAAGGTGTGGAGTGGTCGCACGCTTGTCAGCATTCAAAATAAAGCCTCGCTGGTATGAGGAGAGAAGTCAAACAAACAAAAGGCTGGAACGCGGTGTGTGTGTGTGGCGCGTGTGTGTCCGTGTCCAAAGGACCCTACTGATCAGAGGCGCGTCGGGTTCATCCGCTAACTGTACTGAGACCTGCTCTCATGTTGAGTCGACACCACAGGCCAAAAAGGCTTTTTGTGTTCGTTTTCTCACAAATAAGACCCACAACAAAGAGGCAGCAGAAAAAGAAGAAAAAAAAACAGTCTGAGTTTCTGATAAAGACCCTACAGAAACCCTCAGAAGTGTCCTTCTTCTTTCTCTGGCCTTTAAGTAGTCAAAAAGGCCTCTGGTCATAAAAAAAAGGGCCTGATATTTTTTGGAAGCCATATGATTCATTTAGCTGAATGAAGTCTACTCCAAGTATGGTCTGTGTTCATATTTTTGGCAAGAAAAACGCACAACATGATATTAATGTAAAATAATGGATTTTTTTTGCCATTGCTCTGTTTATCTTTCTATTGTTCTATCTACTGTATCTATAATGTTAGTACAATGCTTTTTCCAGTGTATTTCTGAAGCAGGATTCCTTGTGACCATACTTCAAGAAGTATATAGTTTACTGTAGTAATGGCTAAAGTATACTATGGCAATTACTATTAGTTCATGATAGTAGGCATGTGCCGGTATAAGATTCTGACGGTATGATAACCCTGAATAAAAATATCACAGTTTCACGGTATCACAGTATTGTAATTACTACTCTAAAATATGTTGTTTTTAAATGTCTGGGTAAAAAAAAAAACATTTTTCCTCACTGAACACAATATATTTACTTTAGGAAACTAAATTAAGAAACTATTTGAAATATTTTGGAACAGTGAAGGGTCCTTTTCAGCTGGAGAAACTGTTGCCCTAAATTATATAAAATAATGCCCTAAAATAGATGTAAAAAAACATGTAAATAATAAAAAAAAACATATAAACTTACATATCTCGTAGGAACAGTTTAACAGAAAGTTTTGGCGGTTTTAATACCTTAACTTTTCCAAACCATGGTAAACCTTGAAAACGGCTATCGTCCCATGCCTACATGATAGTTACTAATGATACTACATTATGCAGTGCAATTTATTAATGAAGAGTTGTAAATAAATATACAATATAATGCTCATTCCTAAATATTTCCATTTACTATAAATTACTATAGTATTTTAAATGTGTAACATCTGATTTTATTGGATTTTTTTGTTTTTGCTGTTATATACTTGTTTATGTTTGGTACAGCATATTAAATGCAGTAAATAATTGAACTAAAGAATTATGACATTTTATTCATCACTAAGATATGATTGACTTGAATTTAAGTTGATTTGATAAAAAAAAAAAAAAATGAAACTTACAAAAATAACCTAGATGTAGCTAAGCTACTTTTGCCAAGTAGCTTTCAGTTTAGCTTGCTACATTTCCCAGAGGGAAGCTTTTAGTGTTGTTAAGCTACATTTTAAATAGAGTAGCTAATAGCTTAGCTCACTACATTTTTCAGGTAGCTTGCCCAACACTGGGTCTTTCAATGCTAAGTTTAAGCAAAGAAAATTATCCATGCTAATATATATAGATAGACACAGTGGATGGATGGATGGATGGATGGATAGATGGATGGATAGATAGATAAATATTTTATGTATATTTATTATTTTCAGTATTATTTAGATTGTCTAACAATTAAAAATAATTGATGTTTAATGATATTTTCAGACTAAGTAAAAAAAAAAAAAAATGCATAGTATAAATGTGAATCAATGAACTTCTTCCCATTGTAAACATGCCTGCAAATAATCTGTATGTTTTCTTCACAGGTCGTTGTATCGACAACAGTTAATGTGGACGGTCATGTGTTGGCCGTGTCGGACAATATGTTTGTCCACAACAACTCAAAACACGGCAGAAGAGCTCGCCGTCTTGACCCCTCAGAAGGTACGGCCACTCCTTATCTGGAGAATGGTAGGCACATTTCCCATAACACTATTATTTGCAGCGCTTCTCTCTTTTCTCCTTCTGTTTCCTGCCTTTCCCTTTTCCCTTTTTCTCATTTTTAGTTCACATTCTTTTAGTCATCCACATCGGCTCCTTCCGCTCATCCACCAAACATGCTAGCTTTAGAGAAAACATGGCTAGTTGATCTTTTAGAGAAAATCCATGCTTTCTCTATTCACTGAACAGCACTTTCAGATCTTTTTAGTTTAGATTTGATGATGTTGCTGGTTGTTTCAATTGAAGATTTTATTGTAGCCACTTTTGTTTTTGCTATTTTTTGTGAATGATATTGGGCCACGCATTTTCTCAAGACTATCTTAAATCATGTATGGTGGCTAATATGAAATCAGAGCATGCTAAATATTCACCAAGCATTTAAATTTGATATATCTTGGATATACTTTTTATCAACCCAATGCTCAGTTCAAAACGTTTCACCATGAAAATTCCAAATTCAGCGCATAAAAACAGACTTCTTTAATCAGCGCTTGGTTTTAATTAACACTACACCTTTTTGGTAGCGAGTTCTTCACTTGCTGAAGGTATAAAGCGAGTCACTGGATGGTAAAATTCAGATTTTGCTGCTTTGTTAAACTGAGCTGGTTTTGATCACTCTACTTCAGTCCTCAAATCTCTGGGCTAAGCATTAAAACAGAACATAATCTCTGCTCATTTAAAAACATAACATTAGTATTTTCTTTGTCTTAATCAGCCCGTAATTACCATATCCACCCAAGCACCAGTAATATTTAATGATGCAAGAGAAATCGCATCAAATCCCTGCTCGTGTGAGACAAAAAACCCCAGCAAAAATATTTGTTTTCTATTTCTCGGCTCCTCGCATTAACGCTGTCGACATGCAGTACAGAAGTAGCGTAATTGAACGTTTGTGCCCTGAGCGCCCGAGTGTTTGGTATGCTGACGTATTGTTTGTCTCTCTGCTGTAGCCGCTTGATAGTAGGTGTGTTTTCCTTAGCAACCGCCTTTAATTAGGAGAGCAATTAAGAAGGTTGAGGCCTCTCCCCTCGTCTGCACGAGTCCCACGAGACCGAGATGGAGAAAGAGAGAGAAAAAACACGACCCAACCCAAACACTGCATAGGCTATCTTTCTTCAAAGCCTCTTTATTTTATTGTAAATCTTTTTCTAAGCTTCTATTACTATGTTTACAGCCACAGTATAGCTCATCCGCAGTCGTATTTTATTGTAAGCCAATTGAGATCGTATGTTTCGGATTGCTCGTAACTTGAGATTTTTATTCTTTCAATCAAAAACTCTGTCATGCCTGTTATTAGGCCTCACATGTGATATTCGAGTTATTAAATGAATCCGTTCGCCCTCACGGTGAATTCTGACAGCTCTGTAACAAGTGGTGGCGATATTCCCGACAACTCTTTTAAATTTCCGACTGTTTTAAAAGCACACCTCCTCCTTAAAAACCCAACGGCACATGCTCTCACCACTTAGTTACCTGCTGTTTCACCCGCCCCTGATGGCGAATTTGGGCCGTAGTGAATATTACAGCTACCTATCTAATATCTGGCCCTTTAATGGCAACCGGGGGGCCGTTAAAACAGAAAGAAAGAGTTTCCGAGCGTCTGACAGTTGCCGAACTTGATGTTTAATCACTCCTGTGAACTCGGGAGAGCATTTAAGACTTATCATTTGGCTGAGAGGGAAAGTAGAGAGAAGGTTCAACCTGTCATCTCTTTCCATTTTGGCGTAGAAGAGTTTCTAGCGCACATGTACAGGATATATAGTCGTAAAATATAAATTCGTCCATATTTATGGTCAAGTCTTAGCAGTTTGAGGGTGGTTTAGATTAGAAACACATTCTTGAAAGTGATAAATGCAAGCTGAGAGAGAGCGGCCACGGGGAGGTCCTACCGTTTCTCCTTTCCTCTCACACTTTTATCTAATCATCTAATTCAGGCGAATTTTCCCGGACAGTGAATTTACTCTGCCTTCTGATCTTCAACTTAAAGTAATTCCCTCTCGCATGGCCCAGCGGACCCTCACTCTCCGAGCACATGAGCCCCTTTCATTATTTACAGCTGGAGAACCAAACCTGGGGGAGGAGAATGAGGCAAGCGCACACTATAGGAGGGTTTCTTTTGCATTAGCGCCATTTAGATACGCCATGCAGAAACATATGTACGAATTCACACAGGCGCGAACGTGCGCGCGCACACACTCCCGTCCAAACAGTCCCATCTGCACATAGCCAGACACAACATACACAATCGAGAACCCCCTCCCAAATGCAGGCACTGCCAGATTTGGAAAGCACTGATTCTGCGAAAGCTCCGGAATAGTGGGATGCACAAGACAGAAAAGAGAAGGAAGACATTTAGAGCAAGAAAGAGAAAGTCTCTCTTGCGGCGCATGTACGCGCACCCCCTCCGGTCTGGGCCTACAGCTCTGGGTTGATTTGCATACCAAGTGGCGGTAATGTTGTTAGGTTTATGCAATAAAGACGAGCGGTCGGCGTCTGTGAGGCCGTAGCCAGTTAGAGAGGACAGATGGGCCGACGTGAGGTAAGAGCTCTAATCCCATCAGCGCCGGGATCAGCCTGCCATCTGGACATCCCCTGCACAATTACAAGACATTTTACGCGCTGGAACAAAGGAAGGTTGCAGCAGGCAGGATGGGACCTGTTAGAGTGCCTCAATATTGGGGAGTGCAGCGAAGAAGGTGACAAACACGCCGGCCGCCATGTTGCCATGGAAGACGACTCAAGTCTGATTAAAGCTTCACACCAAGACGCTGTGGTGTTCTGTAAACAATACACACGGGAAAACACACACACACGCGCATGCAGTCTTGCTTGTTGACCATCCACTTCAGCCAGAGGAAGCCCATGGAAACAAAGCCAGCAATTTCACTGAGCGTAAAGCACTACTACAATAAATATATTCAGTAAGTGTAGCCATGCATGCATGTGCAATCCTTTATAGGTATTTAATTTATGACCTTTACTGATTTTCTAGCCCTGATAATGTGCACACACTACATTTGTATTAAATGAGAAAAAGTGCAATATGTGCAACAATTAACACTGCAAAAAAATAGAATGCCAAATTTATCATCTTAAAAATGATTATAAGCAATAAAGCTGCAATTTTAATCACTTTAAATATTAAATAATATTATATAACAAAATATTTATTAATAGCATATTTGAAACAATAATAAACTTATATTTGTAATATTTTAAATGTAATAATAATACTTGTGATACATCTAAATTATTTTATTAAAATAATAATAATAATATTCATACTACTAATGCTACTACAAAAAATAATAATAATAATTTTATTATCTTATTATCACTTTCTATATTAAATAATATGATGGAACAAAATATTTATTAATAGCGTATTTGACATGATAATGAACTTATATTTGAAATATTTCAAATGTAATAATATTTATGATACATCTATATTATTTTATTTTAATTAAACTATGCATTTATAGAATAATAATAATAATAAATATTAATAATAATAGTCATACTACTACTACAACCAATACTAATAACACTAATTACAATAATAATAATAATCTCCTATAATCACTTTGAATATTAAATATTATAATACAACATAAAATATTTATTATTAGCATATTTTAAATGATATTGAACTTTGATTTGTAATATTTTAAACTTTATAATAATATTTGTGATACATCTATATAATTTTTAAATTAAACAATATATTTATATAATAATAATAATAATAATAATAATAATAATAATTATTATTATTATTATTATTGGTATAATAATAATCATACTACTACTACAACCAATAATAATACTAATAACAATAATAATAATAGTAATAATAATAATAATAATAATAATATAGTTATTGTAATTTAAAATGTTATTATGATAGCTATTATTCGTTCATACAGAAAGAAAAGTTATGACATTAGTGATATATTTTCTGCAAATGCACTAGGTCATCAAGTTATCCCATAAATCAAGTTATCCCTCATAAATTTGCATATTTTAGGTTAGCACGTTAGCATGCTCGTCAGAATACAGCCCTATAGCCACATCCCCTGCTAAATTGTTCTCCCTTGTTAAAACACGTTCCTGCCCGTCACTTCCTAGTGGAGTGTTGAACTTGGCCTCTCCGGGCCGCCATAGACCATGTCTGCTTTCTCCAATTTCCATCATCCGCTTGAGTGCATTTCGCACGTATATCATTAGCTGACGAACACAGGCTGTGTAATTCACTCCTTTATGCTTCCCATTCAACACATGTTCCCTCTCTATATTCACGCAGAATGTATGCAAATGCTCCGCGGCGGAGAGGGGAGAGTCTGGCAGCCCTTTTCTCTGGGATGGCGGGGCGGAGGGGGGGGGAGCATTGCGAATTCCGAGGCAATGCGTGGTGATCTCAGGCCACAGCTGCCAGACTGCCCCTCTCGTGGGCCCGTTTTTACTTCGCACACGCGCACACACGTTCACGTGCACGCAGACCCTTCCTTCTGCTCACCTACACAAAGTAAATTTGTTTACTGTAATTTTTGGTGAATGATTTGCTATAATTGGTTGCGCTGATGAAGGTCAGTCCCTATGAGGAGTCGTGTCTGTCTTTGGAGACTTGATCCTCTTTCAAACGCTCTGCCTGCAATTAAGAAAAGCAAATGTCATTCCCAAGCCTCAGAAATGAAAATTTGTATGAACTTATTAGCATGAAGTCAACAGCTCTAGTTAAGGGCAAGCTCCCTCTGTATGTGTGTGTGTGTGTGTGTGAGTGAGCTCAGGGCTTCAGGGAGCTGAGAGGAATGAGTAAATATAACCTCCACTAGTCCAACATTAAGGCAAACAAAGAGAGCTGCCTTGTCTGGGCTGTTCTACACAACAATACCTAATGTTGATTAACTAGGGCCACTAGAACAGCAGAGAAGCAGGAGGAGAGAAGGACCTGCACACATAAGGGCTTAACCCTGCAGGTTTACCTCATGTAACGGTCATAAATATATCATTTATTGTTATTAGAGGAGCTTAATAGGTATTTGAACAAATCCCTTACCCCAAGTATTAAATTTGGGCACGTAACCTGTCCTGGAGTAGCATGTTACTCTAGCCAAAGTATTACAAAGCCAAAAGACTGTCATAGTATAAGTTGAAAGAGCAACCTGAGCCTTAGGGTCTCCTTTATAATTATTGAATTATTAGTAATTCATTGATTGTTTATTATTATTATTATTATTATTATTATTATTAACAAATTTAATATCATACCCCTTAAAAATATTAAACCTTTGAATATCAAATAATATGATACAACATAAAATATTTATTAATAATATATTTTAAATGATAATGAACTTATATTTGTAATGTTTTAAATGTAATAATATTTGTGATACATCTATATTATTTTATTTTAATTAAACGATACATTTTTATAATAATAATAATAATAATAATATTAATATTCATACTACTACTACTACAACAACAACCATTAATAATAATAATAATAATAATAATAATAATAAAAATATTAATAATCATACTACTACTACAACAACCAATAATAATAATAATAATAATAATAATAATAATAATATTAATATTAATAATCATACTACTACTACTACAACAACCATTAATAATAATAATAATAATAATAATAATAATAAAAATATTAATAATCATACTACTACTACAACAACCAATAATAATAATAATAATAATAATAATAATATTAATATTAATAATCAAACTACTACCACTACTACTACTACTACAACCAATAATAATAATAATAATAATAATAATAATAATAATAATAATAATAATAATAATAATAATAATAATAATAATTGGGCTTTTAAAATAATAAAAAAGGCTACAAATAAGTCAATAGGATTTTGTCATTTAACCCATTAAACAAAACTGTTAGAGTGGCATTAGTGTTGACATAAGTGTATTGAATAGTTCTTGGTGATAAAATGATGTCAGAGTCTGTGGGCTGATGAAAATGATGTCAGACATTTTTAATGGAGGGTAAAGATTCTAAGCTGAGAGGGTTTCCAAAGAGGCCAACCATCTTCCGTGCATTATTAATAACCTCTCTGAGACCTTAAAATCTAAAAGCACAATGGCATTGTTTTTTTTATCCCAGAAAAGGAACGAAAGGGTGTGGGGAGGGAAAGTCGTAAAATAAAATGAAAACAGCTCAAGGTGAAGGGCTACTGTTGCGGTTGAATTGTTGGACAGTATTAGCTTCGTGTTGCTGTATCTGCGCTCTCTTTGCACGGGAGTTCGTATTCAAAAGGTGCTTTGGAGGGGGTGGTGGAACAGAGTCAACAGAGTGAAGAGGAAAAGCTGATCAAAGCACACAGTGCTAAGATGTTAACGGGGGGTTGAGTCGCCCTGGGCCTCCGACTGCTTACAACTGTGATAGCACATCTCTACTCCATAGGATTGTAGGGGAGTGGGGGGGAGGGGGTACGATAATGTATGCTAATGAGCCATTGGCTAACTTCACGACAAAGGCGGGGTCAGAAACATGACCTCATTCTCTCATTCAAGAACACGTGTGCGTCACCATTAGCATGATAGCCATTCAAAACCAACATAAACCTCACAAATCCCATCTAAAATCAGATTTTAAAGACCCTAAAAAGGAAAAGTGCTCATTATAAGAAGATGACAGAGACTACAGGAGATTAAGGGGTGGGAGATAGGAGAATGTTGAAAGTTTTTCAACCAAAGGCAAAGTTTGCGGATAAAAAGGCTTGACCCAATTAGTGGGTGCCTGAAAAATCTTGCGTTTTTGTGCTTGTGCCATCCCTGCTTTGCACCACGACCTTTTGATTGACTGATCTCAGATCTGTGAAAGGCAGACAGATAAATCGACGGTCCTAACGTGCGCGGTGCTTAATCATCAGTAACGTACGACGGTTTATCTGCTGGAAGGCTACTAGCTGCATCAGTCAATGTTTTCCTTTCCCTCTCATTGTGTTAGTGAACGCTTTAATGGCTGATTTCTGGTGTACAACGCAGGTCTTTTGTCTTTACGTGGCCCAAATCATTCACGCTTTGTTTACTTTAGGGTTTCATTATCCTCAGAGTGAGAGTGATCTGCATGTGGCTAGCGCGTGTCTATACTAAAATGAGATCCTAATAGTGTTTTTTGTCCTGTTATAAGCAGCTACCCCGTGCATAAAGGCCATCAGCCCCAGTGAAGGCTGGACCACAGGAGGAGCCACGGTCATCATCATTGGCGACAACTTCTTCGACGGACTGCAGGTCGTGTTTGGCACCATGCTAGTATGGAGTGAGGTAAGACTTTGGCATAAAACACAAGATAATTCATTTTGCTATGCGCAAGATATTGGCCTGGCCGTTTGTTTCCGTAACAGCCTTCTAATGAACTTCATTAGATTCTATAAAAAGTGATTACGTGAAAACTGTGATTATACACAGTTTATGAAGCCCTGCTTCTACGGATTTAATGCAATTACGCCGCCGTCCATTTATTGTCTCTTTACATTTACTTTTTGTTCATTTCACGCCACATAAACATATAAATAAGAGTGAACTAAAGGGATGCCGAAGCTGCGTCGTAATTAGTTCGGAGCTAATAAAGACTTCAGGTTAGTGTGTTCCTTTATGAGTTGATAAAGCTGTCTGGCATATATTTGCCGGTTGGAGCCTCAACGAGCCAATCAGCGTTTGTTTATTCGATTTTATTTTATTATTTTTCTTTTCCTAGTTTAATCACAAGAGCAGATAAGGAGTTAGATAAACAAACTGCATGCTAAACAGCCCCACAATAAGTCCACAGAGGCCTCCGCTGCGTTCCTTGCCGAACCGTGAGGTCTTGCAAAACAATTGAACAATTAGGGGTGAAATATCTCAGAGGGGGAAAAGCCGAGCGAGGGAAAGCAAGGAAAACAGTGAAGGAAAGACATATGGAGATGATTTTCGCAGGACTCCTGCCCCTTGGCCTTTCCTGGGCTCAGTGAAATCCAAGGTCTATTTGCTGACGTTAACTCTAAAGCGAGGGGGGAAAAAAACAAAGAAGGTTTGCAGGTTCGGTTTGGAATGGCCTCTGTTTGACAGGTTATTTTACCACTCGTGCAGTTGCAAATATGCAACAATTCTAAGCAAGTTTGTCCGCAGTCTTTATAAGTTGGTAAGCTCGTTCTCAGACTTGAGTCAGTTCAAATTAACCGTCAACAAGAAACATGGGAACGGCCCACTTGGGCGTTAGTTTCTACCTGATAGGCTGCAATTTCTTTGCTAGGTGTTGAAATCCGTGCAACAGTTGGTGCAGTTTGCATGGTCTTAACCAAGTTTATCCATTCTCTCCCATAGCTTATTACACCCCATGCCATCCGAGTGCAGACCCCTCCGAGACACATCCCAGGCGTCGTAGAAGTCACCCTGTCCTACAAGTCTAAGCAGTTCTGCAAAGGTGCACCGGGCCGATTTGTGTACACAGGTGAGTTGCAATTGGATCAGTTGAACTTTGCACAGCTTCCATCCATTCTCTCAAGTCTTTGGCTCCATCCTTAAGTACTGAACCCCGACCAGTGTGAGATGCATGCCTCTGTAACCCTATATCTCCTCCATCTAAGGCAGGGCAATGGAGTTGGGGGCAGCTGCCAACTCCAGTTAATCTCAAACCTTGACAACACATTTTAGACTCCTGCACTCAGTCCTCTGCTGTGCACAAAAACACTAGTGCTTCTTGTCGCCCAAGTTACTCATGTGTGCATATGTATGTGTGACCAGCATTGTGGATCTCGGACTAATCTTTACCTCGGTACAGCTGATACTGGAGGTTACACGGTCACACCATGTTTGACCTGGAAGCAGTGTGTCTGATCCCAAATTGAGTAGGACAATGAGATAATCATCAGGAATTACTCTTACACTCAGGAATGTCAAGGCCAAGAGAGAGAGAGGGAGAGAGAGAGAATGACATAGAGAGAGAGAAAGGGAGGTGAGGAAGGGGCCCCGGTCCCCCCAGGCAGCTGTTCCCCATCTCAGTCCCACCGAGGCTGCGGGCCGATTCTCCCTCCCACATTTAACCCTCTCAGCAGGGGCAGGGCAGAGGCCAACGAGCCCCTGCGATAATGAAACCCGAGAACACGGTGCCGGCTAATACCAGACCTGCTCAGACATTAATGTCTGCCATCGTTAAAGCCGCAGAGACTCAGGGACGAAACATGTGCTAATGCTAATAAGCACAAAACAGGGAGTCGGTGTCAAATTCAGCACACATTATGATGTTTTGACGAACATATGTGTCATCAGCTCTAACAACAACTGACCGTGATAACTACGTTTCAGACCAAAGTCAATCTTGGGCTGTGTATGAAACTAAAACAGCTGCCGGTCAGTCAGTAACTTAACATGCAGCTTTCTTTAATGATGGCATTTATTTAGGAAAACAACAGGTTTGAATTAGGTTTAAATCAGTTTAAAGTTCTATACAGTTTATCAAATAGTTGATAAATCACTTATAAATCCAAAATGTAATTTAATACAGTGTATTATTTCCCCTAAGTAGACACAATGGAAGCAATAAACAGTTTATACATAGAGTGTATATAAAGACCCTAATACTGTGTAATTATATTTCCAACTGAACGTTTACTGGAGGCCGTTATAGAAGACAAACCAGCGTCTGTCACCCCCACCTTCCCCTGTCTTCATGAGATGTTTGTTGTTTGTTTTCCCTCACTGATCCTTGTTCTTGCTCATCAGTGAGGAGATATAATTACTGGCAGAGATTTTGAGGACTTAGTTAATTATCCCCTTGAATTAAAGAAGGGAATTCACAAACTACACGCCCCATCCCTCTCATCTTCTGAACTCCAATCCCCATAATGCCTCACCTCCCTCTCTCTCAGGTCACATATGACAGGCAAATCAGAACACACACACACACGATTGGATTCATGCTATTATGAGGCTTTATCAAACTGGTTGACATTTTAAAGTCAATTAAATTTCCCTTCAAAGCATATTTATTAATGCATGTTCCTAAATATGCAGCCATATCATAGCAGCTCTTGTAATTATCGTAATTATGTTTTTATTATTAAAACAAAGCTTAGATTTTGTCTCTGTTTTTTCCTCTTAACCTATTTTCAGTACTTAAACTCTTGTAAGTTGCTATTGATTGAAACAAATTGCTTGAGTTTATGCCTGTAATTAGTTCATAAACAGCTGCTTTGAACTGCAAATGCTAAAAGCCTTTCCCAGTTATGGCTCTGCATGTGTGTATTCGCTAAATTGTGTGGCTGGATATTTGATGGTTTCATTACAAAATGTATAAACGGTGTTTTTGCATAGAGTTGTGAGATTTTATTCTGACCACCCTCCCGCTTGTGAGTCAGGCACACCCTCGCTCTCATCTGATACATCACAACCAATTAAATACAGTGCTGTGGTATCTATTACAGGGGTGTAAAACAATCTGATTTGTATAAAGTAGCCATATATTGAGTGATTTATGCTTTGATTTTAAAATGTAGTACCTTTCTAAATGCACATTAAGTTTATTCCTAAGTAGATCAATTAAATACTATTTTTAAGTAAGGATATATGTGACCATGGACCAAAAATATAGTCTTGTGTTGCATGTGTACATTTTTGGTCAAAAATACATTATATGGATCAAAATGAGTGACTGTGGTTTTATGCCAAAAATCATTAAGATATTGAGTAATCATGTTCAAGATCATGTTCCATGAAGATTCTTTGTACATTTCCTACTTTAAATATGCCAAAATTACATTTTATTAAGTAATATGTATTGCTAAGAGCTTAATTTAGACAATTTCAAAGGTGATTTTCTCAAAATTGTTTTATTTAAACCCTCAGATTCTAGATTTTCATATATATTCCAAAATATTGTCCTATTTTACCGAATCATACATCAATAGAATGTTTGTTTATTCAGCTTTCAGACGATGTAAATACAACTTATCACTGGTTTTGTGGTCCAGGGTCACATATTTCACACACAAACACAAAAAAAAAATCAATTAAATTAATTAATCAATTAAATTGATACAGTATTTACATTTTTTATATTTATAGAATAGAGTCGGCATGGTGGCTCAGTGGTTAGCACAGTCACCTGACAGCAAGAAGGTCGCTGGTTTGAAACCCGGCTGGGCCAGTTAGCATTTCTATGTGGAGTTTGCATGTTCTCCCCGTGTTGGCGTTGGTGTCCTCTGGGTGCTCCGATTTCCCCCACAGTCCAAACATGCGCTATAGGTGAATTGGATGAACTAAGTTGGCTGTAGTGTATGAGTGTGTGTGTGTGAATGTGAGAGTTTATGGGTGTTTCCCAGTGCTGGCTTGCATATGCTGGAATAGTTGGTGGTTTATTCCACAGTGGCGACCTCTGATAAATCAGAGACTAAGCCAAAGAAAAATGAATGAATATTTATAGATAATCACACTCGAGTGTTAAGAAAATAATCTTCCAACTCCCAAAGGTCCTAAATATAGTTTATCTTCTCTTGAACAAAATGTAATTCCTTGTAATTTATTCCGAATGGTCTTGATGGGTTTTGTGAGACTCACCAAAAAGCCCTGTGATGGTGTCAGCACTGAAGGTGTTGTAAAAGGTCCTTCATGTTCGCTCAGATGTGGCGGCAATCGCCTGTCAGAGTGCCGTGCTACTTTAAGAGTCGATAATTCTCCTCCATCACGGCCAACACAAGCCGCCTGTCTCGGAGGTCAATGCTCTTTAAACAAATTACTCTGCTCAGACTCTGAAAGCGGCTCCTAATGTCCTCCGGTACTCTCCAACGCCTCTCGCTTTGACACAGCTAAACAGCAGTGAAATTAAACACGCCGCAGAGATCCACCAAGACCTGGGGACATTAAAAAGGGCCTGTGATGGGATGTCGGCATCCCGTAAGGTTACGCAAACACGCGAGAGGGTCTCGATAGTTTATGAGCTGCCAGAACTGGGCCTAAAACAATGTGTTATTCAATAGCCATCCATTAACACTCGGATCTACCATGTGTGTGTGTTAGTCAGGCTATTTACAGCTTGAGGCTCTCAGCGTCTTCATTTAAAACAAAACACTGCAGTGGTTTATTGAGTCTGCATCCCTTTGTATTCTTCAAAGAACTGTGTGTTGTGTTATTTTTCCAGCTTTAACCTTGTATGTTTGTACGATCGCGTCTTTTGTTAACACAAGGCCACCGCTGCGCCATCTGATACCTGTATTGGTTATCCATTGATCAGGTCTGGCATGGAACAGCTTGTCAGAAGGGTCCATAAAAAAGGGGGGAGAAAAAAAAAATCAAAGCAGGACGGCAGTGTTTGTCCCTTTGCCAATAGCTCTCAACTCACAAATGCTCTCTTTAGCTGATCAGGCTATTTTAAAAAGCCCATCCAGATGTTCCCCTTTAAATTCCTCATGAAATGGCCTGATGATGAGTGCAGTTTTGTTAATGTGCTGATGCGTTGATAGAGATCAACATATTTGTATTATAAAAATGCTCTTTTTTAAATTCTTTAAATGTCCATTAGCTGTGTCACTGCTTTCCCGGAGCCTTGATCTCAAAAGTACCTTCAAATATAAGCAGGAACATCCCTATCAACAAATTGGAATTGCAGGCTTTGCATGGGAATACTTTTCATCCCTTTCTATGACCCAAATTTGGAGGCAGCAATGATCTCCTTTGGCTCCTAACAAGGGGGAAAGTGAGAGATATAAATTAAGATATATATGTATGTGAGCACTCCGGCCCTAATAGACGCTTTAACGGAGGCAAGCCTCCAGAGCACTTTTACAAACGATTCCCAACAATGACACCAGCCATAAATAAAGCTCAACGTCGGACTCTAATTGCATCAAAGCTATTGCTTTCTATTTAGGCATGGTCACTGGTGACCGCGGCCTTAACGCTCCACTGGAGGCCGGGGAGAGGGAGGAATAGAGACGTACGGCAGGAGCTATCACCCTTCCAGACTATTTGTCCTAATCAGTGACACCCATTTACCAGAATTGGTGAAAATGAACTATACTTCATACAGAAATCGTACACTTACCGGCCTTCATTTGTCAAGGCACATTCGAGGGCCAGTAAACTTTTCCTTTCCTCCGAAGGGATTGTAGACATGCATCAAAATGTTAAAAAATGATTTGCGAGGGAGGCCCGTCACACATTTATCAGCACTCGGGAACATTATTTGCTAATTTCCAAACCTGCGGCGTGACAGGGTGCTTCATCTTTTAACCCACCGCGACCACTCTGGACTCTTTCCGTTATTAGTACGAGTCAAGCATTTTTTTTTGCTTCCTATTCCTCGCATTTTTCCTCTCAATCTCAAGTCCCCTCCCTGCTTTTTTGGCCACTTCTAACGAGACTCATTTGTCTATCACACCGGTGACAACTTCGCCCCATTCAACTCCCCGAGACTTTGACCACAGCATGCTCTCAAGGCTCTCCAAGGGCTCCGAGCTCCCGGCCTGTTGATTGGCCGGCGGCCCTGATAAATCACAAAGTTTCCTTGTCAAGGTGAAGGTATCGACTCAACTGCGCTGAAACTGACAAAACGCACAGAGGAGGAGACGGTCATTTATCATAGCACAAAAGGACAAAGGGGTCATCTCGCCCCTTCACTCACTTGGCCCGCTGCTACGTTAAAGATGCCCATCTAGATCCTGGCACGCATGCACTGGAACCAAACGCAGGTCTTCATTAGACTAATTACTGACATTTAGAGGCAATTAACCTCTGACGCAAGTGTTTAAAATTGTAAAGAGTGGATTTTTTTTCCTGTTCATCTCCCTTCAGTACTTCCGCTCTTGTCTACTTCAAAAGAACCGTCCACTTGTCGAGGAAGTCCATTACTGGGACAATCTTCTAGTGGGGTCTTTGTAAGCAGATGGGGAGGGGGCGGTTAGAAACAGGAAAGATGGTAAACAAATCTAAACGCTGGCACATGAAACAGCATATCAGCGAATTATCAGCTAGCCGTTTGCACTGGGCTATCTGTCCATCAGACACTCGTCCCCACCCACTGCCTTTGGCCTCGCCGAGCACGAGCTGTATCTGATAGGACAGCAGACACACACATATGCAAACACACACACACACTCGGTAGCAGAAGTAATCAGTAGCAGGGAGGAAATGTAAACATAGGTGCTTGAACGCAGTCCAGGAGTTGTTTTCCTCTATTCGTCTCCATTATGTTCACTACATCAAGTTCAACAAGCTGTCTTACACGATTAAAAGAGTGCTCGAAAAAGCTTGTAATAGAGTAAATCCATGCATTTTCAAATGCAGTTCGTTTTCTAAGGGTTTGTGAACGAATCAACACACCCAAGAGTTAAAATGGAACCTTTTTTCATGCACCTTTTTGGAAGACATTTGTCCACGATTATAAAGTTGGATATTATATACGTTTTTAAACACATCTTTTAATCTTATTTTATACCTTTCAATGGGAATGGAGAATGCGAATGGAGAAAAACCCTTGGCCACTCGCCACTGCACTCTTGTCTAATGATACAAGTGTACTGGGGAACTGCTCGCTAATAACTAGAACCAAGAAATGAGTCCTTCTCAGCAGATGAGAATTTTTCTTCTCAGACAGTTCTTTGAGAAATATTATTACTTCAGAGAGGAGCGCGCCATTATTGTGAGCAATGTCACACCATTGGGGATTGTGGTGATATTTTAACGCAATATTGTGACAAGCTACAACTCTATAATAAGCAGTGGTCCAAAAAAGATTCAGTCAACCTCTGCATGTGCTGGAAGGGTCGAATGAACCCTTTCTCCTTAAAGAGAGTTGCACTGGGGTGATTTGGGTATAATTGGCCCTGCTGGTTGCTATTTTGGCTTGGTCCATTTTTTTTTTTTTTACCTCTGGCAGCTTTAAATAGGTTTGTCCTCACTAAGTCAGAGAAATTAGTCATGCTCCAGTAGCTAGCACCCGTCCTGATGGATGGGGTGCTCTATGGTTCCCAAACATCTTCCCTTTTGCAGCCCTTTGACCTGAACCTAACCCGTTCGTGCCACATTCATCGCCAAATTTATTTATAGATTAATGAGAGACGCCGCAAAGTATTGACCAGCAGAGGAAAACACAACTCATCTCAAGTGAGGACGAAATGCAGCAATAATTTAACGTTCATCGATTTTTTTTGCCTCCCTTCATCCATGTATTGATCTTCATTTTACAATATTAATTTGTGTCTGCGATCGTCCCAATTCGATTTGATATCGGCAAGCACTTAAAGGGATGCATCTGAGTCAGATCCTACGGAGGAGAGTCACGTGGATGAAGAATGCTGACAAAAGGAGGAGAAAAAGAGAAATGGAGAGGGGCGGGGGTCTTTTTTAACCTTCCTTGTTACAGGAATAGACTTGAAACGTAATTTCTGTCAGGGAAATAAAATATGAACGGTCTAGATGGTGAGACCGGGCTTCTCTTGTCCTGTCGACACTTTATCGGTGGCTTGAGCGGCCCCCCTTCTCTCTCTCCTTCTCATCATCATGCCTGTATCGGTTCAAAGTTCATGAAATTTCTATGAGCATTGATCTGCCTCCATTGATTTTTTTTCTCCCACACTCTTTTTTTCAACGCCGCAGATCTTTGAAATTTTAATTTCCGGAGTATCTGAATTTCTCGGAGATGAAATAGCTTCCTCGGAGACAGCTGGCAATAAAATGAAGAAGTTAGCACCACGTCGAAGAGCTTCGGCTCTCTCTGTTCTCCGAAACCCACACTTTTCCCCCCTTTTCTTCCCTAGTTTTCACTTTTTCTTGCTCAAATCAGGCTTGAAATTCAAAGCACTGTAATAGTACAAAACTAGTCAGCCATCAGCTAATTTCTCCTAGTTTAGGTGTCCATTCAACATTCTTTTTTACTTTAATGCTGAGAATCAGCAGTGTTAGCACCTATCTAACCTATCAAAGAAACACAGTCAGTCATTTCAAGTTTAGCCCAGCACTTAGTCCTAGTTGGTGATGTTTCACCGCTTTGTAATTATTTTTATTTATAAAAATTATATATATATATATATATATATATATATATATATATATATATATATATATATATATATATATATATATATATATATTATATATATATATATTTCTCTACAGGGTTCATACACATTTTTACTACAAAAATATATATGTGGTAAATCATAAGAAACGTTTACATTTATCACAGCATATCATAAAACACGCAATAGTTTCAATTTTTTTTTATATCTATGTAGAATAGATGATGCTTAAATAACACTAATAATGTGAGACCATGCTTTTGGCCAAGAAAAGAAAAGAAGTAAAAACAACTAACTTCCATTCCAATATACAGATATTTGTCAAACTAATTTTAGATAATCTTAATAGTTTGTTAAACTAGTAATAGTAGGTTAAACTACTTCTATTATAAAGCCGCGATCACACTGCACTTTTTGCTCTATAGACTTCCATTCATAGGCATGCGAATGCATCAAACCAGAAACGCAGGCACATGTTTTGCATTTCACTGCATTCGAAAGTTGAAGTTGAAGCTCACCTGCGAAATCACATCAGGTGATTGTGTAAGACCAATAGAAGATAATTTAAAAATAAGAAAGTGGAGCAATCGCTCACTTTTATTAATGTCTAATCATATTGTTTAACCCCACCCCTTTTTGCTGCGACGCAAGACAGAATTTTGCAAGCACAAGCTCTAGTGTGACCACAGCTGAAGTCGCTTTGGACAAAAATGTCTGCTAAATGACTAAATGTAAATGAAATGTCCACGCCTTTTCCAAAACCTTGTGGATTTTTCTGTTTTTCCAAAACTTTTCCAGGCCTGTAAAATACCATGTCCAAATTCCGTGACTTTTGCAGGTTTTCCATGACTGTATGAACCCTGTCTCTAGTAAAATGCATCTACACTGTAAAATATTATTGACAAAAAGTCAATACAACAAATATTTCTTCAAAAGTTTCTTTAACTTATTTTAATAATCAGGTTTCAACTCATTTTAATTAAGTTTAACTTAATATTTTAGTCAGTTTGGTTGATGCAAGTTGAGATGACTAGAAAACTTAATTTGATTTAAGTACAACATTTAGCGCAGCAAGATTTCTGTAACAGTGTATGGGTCTTAATGACAGCAATTAGCATGTCTCTCTCTAGTTAACAGAAAACGTCCCTTCTCTCAGATTATATTTCAAGCCTGTTCGGAGAAATTCACATTTTAAAAGGTAGTCTGTTTTTAATCAAGAAAATAAACTGAATTATTACTACATCTCTTGGTTGTGCAGTTGCAGGAAGATGATCATAATTGCAATGAAAATTGACCTCATTTAGAGTGAAATCCAGCAGCTGTGCTGGAACAAATGAATGTTTTCCTGTTTTTATTATGCTGCATTAAACTCAGAAACTCTCTTTGCCCTTTGAAGCTTTCCCTCTTTCATTTTTTTCCTTTTCTTGCATGTCTATAGCTCAGTTGTGGAACAATGGGCAATCCTTGTTAAAAGACATTTCCTTTCTACGCTTTTATTTTCATTGAGCGTGTTAACAGCAGCCATTCTCTGTTCCCTTAAGAAACTTTACAACAATCCAAAGACCGACAGAACTATCCAAGATCTCTCTCCATTTTAAAATATCATACATTCCTCCTTTTGGATTTATGTTTGTACAAATACAAAAAAAAAAGTAGAAAAGTGGTTCTTGATGGTGGAGGTGGGGCAGAGATAAGCTCGCAGCAGTTAAGGATAATTAGACAAAGTAATAGAGAGCAACAGCCAGAAAGCCATTCATTATCAGAGCCAAAGATACACTTATCATCATCACAAGATGTAATGGACGTCTGGAATGCAAGCAATTTTATTAACCAAATCAAAAGAACTAAGTTCGAATTTGAAGTAGGCATATTATGATTGTTGTTTTTGTCTTTCATTTCCAGTGTGAGTTACACTGAAACATGCTATCAATCAAAAAATACAGATGATCATATAATAGTTCATTACATTTAATAATACAACATTTTATGAACCAATAGTGGTCTATAAATTACTCAGAAGACTTCCAAAACCGTCCAAAATCAGAACCGAAATTGATTCTATTCGGCCCTTAAATTCACAGTTAACTTTTTGGGCTTAAGTTTATGTTTCTGCAGGACCAATGTGAATGTATTTTAGTTTTTTTCCATAGTATATCAAGTAAGTTTTCTTCATTCCTTAACTTTGCCAATCCACAAAGCTGCATTTTATAGTGATTGATGGCGATGGTGTCACTTCACTGTGATGTTACTATGGGATGCTTCTCTTATTGCTAAATAAAAACGTGTCACAGTTTAGTATCTGCCGCACTCTAGCGTGTCAGCTTTGAAGAATGACAATATATACAGTCTGTGAGAGCAAGGTCAAAACACTCAGTCTTGAAATATACGGAGACACACACACACATATACACAGGCGCGAGCAGGCGACATGTAGACACACACAGACTCTATCTGGGTGTAAAAGCAAGGCTGTTTTACGTTAAGTCCCTGGCAGATTGTGCTTAACATTCTCTTTTACAAATGAGGGGTGAAAAAAAACAACTAAACATGATGACCAGCCCAAGGAGCTTTAGATTTGTCATCCATCAAATGCAAACCCTTCTGTTCATTCACTTTCCCTTCAACGGAGGCCCGAAAAGCATGCTAGCTCATTAGCAAGCACATTTCGCTTTTATAGGGGCGACTCCATAATTCATAACGGTCCCGTACGAGACGTGAGCCTGATTTGATTTAACGTGCTCAGTTATGCTTGAGTGCTAAACGGCGTGCCCCCCCCCCCCCTTCTTTCCATTCCGGATGGATAGAACAAACAAACAGAAAATGGATGACAAATGAAGACGTAAGCAAAACACTCCACCACTGACATACGCCAGGCTGCCAGATACTCATGCAGTGGTGACTACAGCCATATCCAGCACTTACACACACACACACACCCTCTCTCTCTCTCATTATCCGTGAGGTCAGTAAGCAGAATTGGGAAGAAACGGAGAGATCAATACAAATTATCCCTGAGCAAACCAGCGCTGACAGCCTGAATTGCAGCATATGTTTACCCAAAATCGGGCAATTTATCTTAATATCAGCAAAGTAATGCGGAACAGGTGAAAGGTCACCTACTCTCCCCACCTCATAATTACCCAGCTCTAAAACAGGAAAGTGCTATTGATTGGCCGAGCCTGGGGCTGGGGGGCTGGCTCAAAGGCCAGTGGGAGGGGCTTAGCCTCAGGCCTGGGCTGAAAGAGAAAGAGAACGTGCATGTTGAGAATGAATTTTATAGTTCAGTGACATGAGAGTGAAGGAGAAAGCAAGATGCTTGCAGAAGTCTGTCTGGATTTAAACTGTTATTGCTCAATCTGTTCTCCATATTTCCCAGCTGGCTCGGTAGCATTAATATTGCCACACACACACACACACACCAAAGCCACATCTGTTTCTCGTTCCATTCACTTTTCTGTCATGTTTATCAATTTTATCTGTTTGTAATCGCAATAGTAGTCTCATTATTTAGTTTTTACCATGGTGACCAATAAAATATCATGGGTACTACAGTTATTAGTAGCATATGCCAAGACACTTAAGCGCACCATTTGTAAAGGATACTTAAATTGAGTATTACTATTCTAAGTGACGAGATATTCGATTTTTTCTTAGGTGTAAAAAGGCTGGTTTATACTTACACGTTTGCTCCGGCGAAGCCTTAGAGCAGTCGCATAGCCCTCACCATGGCTGACGCCAACACTGACGCGCACCTCTCAAAACAATGTAACTACACGTCACAACGACACATAGCTCAAGCTCTATGATTGGTCGGCTTGGTAGCCGTGACCAGTGTGGGCAAGACTGAGAGCCGCGGGCCCGTTGGAGCGAGTGTTTACAAGTGTCGAGTCCTGTGAAGTAGCTCTAGATGAAAACTTTTGTTTTGTGTTTATCTTATGATTAATGTTGTTGCACTTAGCTACTTGTTTATTAATGTAAGCTGCGTCCCAAATGGCTATACACTATGCACTTATGCACTAGGGATTTGGCTTAAAAATCAAAATCTCGATTAATTAAACATTTTAACTCGATTACGATTAATGAACGATTATTTCATTTATTTATGTAATTGCCCTCATAGTTCACTCACAAGTTTTATATGCAGTCTAAAGGCATCTCTGGCGCAGCTTCCAATCATCGTCAATGTAGTGCAAATTAAGGCTTAAAAATGAGTCCATCTTCCCACTTGACCAGAGATCAGATGTGGCTGCAAAGTGGCAGCAGAAGTAGAAATCAGCCACAGTCTTTAACAGAGCGGGGTCATGTGACACGTAGGGAAAGTAATTGAAAAAAAATCGCCCTGGAAAAATTAGATCGATTATAGGTTCTGAATGTCGATTTCGATTACTTTTCAGCCCTATTATGCACTATGTACTTATGCACTTACACACTCAACAGCATAGTATACATATGTAGTGTCATCCCAAATGAAACACAATTTGTTTTTTTACTAAGCGGAAATTCAAACGGATTCCCTGATGAGGTTTGACGGTTGCCAAATTAGTGAAATAAATGACCAAACTACCAAATAACACCCGCCATGAGTATAACCACATTTACCATCGGGAGGTGGTATAATCACTCTAATAGGAGAATTTTGCTTTCACATTTATAATTTAAAATAAAGTAATCCAACATGAGTGCCCGAAAGCTCCGCCCCTTCCGCTACATGAGAAAAGCAGCAGCCGTTGAGTGTGTGAAGTGTCCAACATTACACACTTCATTTTTCAATTCAATTCAATTCATCTTTATTTGTATAGCGCTTATACAATGTAGATTGTGTCAAAGCAGCTTCACATGGAAGATTATAGTGAATTGAAACAGTGTCAGTTCAGTTTTCAGTGTTTGAGTTCAGTTCAGTTTAGCTCAGTTCAGTGTGGGTTAATAATCACTACTGAGAGTCCAAACACTGAAGAGCAAATCCATCGATGCGCAGCTCTACAGATCCCGAACCATGCAAGCCAGTGGCGACAGCGGCGAGGAAAAAAACTTCACCAATTGGCGAAAGCGAAGATTTTAAAAAACCTCGAGAGAAACCTGGCTCAGTTGGGCACGACCATTTCCCCTATGGCCAAACGTCTTGTGCAGAGCTGCAGTCTAGGTGCAGGAAGCTGGACCTCATTTTACCGGTAAATAAGTGCACCATCTGGGTATTTAAAGTGCACTTATTCTTTTATATTTACACTATTTATACTACAAAATGGCGTAGGATAGTGCATAAGTATGCAATATGGGGACGCACCTGTAGCGTTCAGAAAAAACTAAACTGCCAGCTAGCGCCGTCATGCTGAAACACGTCGATCACTTGACGCAGAAGTATAAATCAGCTTTCACATGACCCATAGAATTCAGACTATCATCGTTGTGGATATTTTATAATTTGAGTCAGCAGATAACAATCAAACTGCCACCCAAAAATCGCCAGCAATGTTTAAGCATTTAATTTGACTGTATTTCAATACATTTAATATAAAAAAGTACATACATTTGGGCAAATATCAAAATATCTCTGCAAGTATGGATATATTGCTCAAATCAAGAATCTTATTGTATTAATGTTTAGCTAGAAATTATGAATGACTTTTGTTTTCCCTGAGATTTTTCGCTCAGCTGTAGTTAATAATTCCTAGTGTGTTTGAGGTGGAGGATCTCCGAGGTGAGGGACTGTCTTGCGCTAATGAAGGTCTCACTGACCTCTTTTACTGCATTAGCATCAGATCAATAACTGAAGAGCGTTTAGCGCCCACTGTTCCGATACATTTATCAAACCGCACACATTCCTTCATCAGCAAAGCCTCAATGTCAGAGCACAGAACAACATGTTGCTGCTTGGGGCTGTGCTGTGTGAAAGTGCCATCAGAATAGCAGTAAATCTGCCGCTTTCGGCCCATATTTAATGTCACGGGTGCTTTTATTATACGTCCCAGGGCAAATACACATCCTGAAGGGCCAGTGTCAAAGTCCATGATCCATTTGTGTAGTTCCAGACTCCAGACATAAAAAATAGAGACAGGCTAAAATGATGGATACCCTCTTATGGGCAAATCCAGGCATAATGAAGTGCTGTAATACAAACATTTACATCCGCCCTGCCATCTCAGGAAGGTGGAGAGTAGGAAGGGGGAGGTGAAGGTGTGCAAGAGAGAGCTACATCCTTGTGAAAGCCATGTCATGTAAAATCAATACGCCCGATCAATGCTTTATTAACAAGCCGACATCTTACTTCAGATTCCTGCATGCTACTTTGTCTTCAGCCATGCAAGATGGCATGTCAAATAGCATCACTGCTGTCACACCATGACACGCGTGCGCCAAAACACAAGCAGCGTTTGATATTGATCAGATTGGATTGATTGGATTGCCGCCCCCTACTACACTTAGATGTAATTGTAGCACTTCATCATAAAGTCACCCAATTATTTCCAGGAAGTTCCTGTCTAATATGCTCATCTTCTCCTCTCTGGCTGTCATCTCTCATTCTCCGCTTTAGCTCGTTTCTCGCCGTTTCCATTCAGAGCAGAGTTCAGCAGCAAACAGCGTGCTGAGTAAGGGGAACAGACAAGATTTGATCTCTCAAAAGAAAAAGCGCATTGATTCATACGGACTCGTCACTGACAGCGACATCTACATTCATGTCTGATAAGTCTTTTCTGCTGATGTTCCGCTTGCATCTTCAGCTCCCTTCTATCCGTCACGGCTTCCTTCTTAAAGTCGGTGTATCTCTTTTAAGATTAATTTCTACGTAGGCTCAGCTAATCATATGCACTGTGAAAAAATGCAGGGTTCCGCACAATTCATTAATATTGTCCCAACACAAATCGATTAAGTTAACTTAACAGATTTAACAAATTTAAGTGGATTAAACATAACAAAATTAAGTCGTCCCAACAAAATCTCAATAGTTCTGTTGTTGCAGCTCATTTTAAATAAGATTTTGTGTGTGTGTGTGTGTGTGTGTGTGTGTGTGTACGTGTTTTTGTGACATATCAGGACACAAATCTGTATAATGACATAGGTATGACACAGGTATTACAAAAAGCAGGTGAAATATGAGGACATTGGTGACGTCCTCACTTCTCAAACAGTTTCTAAATCACACAGGATGATTTTTTTCAGGGAGTAAAGCTGTACACTGTCTCCTGTGATGGTTGGGTTTAGGGGTAGGGTGGGGTGAGGGCAATATAATATACGGTTTGATCTGTATAAAATGAATGGAAGCCTATGTAATGTACCCACTTTTCACAAAAACAAACATGTGTGTGTGTGTGTGTGTGTGTGTGTGTGTGTGTGTTTGATGTTAGGGTTACATTTATTGGTGACCAATGATAGTTTTGTTCAGGAAGCTTACTTGAAAGCAATATTATGTTATTGGTAGGGCCCCACGGAATCTGCGCTTCAGATTTTAAATTAGATTTTTAGCCCATCATTGAGTCTATTTATTTGCTTGTGTAAATGCGTGTACATTTAAATTACTTTCAGTAATATTATCTGACTATAATGTGGATGTGTGATCTGATTTTATATTTGAAATTAGAGAAAGTTAAATATTTAATGAAGGGATCTGTCCAAAAATTTTATGAGACATGGCAACCTATGATCACATATTTTGAAAAAAGGAAGACTCTCTCCTTTAACTGATTTATATAAAGAAATCTGTGCAAACAGGTTTTATTGTCACCACTGATATGGTTTGGTGTCATATTTATGTAAAAGACCACTATAAATGTATCAGACTATTGATTTGTATTATCATGTACTGTAGGTAAAAAAAAAAAATATATATATATATATATATTTTTTTTTTAAGTTTATTTTTTTATCTTATTTGTTATTATTATATATTTTTTTATTATTATTATTATTTATTTTTATTTATTTATTATTATTATTAATATTTTCCATTTTGCTATATTTTTACCTATTCCTGTTGTAATTGTATTTTAATTTTATATGTTTGCTAATTCATTTCGGCGGCAAGGTTCAAAAATGGGCAGAAAAATTACAACCTTGATTGTACAAAATGTTTTGTTAAAATTTGAGAAAACAATCACAAATAAATGTTTAAAAATATATATTATTTGACTAAAATGAAAATGTTCTTTTGATTTACTAACAGTACAGTACAGTTTGTAAAGCAATATTTTCTGTCTTTTAGTAGATGCATTATATGATACACTTGCTTTGTTTAACAAATAAGTGGATGTAGATGGATTTGCATTGCATTTAAAGTTAAAAAGCTATTTTTTTTTTTCATATATTAAAATTTTAGTTACGATACTCCCAAAAAAATTCCACATAAATCTGCATATTTTTTTGCAAAATTCTCTGCAGAAACAGCAAAACATGCCCACAGATTCTGTCTGGCCCTAGTTATTGGTCATATACTGTTTCTGATGATAGTGACAGAAGTAAATCTTTCTTAATGTACGGTCAGATTTGCATAATGCACAAAGATTACATAAAAAAAACTTAATTTACACAAAAAGTAAAAGAATCATCATCAACCCTTTATGAGTTTCTTTCTTCTGTTGAACAAAGAAGAAGATATTTTGAAGAATGCTGGTTGCTGGGACTAATTACTTCTATAGTAGAAAAAAATACAATGGAAGTCAATGGGTCCAAGCCTCTAAAGACACATATATCAAACACTTACTTACTCCCAGGGCCATTTATATCAAAGTTGATATTTTAGCTGCACCATATTGGTGTTTCATAACATCTAGTTTTTATGAGGTGAGTTGTTAGCCCAATGCTCAACCCCCAATCTAGAGGACCAGGGCATACACACACTACGGCCAATTTAGCTTGCCCAATTCACCTATAGTGCATGTTTTTGGACTGTGTGGGAAACCAGAGCAAACCCTACACAGGGAGAACTTTCAAATTCCACACAGAAATGCCAACTGACCCAGCCGGGGCTCGAACCAGTGACCTTCTTGCTGTGAGGCGACAGCGTTACCCATTGTGCCACCGTGTCGTCAAAATAATCACATAGAGATATAAAAAATGAAATGGAAACTATATTTAGGGACTAGATCATTACGCCCGATTCACACGGGGCTTCAGCGTCAACACTTGACGGAGAGCATGTCTGAAGTTAGGGTTTAGGTGATCGTCATAGCAGCGTCAGCCAATGAGATTAGACCGCAACTGGTTACTGTCTAAGCTGGGGTATTTGCATAAAGTGATCTGATTGGCTAACACTTCCATTGGCGCTTAAAAAGTAGGATAATTCGCACCTTCTGCTGCCGATGAATCCACAAGTCAGTTCGGCAACATTCAAAGGGAATGGGAAGCGTTAACGTTGTGAATCAGGCATTAGAGTACTAATTAGCCACATTAAGTTGGAACTATTATTAAATCTTGTCTTATGTATTGTGACATCAAAATGAATGGGGGGGGGTGTAATTAAACATGCATAGAAGTCATTTAAAACAATTTTAAAAATGTTACACTACACCTTAGAGTGTAACATCATGCCCTGCTGTCCATATTTGTTCCAAATGCTTAAAGTCCAGCGTGTCTGTAATAGACCTCCATGCACTCTTCTAAAGCTTGTTAAACACAATGCATGCAGTAGCAGGAAGTTGAGATTATGATTCATGCACTTGTATAGGGAGCAGCTCTGTCTGATTTATAACCGGAGCACTTCATACTCAAAATTCCAATTTGAGAGGGAGGGAACATGTGTGTGTGTGCGGCGTATGTGTGTGTGAAAGAAAAGATTAATTACTATTTGTGGCCAGCAATTTCATGAGGCCAGCCCCGGCACAGCTGTGAAATGATAGCGCCCTACATCAGTTTGTAGTCAACCATTCACAGATTATTAAAGCTCCATAAGATGAAGTGTTCCTCCTGCCTGCTTTGCTTTAGCGGAGAGAGTGCGAGAAAGAGGGATAAATCTGAAGGGTTGCAATAGCCAGACATATGTCATCATTGCCCGTTGCCCATAAATCCAGCGGGTGCTTCAGGAAGTGGGACTGATGCAGACTTCACAGGGTTGACAGTCGCAATCGAGCGTGTATGTTTGCATCGCCATGACTGTTTCATTCATAATGCATCCGCTAACTTCTTTAAATTTATCTGATCAATTATAGGCTCCATTTTTTCCAAATAGGAGAGGTGATAGATGTAGCTCTACATGGAGTATTTCACACCACGTTATTACCTTTTATTCAAATGCTCAGACCTATCTGGAACAAAATGCATGACGGGTGCAGGAGCGAATGTAATAACATTTATGATGGCGCATATGAAAACACAAATCTCTTCATTTGTTTTGCCTGGGCAGGATGCTAACCGATGGCTTTCTTGTTTTGCGGTTTAGCACTGAACGAACCAACTATTGACTACGGCTTCCAGAGACTGCAGAAGGTCATTCCCAGACATCCAGGTGATCCGGAGAGGTTGCCCAAGGTCAGTGATCATGTGTGTGTGCTTGTGTGAAGCAGCTATTTATCATAGAAATGTCAAAATGGGGAAACAATTCACTGGCTAGATGAGCAAACGCATACAATCGCTTTTGGCAAGTCATCACTATGCAATCCGGCGTGTTTGGATTCCGCTGGAATCGTGCAAACTTTCAGCCCATCGAAATGGTTCAATTAAGTGTTTTTCCACCCCAGTAGGCAGTGGCGATTGTAATCTAAGCGGAGGCCTTTTTCAGATGTGTGATTATTTTGGTCTTGTTTTCCTTTCATTTTCCAAAGCTAGATCCAGTTTAATCTTTTGTTTACAGAGCTTCCCGTTAAAAGTCCTTGTCTTAGCAGGTTAATAAATGAGTTTTGCACGCGTTAATATGGGCAAGCCCTCTTTCTGGGCTTTTTAGCTCCGTTTATTTATTTTTTCCCCCGCCTAAATTCCACAAATCATGCAGTTTGCCTGCGGTTCCCATGTGGTCGACACGTATCACAGTTCTGTTGTTTTGATGTGTGACATGAAAGACAAAGCATTCCAGTCGGACCTTTTCTATTTCCTTTTCTTTGATTTGTCCCTTTTTTCTGCTCATTTGGCTTTGATAGGATCTATGACTTGTGCCTGGCTAATAGAAAACGTGCTAATTTCCCATCTGAGAGCAGTGCGACGCCGAGGGCTTTTCTTAATAATATGTTAAGAGATTATTTTGTACCCTGTTCGTGGGTGCCCGGCGCGGGTTGACCACCACGGAGGCCTAATAACAGATATCATACAAATATCTATTAAAGCCCAGCATGGGAGCAGCCGCTATCATTAACTTGCGCTGAACAGCTCTGAAACGGCGCTAGCGTCCCGCGGACACGCACCAAACTAAGAATTTGTGAGACTCTGCCCTGCGCCACATGATGTGTTTCAATTACACTTGGCTCTCCGTCTCTGTGGAGGCCAATATCTGGACAGGAAATCTCATTCCAGTAAATGCTTTAAACTATCCATTATATACAGTTGAAGTCAGAATTATTAGCCCCCCTCAATTATTAGCCCCCCTGTTTATTTTTGTACCCAATTTCTGTTTAACGGAGAGAAGATTTTTTCAACACATTTCTAAACATAATAGTTTTAATAACTCATTTCTAATAACTGATTTATTTTATTTTTCCCATGAAGACAGTAAATAATATTTTACTAGATATTTTTCAAGACACTTCTATACAGCTTAAAGTGCATTTAAAGGCTTAACTAGGTTAATTAGGTCAACTAGGCAGGTTAGGTTAATTAGACAAGTTATTGTATAACGATGGTTTGTTCTGTAGACTATCGGAAAAATATAGCTTAAAGGGGATAATAATTTTGACCTTAAAATGGTGTTTAAAAATTAAAAACTGCTTTTATTTTAGCCGAAATAAAACAAATAAGACTTTCTCCAGAAGAAAAAATATTATCGGAAATACTGTGAACATTTCCTTGCTCTGTTAAACATCATTTGGGAAATATTTTTAAAAATAATAATAATTCAAAGGGTAGTAAATAATTCTGACTTCAACTGTATATAAAAAAACAAGCATATATTTTTTATATTTTGCAGAAGTCTGACATAAATATATATTTTTATTTTTTTTTTAATATTCAGTTCTTTTAATATTCAGTTATAGCTATGTGACCAACATCAAACAAGGTTTAGTATTATATTAAAAAGAAAAACAGCAGCATAAATAAAAGAAAAACGTACTGAAAACAGCCTTCTTTCTCTCTCAAGTGCATGCGATTTCACTCATTTCAAATTCAGGTAAACCCTCAACACAGGGCCATCACACCAGAGCAGTTCCAATAAACAACATAAATATTTGATTTTGGCTTCTAATGGACCCAAATGTGAGTTCAGCAGCATGTAAATGAAAGTGCCAAGTGATTCATCATAGTTACCGCAGCCGTCTGCACCTCTATCGCATTCGAGGGTCACAGCCAGCTCCACGCAAAGCAGCAATTGACCCTTACACATATTCTCAATAAGAGGCAGAGCGTCTGGGAGGAGCGGCTGCATTAGATGTTACGGGCAGGAGACAGACTGTCGTAATAAGAGCTTTCGGGGGGAGGGATGTACACACAGTGCGTTAGCAATAGGGCAAAGCCGTCACACTCGTGCTCACCCTCTGCTTTAGAGTTAATAATACGCCCCTGATATAGATTTTAGGATTTACAATTTCTTTTTTTTTTTACTCTATCCTTATTTTCAGCCTTATTTTCTAAGAGCAGGACAGCAAGCCTATCTTCACAGAACCTATTCGTCGAAATCCATAACATATTCAGACTACAAGCTGCCCAAAATTGCAGTTTACCTCCCTAATTTTAGATCAAATCAAAATTTGCTGCTTGATCTAAGGGGAGGGGCAAGTAGTGCACGCGTTTATATACGAAGACGGCAAGAGAGAGTAAAAAGCAATATGTGAAGTCACTCATGTGATGAGGCAGGAGATTGCTAAAGGGACCTTCCAATCCTCTTTCTTTTAAGTCCTTGTTTGAAATCAGTGTCATCCATTTGTCTCGATATAAAGTCAAGACAAACACTAAAGCGAAAATCCGATCAGGCCCTATACATTCACTTACGTGCCATCAAATAATCTTTATTACGAATCATATAGTGGTAACCTGTCAGTCGTATTGTCGCATTCATCAGTTCCATTAGCCTCGGCGTCCTGTTTCAGCTCGCAAACACCAATCTATTCCGCTTCCCGTTCAATCTAATATACAAGAAAAATTATTAGAAATGCATTCAAGTTGAGCAATTACCCATGCATTAAAATTCATCTTCTCTCTCTCGGCTTTTGCGAGGTAGCTACACGCATTGGCCCCGCACTTCTGAATGTATTCATCACCTCAGGCAAGAACTAACAGAATAATTGCTTTACACTTTTATAATGACATTAGCACCTCCAGCCCCTCACCTCACTTGGCTTCTTTAACAGTGGTGATATATACCACTCACAATATTCAAGAGTGATAATAACAAGTTTCCCCGTTTAAACGATTCTCGTCCACCGGCGGAACAATGAGCTCTTGTAATAATAAGCCCTCGCATTTGTCACGAAACAAGCCCTGGGATCGTTTCGGGCTTAAATAGTTCCCGGTCTAACCTGGAGTCTTGTGTCGATGCGAAAAAAAAAAAAGAAGGGGAGTCAATTACACTTAACGCCGCCGCTCTGAAATTTACATGGAAATGCTTTTCGAACACCGCTCACCGCTAATCATATTCTCAGCATGAGGCCGCGTGGATGAGAGGGGCATGCTGGAACAAAACAAACTCATTCACATCCTCTGTGCTGATAGGCTGATACATTTGACACGCACTTCAATGTGCGCCTTTAAATCCGGTTCATTAGCAAACGCACCGTGCAGCGATTGACAGATTCGATTTGAGATCCTTTTCTTAAACTATCCTTACATCTTGTTGAATATGGACGAGAAGTTCAAGTAGGTGTCGGCCGGGGGGGCGAAGTTCCACGACGTTAATTGCGATAATCGTTGGGTGAAATTGGGAGGCATGTAAGACGTCTTGTGGTATGATGACTGAGATGATGAGTAATTATTAGCGGCTCAGAAAAACACTTAATCTTGGTTAGAGAGAGAGAGAGAGCTGAGAGTCAGAGTAGGACAGCTGGGCCTTTCATTGACACTACCTGCTGAACGACAAGTGTAATTCTTTATTTGTATGCAAACTAGATGCATGCGACATGAAACAGAGCCCCCCAATTTCAGACCTAAATGCCCATTTGAAGAACCAGTCATCTGTTTAGACTCAGGTTTGCAATGCGTCTTTATAAAATGCACCGGCCTGTGATTAATCTTGATATATATAGATCTAACATGGCGCTTGTGCATGGGAATGAAATAGCCATCGAGCCATGATGAAGTTACTCTACGCAAGGACAATGTAGGGAATGTGGACCTGCAATCTGATAAGTCAGCAAATCTTACAAAAAATAATATGTTGTTACTCAAAACACAACTCTTGTATATCTTCGTTGAGGAAAACAAGCGAGCAGCCCGCACAAAGTGCTTCGGAGACATGGCCGTATGCCCCTTATTGGCAGCTTAGGTGTGATTTTTGAAGGGAAAATAAGCGGCAGGTTAATCCGTGTTGTGTTATAAGTGTTGGAAAGCTTGCAGCCAGGGATAAGCAAGAGTTCCCTGCATCCGTGTCCCAGGGCACAGCCTCTCAGCCTGCTCTGGAGAGGAAGTCGTTTATGAAGTCCTTTACAACAGCCAGAGAAAGAGGGTTAATTGAAAAATTTCCTAATGTCATTATGAAAGAACTAGATTAACCCGAGCTAATTCACTTTATTGTCCTGAAGAAAGAGGAATGGGCATTGAACTCTTCTGCAAATTTGGGGCACGAATTAGGGGTGAGATGTTGTCTTTGAGGACTCTGCCAGTTTAATTAAGATATGGAAAATGACTCATTGTTCTTCTGAGCTAAAGTGCGTGGAATTAGCAGCCGAACGTGGCGTCTGTGTTTGACTCAGTGCCGCGTGCTAGTGTTTGTTTGTTTAATACACACAGGGCCTTATGTTGACTCATTTAGCTTAAGTTACACATCACTTCACTAGTCTAACTAAGTCAAATGAAATGTGACTAAGAAATAAAAGAACGCATTCGATAAAATATAATTAAAAAACGGTTTATTTCCACTCGTCAGCTTGTGTATTCTTTCCCCAACCAGAGATAAAAGGCTTATAATTTACCTAGACCCGCATGCATGCTTATTGTTCATGTGCAATGCACTGGCTGATGGTGTTTATATGTCTTTATGACTGATTATGTTGCATTCTGGGTGCATATTGCAGGAGGTGTTGCTAAAGAGAGCCGCTGACCTTGTGGAAGCGCTGTACGGGATGCCACACAACAACCAGGTACAAACTCATGCTAATAAAGCACCTTTGCTTTTCCTTTCCTTTGCATGGTGGCAGTAATTAAATCAGCATTCGTCTCCTTTTGCAACATTCCTGTATGTTTCAAAGCTTGCTGGGGGCCTTTGTACTGTAGCTGGGTGAAAGCTTTTTTCTTCTTCACAATTTCATTCATGGTTGCGACTCTTGGTGCAAAGTGACGAGTTAATCACTCAAAACACATGCACACAGCCATATACAGGCTTATTTAAATAGGAGGATAACCTTGAACTTGGCCCTAAAAGGTCCACTTCTACAATATATTCCACAGAGCGGTCCAGCTATGCTTGAGAGGTCTAATACATATTCAGAAGAAATGATCCATTACATTATTTTCCCCTAGCCGAGTAGCACAGAGGTGAAGACTGCGCAATACAACTATTGCAAAACAGATGCAAACGTGCTGTCATGTATTTTTACCTACAGAAAAAATACATATTTATGTGTCTGTATATATATATATGTTTTGTAAATGTTCCACTTTTGCTAAACTGCATGTTCAAGAACGATTCCCAAGGAATACCTTTAGGAATGGACCAATAACTCTCCTGTTTGTCTCCTGTGTGGTAGGAGATCATCCTGAAGAGGGCCGCAGATATCGCAGAGGCTTTATACAGTGTCCCACGTAACCACAACCAGATCCCATCCCTTGCCAACACAGCCTCTCACGGTGGAATGATGGGAGTCAACTCATTCAGCAGTCAGCTTGCTGTCAATGTGTCAGAGACCTCACAAGGTATGCAGCGACAAATGTAATTAGCATGTGAACTCTCAGTGTCCAAAACCCCTCCGAAATCATCCAAACAGACTTGCCTAAGCAGCATGGCCTGGCTAAAGAACCTGCTAAACCCTTTAGTTATTCATCCTTGAATCGCAAAATGAGTTATATACGTAGGTAGAAAATGCTTGCAACGATTAGCGAACATTAGCAATCTGCTAGCAGCATGAATCATGGCACAGGCCGGCTGCAGCTTTATCTCTCCTGGCTGTGTATAGCATAGATCCCAGGAGGTGCCTGACCCTGTCGCCATCTCTCCGCTGCCAGCCTGCCAGAACACGCAGCGCTATCTCACACACTGCATTTAGCCAGTGTACTGATAATAGGTTTACACCTGTTACATTGTTGCCTCCACTCAGGTCAGGACAGGGAAAAATCACACCGGAATACACACTAGGATGCTGAATATCCTCCTTACATACATGGAGGTGAATTTATCGCACAGCTGTGTGGAACGGCCACTTTAACACATTGAGTCGTTCTACTACACATTACTGTACAAATCATTTAGAAAACAACAGTCAAGGTAAAGGAATGGTAGTACAAATTGTTTAGGGTTTTTAAATAAATATATTTCAATTGGCGGGGCTGCATGATGGCTTAGTGTTTAGCACTGTTGCCTCACAGCAAGAAGGTCGCTGGTTCAAGTCCCACCTGGACCAGGTGGCATTTCTGTGTGGAGTTTGCATGCTCTTCCTCAGGGTGCTCCCCCAGACCAAACACATGCGCTATAGCTGAATTGGGTTAACTAAATTGGCCGTAGTAAATATGTGTGTGAATGAGTGTTTCCCAGTTCTGGGTTGCAGCTGGAAGGTCATTCGCTCCCTTGCAGTCCAAAGTGTATTAGTGTTTCCCAGTACGGTGCTGGGTTGTGCATCCACTGTGGAAAACATATAGCAGATAAGTTGGCGGATCAGTCCGCTGATAAATCAGGGACTAAGCCGAAGGAACATGAATGACTATATTTCAATTTGAAATAAACACACACGCGTATAAATTGTTCCAATTTGTTGTACATAATGCAAATAGTGGCAGCTTTTAACCCAAGTCTTTCTATCCACAGTGGGCTACAGTCGTAACACGAGCAGCGTGTCACCTCGCGGTTACGTGCCTAGCAGCACCCCGCAGCAGTCCAACTACAATACCGTCAGCAACAGCATGAACGGCTACGGCAACACAGGGATGCCCAACCTGGGTGTACCTAGTTCACCGGGCTTCTTGAACGGCTCATCTGCGAACTCTCCCTACGGCAGTAAGTATCAAGGTAATGACGAGCTCCCCGCTCTCTCTGTCCCCACCTGTGCTTCCTTTTCTTTTCGACACTCCTTTGTTGTTGTTCTGTTGGTTGTTTGTTTGTTGGTTTGTTTTGTTATCTTTTGGGAATGTGTGCTACTGGATAAAAGGAGGGGTGACTCTGGAGGCTGAACAACCGAGACATTTAGCAAATCCGACCAATCAAAGCAGCTGATTGAAACAAACAAAAAAAAAAACTGCAATTATAAAGCAGGCCACCAAAACAGCACTCTAAATCTAAAAAAAAAAAAAAAAAAAAAAAACAATTAAAAATCTCAAATGTTTTCGGCAAAGTGACCCAATCAGAGTCGATAAGAACGCCTATTATCCAGAAAGTGGCCAAGGCAGGACATCTCTCATCCCATTTCAACTCCATTTACCTGATTGATTTGCTCGTTTGTTTTAGTCCCCCCCCCAAAAATGACCCAAATTTTTCCCTCATAACCATTTCTCCCTGATTTGTTGTCATTCCATGAATATGATTTGAAAAAGAGGCGAGGCCCGGCTCTCTGACTCTTCGTCTGTAAGAAGTGAACTCTCTCTGAGTGGTGACTATGTCTGCTTTGTTGCAGTAGTTCCGTCGAGCCCTACCATGGCAGCCTCTTCGGTCAGCCTCTCTTCAAACTGTAGCAGTACACACGGCATTTTCTCATTCTCACCTGCCAATGTCATCTCTGCAGTGAAACAAAAAAGCGCCTTTGCTCCAGTTGTCAGGCCCCAAGCATCTCCACCTCCTTCTTGCACCAGTGCAAATGGCAATGGACTTCAAGGTGAGAGCCGACTCCCTGCTTTTAGAACGCCCCGCAGTTGCCTCACCTGTTGGGTCGCATTATTGCACTCTGGTACCCAGAGCGCCACCCATCCGCCATCCCCGCGGCTTAACGAACATGGCCTCCCGCCCGCATCAATTATGCATTCGTGCGTGGATGGGCGGATGGATGGACGGATGAGTGGTCGGATAAGTGCAAGAACGCATTATGCATGTGGGCATGTGGAATGCATGTGCATGTGTGGGTGTGTTTATTGATTTATTTATCTTTCATTAATGATTAAGCAAAGTTAAGTGTCTCATGAGATTGCATACTCGAGTGGCTGGGATTGCAATAATTCGGAAATATCTTGCGCAAATCAAATTGACACTCCTTTATTATTCAGCGTCTCGTTCGAGCCGAGTTGAATGTATGTAATGATCTCCCTGCTTTTCCTTACCTGTACAAGGTCCTCAGAATACTGTAGCGAGTTAAAAATTGATGCTTCCTACAATAGTTGGGATCTGAAAGGGCAGAAATGTTAACGCCTTGCCGTGCTCGCTCACCCGACGTCGAATAACAGTGCCAGAGAGGAGCTCGACAGCAGAAGAAGTGATTATAACCCAGGTTGAATGTGATTATAAAAAGAAAGAGCGAGAGCGAAAGAGCTCACCGTATTCTCGGCAGGGCGGCGTCGTTCGGCAAATTAAAGACTTACTCTGGCTGTTTAGTGCGCTCGTATTTGCTCTCCGTCAAGGCCCAGTTGTTTGCTTTGAAAACATGTTTTAGCCATAGCGTGCGCAAGCGAGATTAATAATGTTAGACCTAATGAACTGAGAAATTAAAGTTCATGCCGCTACATGCGTCTACTTATTAATATGTGGTTTGCAGAAATTAATGAGGAATGCCACAACATCAGATGCCTTGGCAAACTTAAAAGCACTCCAAGCATGACTCTACAAATAAGTTGAAAGCGGCAAAAGAGCTTTCTTCCTGTTTTCCCCTCCCCTGGCACTTCACTAGACACCTAATTGCGGAAACGAGCGAGTGCATCAATCTTTGCGATTGGGCGGGCCTACGACGACCTAGTCCGGCCTTCTTTAGATGTCACGCTAAGGGAACTAAATAGGGGCTGACAGAAGAATGCAAATGGTTTTCCAGCGTCTACTCGGCTCCGGTAATGGCAGGAGGGAGCGAGGCGAAGATTTCAATTTGGGCAAAGCCGAGGGGTGTCTGGTTGCTGACTGAGGAGGGGAGACCGCGGGTCTACGTGACGTTAGCAGAAGTGACCGTGTTGTTTCTCGGCTGTCAGCAGGGACCCTCTCCTGGGAGTCTGGCCCACTGTTTGCCATTAACAAAACGCTAAGAGAAATATCACACATGTGGGAGCCAGGATGCTTTCTCCTCAAAATGTCAGAAAGCTCCTCTTTCAAAAAGTGAAGTCTTTCCAGCACGTCTTGTTGGTGAAGCACATTTCACTCAATCACTCCCAAACCCTCCCCCCTCAGCAACAGCCTCCATTTTGCAAACATCCCCAGCGCCTTTCGAGTCGAGTATTTTGTGAAATGCGAGTGACACACTTACTTCAGTGTTCTTTTTTGTCTTCTGTGCGGCGTCTCGGGACCTCCCGTGCTAAAATTGTTTCTCTTTCTCTTTCAGCCATGTCCGGACTGGTGGTCCCCCCAATGTAAATTGCACTCCCTTCCATTGTAAAGCAGCAGACTCTTCTCTGAGGACGAAGAGTAGTCTGTTGTTGTATGGAGGATCTTCCTCAAAGCCGTCATTCGTCATGAAGTTAATCAGCAGCCAATTCTGTTGGAAAAAGACACTTTGTTTCAAAGTTTATTGGAAATCGAAATGCAAGCAACTTGGTCATGAACACTTTCATTTTATTGACTGAATCTCTTGTCATATTTTCACGATCTGGAAAAAGGAAAAAAAAAAAAAAGAACAAAATGTACCTATTTTGTATAAACATTTCTGGTTTAATCTTGGCTAGTTCTTGCTATGTGTGGGAAGAAACATTGTGGATATGCCATTTGATGAAAACACTGATAACAGAAAAAAAAATGTGTAAGAATGTTTCTCTTTCACCGATGTGCTGCCGCCGCACATCTTCATAATGTGAATTCATTTTCCTTTTTTGTTATTTCTTTTGTTTTTTTGTTTTTTTTTTGATTGTGGTAATAAAAGGGGGCCAATATATACAGAGCCAATAAACTGGAAATAATATAAGATATATGATTTATAAATCAAAAAGAAAGGCAAGGAAGAGCGAACGGAACGTTCAGTTCATTTGGCAGAAATGAACTTTGTAACTTATTGTAGGTAGAAATGTAACTTTGATATTGCGAAAATTCTTCTCTTGCCTTCAACAAGCACACTAACAGAGACGAAGCGCTACTGTCTGTTGGTTAAAAAAAGAGGGAAAAAACGAACAAAAAAAGAAAACATTTCCACTGCTAAAGCTTCCTGTAAAGCGAGTGTGATCTGCAATGTTTTTCAACTTTTGCTAGCACTGTATACTATTGCATTCTTAGGCTACTGTGAAGTCTGTTTCTTGTACCAGAAAGTTGTCCTTATACCTCTAGCTCCTTACTCCCTAATGTGTTTTGTATGTGGTTATACAATTGTAGACTTTTGTGATTTTGCCAAAGTTGTAGCTAAATATTTATACACTTGTCTTGAATTTTCCAGATTCACTTAAATATTTAGTACAGAGTTTTATTCCTACAGTTAGGAGTAAAATTGTCTTATACATTGCAACACTTTCACACAAACACTTGCGGTCACTAAGGGAATTTTTTGTAACATATCAATTATAAATATTGTATTTATCTTTGAAATTGTCTTTGGAATTTTGTATATTGCTTTCCATTGGTTCGTTTTTGCTTTCGTTGATCTCACATGTATTGTTTTGGATGGCCGAAATTACGATGAAGGTTTAGCCAAGAATTATCGCCTACATTCGATGTTTTGTACCGATAGATTGTATCGTCTGCGCATTTCATTTGTAATTCAGAATTTCTTTTTAATGACTTTCCATCGATTTTTGTTTGTTTGTTTGTTTGTTTAAGGAGCAGTCAAATCCATTCTTTATTTTTATATTCATTTTTAAGTTATCTGAAAAAAGTACTTTTTTTGAAAGAAAACTGTTTGTTGTATAGTCAAATAAATTGTTTGTGTCACCTGGCTGTAATAATATTAGTAGATAAAGTGCATGTCAAGCCGCCCCGGGGGGGAAATCCAATTGTGGTTGTAAATTTTGTTTTTGTAGAATGTAAAAAAAAAAAAAAAAGAAGTCATTTTTACCTGCCACCATGACTTTGCCACATAACTCAACCATGTTTACAGGGATCAAGAATGAAAAAAAGGAAAGGAAAAAAAATATCTGCAATGGAAATATACATCAGTTACTAATGTTTATTAAAATATGTCAGAAAAAAAAGGCTTTCCAGTGAATCTCATGAGAGAAACCTTTCTGCTGTTTTAATGACGAACGTGCACCACAGTGAATCTCATTATTCCATTCAGATCAATGGTGTAAAAAGCACAAACATTTTTTTACTAAAATAAAAAATAATTATTGTGACCCCTCATCTTTTTCGGACTATTTTGTCAGTTTGTCTTTAACATTAATTTCACCCTATTCCCTCGAGTCTAA
Source organism: Danio kyathit (assembly GCA_903798195.1). Taxonomy (NCBI): domain Eukaryota; kingdom Metazoa; phylum Chordata; class Actinopteri; order Cypriniformes; family Danionidae; genus Danio; species Danio kyathit. The sequence continues at coordinate 48,763,089 of LR812530.1, forward strand.
CAGCGTTCAAAGGAAATGAAAACAAATGAAAATTTAGTTTTTGTATCATATATGGACAACAAAGATGAAGATGTTCTATATTGTAAATCTCATTTTGTAAGTAACTCATGACACGGTAGCATAGCCGAAATCATTATCACCTACTCTTTCTTTCTCGATAATTTTTTGTTTTTCAGAGTCGTGCCAAAATCCGCAAATAATTTCTTTTCTTTTTTTATGATTTGATATATCTATTTTTTTTAATCTGAGGCTTTCATTTTTGAGCTCTTTTTCTTTTGCACTTCAGGCTTTGTAAATGTTGTAATGTTCTTTCTGTTTCATACCAAAAGCGGATGTTTCCTCTTGGCAGTCGGCACACAAGTTTCCTTTAGCTGCAGGAAGCAAAGGCAGCTGTAGAAAGAAAAGAAATGATGAATGTACAATGTATTTGCTTTGTGATGGCTCAACAAAGCTCGGCCAAGTGGAGGAGCCCATGAGGTCACCCTGAAAGTAAGAAAAAGCCAAGGTTATGTGAAGCGCGTTTGCGGATTTCATCATTTCTGCGATCTGCTTTTGTCTTTTAGTCTAATTAAGTACCACACGACAAAGACTTCACCAAACACAAGCTCTGTAAAGAACAAATGCCTTTTTTTCTGGCTCATGTATGCTTCATTTGAGTTGTTTTATGGCCACATTTCTACATTTTATTGTACAAAGTTGTTCATTTTACATAATATTTAATTAAAGTATTGTCTGTGACCAATTTCTCCCTGACATCTTATTTTGGTCTTTTCTTACTCCCCCCAAAAATTGAGGGTTTATCATTAAAGGACAGAAAAAAGTCCAAATTTTACTATTCTAAACAACTTCACTTATAATAATAATAATAATAATAATAATAATAATAATAATAATAATTTCAAGAGTTCGCACTTAGATATTGTTTGACAAATGTTAGCTGGTTTGGCATGCTGTCCCGGGAGAGAACCCTGAGCTCGGGGATAGTTGAGCCCAGGGCTCCCGCCTGGTCGATAGAGCATATAAGGGGAGTACGAGATCAGGTGGTTCTCGAGAGCTCCCCGTGATAAAGGGAGAAAAAGGGGGGAGAAGGGGTGGATGGGGGTTTTTTCGAAAATGAAGATAAGGGAGTGATTTTTCCTAGGCTACTTATAGTGAGTTTGAATTGATCTGATTGGCTAGCTAATGATTGTAGATGAGAGATCAGCTGCGGTCAATCATATCACGTGTTCCTCTCGAAATTTGTTTGTGAAACTTCACTAAAAACTTTTATAAACTGACATATACTGTACACACAAATTATATAGCAAAAAGTTTCCACTGGATGCTGACTGGTCATTTTGAGATACTAAAACATTTGTTATGATGGATAACATTTGTATAGACCATTTCAATGTGGTGATGTAATTGGCTCATGAACTTTGCTGCTTGCTGTCAGACTATTTCATAACTATAAAAAGAGGCAATTCAATCATAACTTAAGATTAAAACATCTGTCATAACATTATTTATTAATAAGCAGACCATTTTGGATTCTTTGTATCTATGGAAAATCCAAATGTAAAACACAAAATATGTTATGACCTTTGTTATTGTTTACATCCCGTAAAATGGTCTATATTTCATGGTTCCACATTCACAGAGCAACTACTGACCTTATTTGTCGTGTCATGGCATACTGCAGAGGACAGATCAGACTTCATACAGTAAATCTGTTCAGGAAACAACATGAAACATTTTAGATGCACATTAAAGTAACTAGCAACTCTAAACTGAACACTTAAAAGGGAAAGTTCACCCAAAAATAAATCAGTTCCAAACATTTATGAGTTTGTTTATTCTGTTTATATGCTAAATAAGTGTGTTTTATGCAATTTTGAAGAAAGCTGAAACCTGTAACATAAGGCTGTGTCAAATGATGATCTATATCATATATGGACAACATAAACAGTCTACAGTTTCAAATTAAGCTCTATTGTTTATTTCATGGTGTCATAAAAGATATTATTTATGGTAATACTTTTCATAATTTAAATGAGTGCAATATTAGACACCATTAAGGGGATGCAGACAGAAACATCAATAACAGTATCGTGAGAAAGTAGCAATCTTTAAAAAGAGCAATATTTACATTTTGCATTTTATTGAACAATTTCAACGTTCAACAAACAATGTTTTAATATTTTATTAGTATTTATATTATATTTCTACATTTTTTTTATCAAATATTTGCTCTGAAGTTCTAAATAAAGTGAAAAATATGATCACATATAAATTAGGGCTACACAATATATCATTGCAGCATCGATATCGCAGTGTACGCATCCGCAATAGTCACATCGTACGACATGCAATGTTAAGTTGAGTTATTCATTCATTCATTTTCTTGTCGGCTTAGTCCCTTTATTAATCTGGGGTCGCCACAGTGGAATGAACCGCCAACTTATCCAGCACATTTTTACGCAGCGGATGCCCTTCCAGCCACAACCTATCTCTGGGAAACATCCATACACTAATCCACACTCATACACTACGGACAATTTTAGTCTACCCAATTCACTTGTACCGCATGTCTTTGGACTGTGGGGGAAAACGGAGCATCCGGAGGAAACCCACGCAAATACAGGGAGAACATGCAAACTCCACACAGAAACGCCAACTGACCCAGCCAAGGTTCGAACCTGCGACCCAGCAACCTTCTTGCTATGAGGCAACAGCACTACCTACTGCGCCACTGTGTCACCGAGTTGGGATTATAATTTCAACCATAATCTATTAGTGTATTTTTTTTACTCAGATCTCTTTTTTTTATGCCTGCGACTGTTTTAAAGCAAATTTAAACCATTTGGGAACAAGAAATTATAAAGTTTGCTGCTTTACCAAAGATTAATTGAGCTTAATTATTTATCAAATGAAAACTATACAGTGTTATTTAAGATTTGATAATTACATTTCTTTACCTCAAAATTGTAATATTCCACCAAAAACCATAAAGCACTGTTTATTTAGTTTTTATCTGTGCTTAAATTTTTTAATTACATTTTTTATGTATATTTTTGGATATATTTTATGCAGATGCACTCCCCTACAAAATCATCCCAATCAACGTAAAATTGTGAATTCTTATTACTATATTATTCTTATTACTTTATTTCTTATAAAGTCATCTTGTGAAATTATTTTCATATCGCAATATATAACGCAGAAATATAAAATATTGCAATGTCAGTTTTCCAATTTCATTCATTCATTTTCTTTTCGCCTTAGTCCCTTTATCAATCAGAGGTCGCCACAGCGGAATGAACCGCCAACCTATCCAGCACATGTTCCACGCAGCGGAAGCCCTTCCAGCCACAACCCATCACTGGGAAAAACATCCACACTCATTCACACACACACTCATACACTACGGTCAATTTTACCATACCCAATTCACCTGTACCGCATGTCTTTGGATTGTGGGGGAATCCGGTGCACCCTGGGGAAACCCACGCGAACACGGGGAGAACATGCAAACTCCACACAAAAACACCAACTGACCCAGCCGAGGCTCAAACCAGCGACCTTCTTGCTGTGAGGCGAACGTGCTAGGCACTGCGCCACCTTTTCCAATATTGTGCAGCCCTAATATGAATGAGTACATTAATGAGAGCATACTTTAAAATGTAAAATAACAACTGTCCTTTGTATGTGATTAAAATATTATAGTTTATAGTATATGCACACACACACACACACATATATTACACACACACACACACACACACACACACACACACACATATATATATATTAACTATATATATTATATAAAACTATTCATTGTTTGAATTTATGAAAACTGTACTCAGTGTGCATACATTATACATAAAATTGACGATCAGGGGGTCAAATTTTTTCAGTAGTAGTTTGTTAATACATGCATCAGTGAATCAAATTTATGAATGTATTTAAATTACATCTAACTTATTAATAAAATGTACATGTTTTCAGTGTTTTGAGTGATATTTAGTGTCTACTTTAGAGGTTACTGTAGGTCAAACTATACAAATTATGTGTCTGTTTTTTCTTTTTTTTATGCTACATGCAGACATAGAAACTTATTTTACAAGAAACGTGTTGTGATTACTTAAGATGTCTATCGGTGCTCTAGAACTGCCGGTTTCAGACTGTGGAATAATATTTTTCCTAGCATTGATTGGCACGATTATGCATTCACAATAAACCGTGATAGGGGGGATCAAATGTATATTTATATTCATTCATTTTCTTTTCGGCTTAGTCCCTTTAATAATCTGGGGTCGCCACAGCGGAATGAACCGCCAAGTTATCCAGTATATGTTTTATGCAGCGAATGCCCTTCCAGCTGCAACCGATCACTGGGAAACACCCATACACTCTCATCCACACACATACGGACAATTTATCTTATCCAATTCACCTATACTACATGTCTTTGGACTTGTGGGGGAAACCGGAGCACCCGGAGGAAACCCACGCCAACACGGGGAGAACATGCAAACTCCACACAGAAACGCCAACTGACCCAGCCAAGGCTCGAACCAGCAACCTTCTTGCTGTAAGGAGATCGTGCTACCCACTGCACCACCGTGACGCCCTATATTTATATTATACAGTTTTAATTATTAATATTTGGGGGGGGGGGGGGGGGGGGGTTGTAATTCACACCATGATTGTACTATAGCATGATATATATTGGTATCAGGTTATGAAAATTCTTATATCGTAATGTTTATTATATCGCCCAGACCTACTGTAACCATTGACTTCAATAGTTGGAAAAACAAATACCACGTCTGTCAATGGTTACAGGTTTCCAGCTTTCTTCAAAACATCTTCTTTTGTGTTCAACGGAAGAAAGTCGAACAGGGGTGCTGTAACATGACGTAACTCACGGCTGAACTATCATAGTGCGATGCATTGTTTGGGGAAAGAACGATGTAGTGACGAGTGTTTCCAAAAACCCGTAGTTTCTCTGTCGTATATCCATCGCTCGAACCACATTAGTTATAACGTAAAACGCCCATAATGATGCTCTAAACGGGGTGGAGCAACTTCTTTAGAGAACAACCACATCATTTCTTTGTGCAAATTATATTGTTTTACACAAACACGCATTTAAAATAAAATCCAATATTAGCTTTGGTAAAAACATGCACTCGTTTCCATATTCATTGAAATACATGTAAATGGCACATATAGGGCCAATGTTTGCTTTACTGATATTATTGAGAAGTTGAACATTACATATTCTATTCTAAAACATAAAATCACTTACAAAAGCTAACACTATTCTAGTATCATATATAAATCATATAAATAAATAAATAAATAATGAGGCTATTTATTATAAATATATTTACTTTAATAATCATATTAATGATTATGATGATGATTATTATTATTATTATTATTATTAAGTAGGATATTGTTTATATATTTAAAAAAAAATTTAAGTCTACTTTTACAATTTGACACATGCAAACCACAGCAGAAAGTTCTAACCAACAGGCCCGTGTCATATACAGTACAGACACTTAATAAATAACCCACTATAAAATAAAAGAATTAACGTATGCTATGTTTTTTTATTTTCACAAGCTTTGGAGACGTAACATAAACTCCGCTTTTAAATAATAGCTCTTTCGCCATGAGGCTGTGTTCAAAATATCAATGTTTTCAAAGTGCACTGCGAAGGGAGCACAATTGTAAACATGAAGATCGCTAAACTGAACTGTAAAAATACTTTGAAAGCAAATTACACCTAAGAGAGATGACTTTAATGCTTTTTTACTTTTAATAATTCCAACTTTGAATGTTAGAATGTTCTAAATGAATAGGGCATAGGGGGGATAAGTGGGAATAGAACACAGCCAGGAACTATGTTTCTAACTACAGCTCCAGAGGTGTCGTTTCAAGTGCTCAAGTTTGCAACGCAGTTTGCGAATGTTCGTTGGAGCGATGGGTTTGGGAAACGGCAAATCAACAAACTATCTTTGTCACGACTGAACTTGCGACCTTAGTTGGCTAACGATGGTTTTGGGAAACGCACCCCAGGTTTGGAACAAGTCAAGGGTGAGTTTAATGTATTTTCATTTTTGGGTGATCGATCACTTTATGAAACAAACGTTTGATTTCTTGATTAATGCTTCTTAAATCTTAGGGCAAGGACAAAAACCTAAACAAAATGTCAACAATTAACAAGAAAAAAAGTCAACCTGTAGGCCTGTCACACCTGATTGGTATAAATGGCAGCTGTTACGAAGCAGAGCCGGCTAAGATGGCGGTCTCGTCTCTCTTTCTGGCCTTGGCCTTGATGTGGCATTGGCTGAGACTCTTATGGCCGGGTGTTTTTGGGTGAGCCGATGACACGAGGCTTTCATCTTCCACTTCTGTGAATTCCTCGAAGAAATGACAGTCTCCAGGGGGAGGGAGGCCCTCCTGGTCAACGCATTGATCCCTGAAGAACAACTGCCATTTCGCGCCGGACTCTCCATGCACGCTGTTTTGGCCTCGCTCGATAGGGAGCCGGAGAGATCTTTTTTTTCCTCTCTCTCTCTATCTGCGATTCATCCAGACGGTCGACTTGTGACAACTGCAAAATGGAAAAAGTCTCAGTTCCATCAACATTAACAAGACATCATTAGTGGAGTAGGTGCACCTCTTCATCAACACATGATGTGAATTACAACCTGCAGAACCACATGGGGTTTGTCAGTCATGCATGCATCATTAGACGTGGTGCTCGCGGAGGGTGAACGCAGAGGACAGTGCCGGTGCTAACCTTGTTGAAGGTCATTAGTGAGCTGACTGTAGAATCGAGCTTCACTGTCTCTGTCTCATCAGGAAGCTGCTCCATAACTGATTCCACTGGATGCCTCGTTGAGCCCAGTATTTGAAATGTAAGTTGAGCAATTACAGGCTAAAGGAGCCCAGTCAGATCTGATACCTGCAGCAGCCAGTGCTGGGATCCGTGGCTTCTTTTAAAACAGCCCGAGTTTAGTAGTTAAATGGGCCTTTTCAAGCCATTTTACAAGCGTTTTTGAGCCAAATCAGTTGACTATAAAATAGTTTTGGAAAATTGCAGCTGATATCAGTTCAACTCGGTCAAATTGCCTGCGTCCAAACTGACAAGTGAAACGTAAACTCCATTAGGAAAGGTTAAAGCGGTCAGATGGTTTAAAGTACAGAGATTAGCCTATGTTGGTCTAAAAAAAAGTTTTTTGAGGCCCATAAAAGAGTTGTGTCATCATTATGACACTTGTAATTTAGAAAAGATTAAGCACTACTTTTTAGCCGAGTTTTGCAGTCCAAATGCTGGATTGTCATGGCTTGATGCTTGGCAATTAAAAGTTAATCAAGTGCCTCATTTTGCAAACTTTGTGACAACACATGGTGTATAAACAGTCAGCATTTGAGAAAAAAATGTCAAATGTTGATGGAAAAGGAGATCAAACTGCAGGTGGAATAGTTTATTCATACCTTTGTAGTCTAAAAAAGTATTTTAATAAAACTTAAATATCTAAGAAAGTGGGTAATATATAAGAAAGTGCAACATTTGTCAAATCAGTGACTGGAATATAAAATAAGGACTTTAACTGAGCTATGATTAGAAACACTAGAAACATTTCACACTTGTGATTTAGAAGCAGGTTTAGCAGCACCAACTTTTACCCAGGATATACACCTCTTCCTACTCATTTATATAGTAAACATATCTTTCGTTCTCAAATTGTGGTCATGTTTAATCAAATAACGTTACGCGTAACTTAGGGTGCTTTCACACTTGGTTCAATTGCCTGGACCGTACCCAAGTTCGATTGTCCCCCCTTGCCACCTTCTCGGTTGGTTTGTGTTCACACCGTCTTTTTTCCTTTTGAACCCCGGTACGCTTGCGTCATAGAGCTGCTGTTTTGTTTACGGCTGTTGCTAGGTGACAGTCACGAAAGCAAAGCGCCAAAATGTAGACTTCCGCACATCGCAGTCGATTTGCTTTTACTGAATCATAAGTTTTGGACATACAGAAAGCGACTCGCGTCTGTCTGCTGCAAAAATATTATAAACATTCAGAACATCACACAGTCTGCAGAAGCTGTTTCTGGAGGAGACAAGCAGACATCACTGTGTATCACTGTGCTTGGCTCAGTCCCGCTAAAGGTACAATACGTGGCGCACACACACACACACACACACACACACACACACACACACACACACACACACACACACACACACACACACACACACACACACACACACACACGAATGAACGTTATGAAAACGATAGTTTGTTGTACAGTTGCCGGTTCACTTCCGCTATTTGGTACGATTGCATTCATACAAGAAGTAAACCGTACCAGAGTTCGCATGAACCGTACCCCAGACCACCTCTTTCAGGCGGACTCGAGTACGGTTCACGGGTGCGCACCCGAGTTCAGAAGACACGTTCACACTAGCTAAACGTACCGTACTATGACGTCAAACGAACCCGGGTGCGGAGCAAAAGTGCTAGTGTGAAAGCACCCTTAGACGTGATGCGGGAACCGCAATTGATCAACCGTTTGCTTTAACCATTAGCCCTCAACTCTTTATAAAGTACTTTTATACACTTACAACTTACCAGAAACATATTAAACAATGTTAACAGTTTTTAACGAGTAAGCCTACCTGAAGCAGATAAATAATGCAAAAAGGATGTCCTCAGCTGCAGTTCTTCATGTATCTCGAACATTCTTAACTTTAGCCAGCTCAGATAACGTAAGTTAAGCAGGGAACAAATGACTATTTAGCAGACTAAGCGAAATCTTTTAGATAATAAAACATAAGTAATATAAACTATTTAAGCTGTAAAATGGTACAATATTACAATACATGCTTATTTCGCATACTTAAGATTTTTGTGGGGTTAACAAGAGATTAACTTTAACGTTATCAATCTCAGTATAAAATTATGAAGTTAACTATAGTACAACTCACGACAATCGCATGACTTCGCTTTGGATGGTGATAAACATAATAAAGCCTATGGTAAAACAGTCATTTCAACATCTAAGAGGGAAAATGTCAAATAGTGTCGACAACCCGTCGATTAGAGTAAAGACTTATTATTAGTAAAGAATTAGAGATCGATCGATCTATCTATCTATCTATCTATCTATCTATCTATCTATCTATCTATCTATCTATCTATCTATCTATCTATCTATCTATCATCTATCTATCTATCTATCTATCTATCTATCTATCTATCTATCTATCTATCTATCTATCTATCTATCTATCTATCTAATCACCCCAAATATCTAATCACCCCAAATCAGAAAAGGTTGTGACAGTATGGAAAATGAAAAAAAGAAAGAAGTGATTTCTAAATTTACTTTGACTTGTATTTCATTGCAGACAATACAACAAACATTATTTAATGTGATCCTGATGATTTATTTTTTTTTTTTCCTCAAAATAAACACATTCCAATTTTGGTTCTTGCAACTCATTTAAAAAAAAAGTTGGAATAGTAAAGCATTTACCACTTTGTAATGCTGTCATTCCTTTTCACAACACTTAAACAACGTTTAGGGACTGAAGACACCAAGTGATGAAGTGTTTCAGGTGTAATCTTGGCCCATTTCTCCTGCAAACAAGTCTAAAGGTGGGCAACAGTACTTAAAAAAAATGCGCCACACATTCTCTATTGGAGACAGGTCAGGACTGCACGCAGGCCAGTCAAGTACCTGTACCTGTATACTCTTCCTCTGCAGCCAGGACTTTGTAATGTGTTCAGAATGTGGTTTTGATTTGTCTGTCTGTCTGTCTGTCTGTCTGTCTGTCTGTCTGTCTATCTATCTATCTCAATCAAATGTTTGCCTAAACACACTTTGTTTTTTTTAGCCAATATAATGTATAATAAAAATGTCCATTCAATTTGATTCTAATTCAAAAGACATGATCAGTTTTATTCTAAATGGCAGGAAACATTATTAAATCACTTCATTAAACCAAATCTTAAACCCTGCGCAATAAAAAACAAACTTTCATCACAGGCTCCTGTGCATCCTCCGTAATGTTGTCGCCGTCGACAGGGTGTCTGTTTGCTCTCTATCTGACGGCAAATAAACAGTCGATGCCTTCAGCGGCCAAGGTTATCACTCGTTTAAAAGAGGTGCTGAAACCCTTCATAGTTCATAGTCATGGTCTTCAATCCATACTCATCTGCGCAGTCCTCGAAGAATAACCTCCCTGCTTTAAAACAACCACGTATCTTATCTGTCTTTCTGAGTGCCTCCGGATAGCGGGTCAGAAAATGTCAATTTCTCATCAAGACAACAGCGCTCGCCGCGTGTTTTCTTACTCACAATGTGGACAATTAAGGGGAAGGCTGAGTCTCTGCATAACTGATTTCGCAGGTTATTATGCGGCCGCCCGCTGGCATAGATCAGGCCTTCAGTCAGATAACAGGCCCGACTGATAGCTACGGTGTCGATATGCCAAAGAACAGCATTTGAATGTGATCTGTTGTGCCTATTTGCCTGGACCGGGCGATCTGTAGCCAGATAACCGGAGCGTCTACTTGCGGAGGACACTGCATCGGTGTCTCCTACAATTAGCACAATGAACAAACTGGACAATAGTCTTTATACGGGCTCGCAGAATGAAATCGCCTGTTCTAGCCTTAAATAGCTTCTTTTATCCGCCGGAGAAATTGCTTCAGAGAAAATCTAAATTCTATCAGAGGTAATAAAACATCCCCCCAATCAGATTAGGGATCGATTTTTGGTCGCCTGCCATTCGGGGCAAACGTCCGCTGTTGCTGCCACGCCGTATACGCCTGCGTCTGTTTCTTTGTGAGTATATCAATCTTGTGTAACCAAATAAAACAACAAAAAAAATGACCACAGTTACATTATGAATGTATGAAGGAGCATTTATCATCCCCTTCAGAGCAGCCATTGAAAGTCCCGCAAATGCAGATCTGATGCGTTTTGGGAATTCGCTAATGTCCGATGTTTTATTTTTCTTCTTCGATTATGATGTGGAACGATGCAAGCTTCATGGAGTTATACATAATTATTCTGCGCTCATAAAAAACATGAAGTCTGCTGAAGTAATTACGCAGGCAGCTGCTGATCAAAAAAAAAAAGCGACGTCGCCGTACAGTCCACGTGGATTAAATAAACGCAAGGACAGAACCTTCCACCCGTGTTCTGTTGTGTCTTCATCAAAGAGTGGCCCCTGGTCGGCCCCTGCTCGGCCCTCACCTCACTCAATCACACAGAAAGCCTCTTTATTACGGCCGGCCTAATGGCCATCCTCTGCCATAGTTTTTAATGTGAGCATTAAATATTTATAAAACCTGAGTCAATAATCCTTCATAACCTCAGTCTGGTGGAGACGGCCACTCATTCATTTACTGCGGCCCGTGTGCTCTCAAATAAAGGCAAGGGTCAGGGGGTCATGCAATCAAAACTAGGCAAGGCAGGCAGCAAAGCATCTGTTGTCATTATTATTAGGGCAATTAGTTTTGCAGTCACAGCGATTTTGAGCATAGGAAAGCACGATGATGATGACGTAAAGTTTTGCTTTTTAAACAAGAAATGGGTCTAATGTGAACTATATTCCAAAATATTACATTCATTCATTCATTTTCTTTTCGGCTTAGTCCCTTTATTAATCTGGGGTCGCCACAGCGGAATGAACCGCCAACTTTTCCAGCATATATTTTGCGCAGCGGATGCCCTTCCAGCTGCAACTCATCACTGGGAAACATCCATACACACTTATGCACACACATACACTCCGAACAATTTAGCTTATTTAATTCACCTGTACCACATGTCTTTGGACTGTGGGGGAAACCGGAGCACCCGGAGGAAACCCACGCCAACGCAGGGAGAACATGCAAACTCCACACAGAAATGCCAACTTACCCAGCAGAGGCTCGAACCAGTGACTTTCTTGCTGTGAGGCGATTGTGCTATCCACTGTGCCACCGTGACGCACCAAAATATTCCATTATTTAAAAAGATTTGCCCATGATGTGCCACAAGTTCCATAAAAATGCATAGATGAGTAAATAAATAAACAATAAAATAGATCAAAATCTGTCAACATGACACCAGTCAACGTAATCAATTCATTAAAAAATTGATAATTAAAAAAAAAAAATTAATATAGAAAAGAAAAAAAATAATAATAATGAAAGTTAAAGTTGAGCTCAAATGTGATTTGCTTCAGTTTTACAAGTTAACAGTCTTATTTTATCAGATATTAAATCAGCCACATTTATAAATCAGGTATATTTCATTTATCAGTCCATTATGGTGACCGAGAGAGCTTAACGGGCTGCAATTTAAGACATGCAAATATAAAAAACGCCAGCAAATTAAGAAAAGATCATCATCCGTTAGACAATAAACACATTAATACGCTGTATTTTCCACAACGCAAACAAATTAATAAAACGCACTGCATTTTCTCACAACACTTGCAAAAACAACACAACGGAAATGTTTCAAGTGGACGCAAAAGCAGGACGGACGCCACTGTGCCGTGACTATTGCTCAGTGAAGTTGTAGGTGATCTTTGAAAGGTGAGGTTTTTTGTTTGTTTATTTTAACATTTCGATTCCCTTGTTTTGTGTATTTGTTAGCCTAAATAACCATAACCTAAATAGCTGGGTCAATCATGTTTTAGGGTCCCCTTGAAACATTTCCATTGTGTTCTGAGCTATTTGAAGGCGTTGTGAGAAAATTCAGCATGCTTTCGGAAATTGTTTGCACTGTGAGAAAATGCAGTGCATTTTATTAATTTGTTTGCGTTTATTAATTTGCAACATATGTGCTGTCAAACGAATGAAGATCTTTTCTAAATTTGCTTGCGTTTTTTTGTAATTGCATGTGTTTTCTTAAATTGCAGCACGTTAAGCTCTTTCAGCCACTGTAGTAAATACTATAAAAACTGATTTGAATATATAAAATACAATAAGTAGAAAAACATTTCAGAAAACAGCGTGTGTGTGTGTGTGTGTGTGTGTGTGTGTGTGTGTGTGTGTGTGTGTGTGTGTGTGTGTGTGTGTGTGTGTGTGTGTGTGTGTGTGTGTGTGTATATATATATATATATATACATATATATATATATATACACACACACAGTTTATGTGTGTGTGCAAAAGAATGGGAAAAAAAACTAATATTTAAGGATTTAACATTAACAATATTTTCAAAACATTTAAAAATAAATAAATAAATAAATATATAAAAAATAAAATATAAAACATTTTTAAAATAAAATTTATATTTAAATATATAAAATAATATAAAACAGTAGTCAAATAATATCAAAAAATAAATAAATAAAGATTTTTTTTTCGGGGGCAGCACGGTGGCTCAAGTTGCTGGTTCGAGCCTCGGCTGGGTCAGTGAATAAGCTAAATTGGCCGTAGTGTATGTGAGTGTGTGCAGGAGTGTATGGGTGTTTCCCAGTGTTGGGTTGTGGCTGAAAGGGCATCCACTGCGTAAATCGTGCTGGATAAGTTGGTGGTTCATTCCGCTGTGGCGACCCCTGATTATTAAAGGGACTAAGCCGAAAAGAAAATAAACAAATCTTTTTTTCTCTCTCTCTTTTGCTTCAAGGAGCACAACAGCCTTCACCTTCTACCAAACATCTCATTTTCTTTCCATGAGAAAAAGTCATAAATTGGTGGAACTTCTCCATCAAGTGCTTGTTATGAGCAGTCATTATGATAGATTGTGCATTTCATAAAATCACACTGATTTTAAACACACAAGTCTGGAGATAAGTGTCTGAAAACTCCAGCCAGGGCAGGACAACTTGAAGATGACAAGCCCTTGACCTCTCGTAATGGTTTGTCATGGACTGATTCCCTGTTAGCAAAGCCCAGTCTGCTTGTAAATTCCTGTCCTCTCCGCTCTAAAGTCTTCTGAGAAACACCCTGACTCAAAGCCAACTGCAGCAACACAACAGACCTTCATCTCGCTTCTTCCTTTCTTTCAGACAGTGATTTTCCCGGCCTCACATTCCGGCTCCATGGCATAATCTCTGTTTTTGCAGGCCCAACTGTCGGTGCCCATGGAGATCTTCATGCCCATCGGAGGAAAGTCTCTCTCTCGGACACCAGACACCAGCTGTTCCTGTAGACACAACTCACTAGTAACATCACACGACAACTCGCACCGCTCCAGACAGAAATCACTCATACTGAAGAGCTAATGTGACACTGGCACAACAAGGCAGTCTATGAACTTCAGAGCTGACGCACTGTTCACTTAAAGGGATAGTTCAGCTATAAATGAACATTGTTAACATTTGAGCCAAGGTTATTTTAGTCATCACAAACTAAATCCAAGTCTAGAACTACATTGGTCAACTAAAATAAAATAAGAAAGTCACAATAAATGAATAAATAAACCCAGCTCTACCTCTCTGGCAAACCCTCTTCCTGTTTTCCACCTTCATCCCTTACACTCTGCTTAGCAGAAATCAAATCTTGACTCTCTCTAAATTTTCTCAAATTAAATAGTTCAAGGTTGAGGTTGAGGTTGAGGTAAGGTTTTGCTTGTTGGTACCAAATCAACACTCTCCAAATCTGACAGCTTTTTTCTTTCTATTGATAACTGTTCCACTTATCCCTCTAAACAGGTCAAGAGTCTGGGTGTCATTCTCGATAGCACCCAAACTTTTGATTCTCACATCAATAACATCACCCGGTCTGCTTGCTTCCACCTACGCAACATTAACCGTCTCCGGCCTTCTCTTACCCCTCATGCCACTGCTGTTCTTGTCCATAGCCTTGTCACATCTCGTATAGATTACTGCAACTCCCTTCTCTTTGGTCTCACTCATAAATCCCTCTGTAAGCTTCAGTTGGTCCAGAATTCAGCTGCCCGTATCATCACCTGAACCCCTTCTTCTCATCACATCACCCCTGTCCTGCAGCAGCTTCACTGGTTACCCGTTCAACTTCGAATTGATTTTAATATTTTGATGTTAACATTCAAAGCCATCCACAATCTCGCCCCTCCATATTTGTTTGCCCTCATCCACATTGCTGCTCCCTCTCGCACCCGGAGATCTTCTTCCTCCCTCCACTTTTCTGTTCCCTCTGCTCGTCTATCGTCTATGGGCAATAGAGCATTTAGCCGCTCTGCTCCCCGGCTTTGGAACTCACTACCACCTGCCATCAGAAACATTGACTCCCTCACATTATTCAAATCAAAACTCAAAACCCACCAGTTTAAGATGGCTTTTAATACTTTTAATACTTTATTTGTATCTGCACTATTGTTGTGTTTATTTTTTATATTATTTTTCTTGTTTTATTGCTCCTGTTTTACTGTTTGGTGTCCTTGAGTTGCCAGAAAGGCGCCTTTAAATAAAATGTATTATTATTATTATTATTATTATTATTATTATTAATATTATTATAAATGAAAAACTAAAACTAACTGAAATTGACACTGGCACAACAAGGCAGCCTATGAATTTCAGAGCTGACGCACTGTTCTCTTAAAGGGATAGTTCAGCTATAAATGAACATTGCTAACATTTGAGCCAAGGTTATATTAATCAACACAAACTAAATCTAAGTCTAAAACTGCATTGGTCAACTGAAATAAAATAAGAAATTCACAATAAATGAAAAGCTAAAGCTAACTGAATTGACATTGGCACAACAAGGCAGCCTATGAATTTCTGAGCTGACGCACTGTTCTCTTAAAGGGATAGTTCAGCTAAATGAACATTCTGTTAACATTTGGCTATATTAGTAAACAAAAATCAAAACTAATGCTGATGATACACAGGGCAACTTATTGATGCCATAAATGGGCAACCAGGTCAGAAATGGGGCAACTAATTATTGTAATGGGTGACAGATACAATATTGTTGCCCATTCTTTTTTTTTTATTATATTTTAAAGTTTTATCACCTTTATTATATAGGACAGTGGAGTTGAGACAGGAATACATGGGGAGTAAAGAGAGGGGGGGAAAGATCGGCAAAGGACCTCAAGCCGGGAATCGAACCTGAATCGCTATTGGCACCCGCCCCATTCTTAATAGAAAGGTAGCCAAGCATCATCGCTTTGCAAAATTGCCTGGCAAGATTGCTCAGAAAGTTGCCCTGTGTAACATCAGCACAAGACTAAAACTATTGGTCAATACACATTTTAGTTAACTGAAATAAAATAAGAAATTCACAATAAATGAAACACTAAAGCTAACGCACTGTTCTCTTAAAGGGACAGTTCATCTAAAAATGAACATTCAGTTAACATTTGAGCCAATGTTATTTTAGTAAACGAAAACTAAAACTAATGCAGATGATACACAGAGCAACTTTTTGAGCAATATTGCTGGGCAACTTTGGGAGATGATGCCATAAATGGGCAACCAGGTCAGACATAGGGCACCTAATTAGGGCAATGGGTAACAGAAACAATAGACCGCAGTGTTTCCCCTACCATTATATTAAGGGGGCACCCCGCCCTCCCAACGGCTGTATTCGCCCTCCTTGAAGTCACGTTAATTGTATTATCTATATAGCGCCAGATCACAACTTTTTTAATAAACAAGCTAAATAGCCGTATCTAATATCTTATTTACACAACAGCATGTCATTTCTGTTCTCCGCTTGCGTCATTGCAGCTAAAATCTATACAGATGCAGACATCCCAAGTTTCCCAGAAGTTCAGTGAGTCTCCCGCAAATCCATAGAGACTCCCGGATACCAGCAAACAAATAATAATCTCCCGTAAATCGCACGTCTCCCACCCGGTCCTCAAACATGGTCCTCAATCCCTCTTCGCTCTTCAGATACGTCGCGCACATCCCATGCTGTGATGCAAACAGAGCCATCTCCTCTATCTAGTGTCTAGTTATGACCTCTCCCGGAAGCTCTGCGTGTTTTCCACAAATTCTACTGGCTCCATAATCCCCCAAAATTAATTAAAATACCCGGAAATCATGGCGACAAGAGTGAATGAGCAAGTGAACAGATCGCAAGAGGAGCAATGATGGTCTAAACATTACATTTGATAGGTTAAATGAATAGAGCAGTAAAGATATTGCGAGTGCAAATCCCTCCCTCTCTCATTGAATGATCTGCTGTCAATAGTTGGAGACGAGCAAAATATTTGAATGGTCCCGCATGTATATAGGCCTTTTTACATATAACAACTGAAAGTTCTGTGTTTTGACAATATTGCAAGTCCACTAAAAGCTGGCTGGAATTATTAGATAAAACTTTTTTAACATAAATATTTAATAATATAACTTCTTATAATAACTCATTGCTATAAGAAGTAGTTTATAGGCCTATTTCCTTTTAGTAAACAAGTATTAGATTTAGAGATGTGCATTTTAACTTATTTTCATCTTTCATCATTTGCAATGTTTCCAAATTGCATTGTTTGTAATTTTTCTGTGGTGGTTCATTCTGCTTTGGTGACCCCTGATAAATAAGGCACTAAGCTCAGTCAAATGAATGGATGAATTATTTTCTGCAAAGCTGCTTCTGGCCATGACATGTTCACATCTAAATTTTTATAAGAGACATGTTTAATAAACGTCTCAATAAATAAGCCAGACATTTCTGACTTTCCATACCAAGAGGCTCAGGAAATGTTCTTCCAGAAGCCCATAAAGATACATTGCAGTGGCAAAAGCTGCACAGTTTGTGAATAAAAAAAGATATAAAATAAATGTTAATTTATAATTTACAAACGGTTGTACAGTTCAAATAGTTGTTCAGTTATTTACTGCTGTCATTAAAGCCCCAATCCACATTCCCTTTCTCAGTAGAGGAAGTGGTCATAGTTGAGAAAACTTTGGAAAAAGTGCAGTGAATGGGAAAATACAACAAATATTTTTTTTTTTACAATCTTATTTGCTCAAATAATAAAATAAAAACTCCACGATGATGTTATAAAGACTTTCAGAAAAAGGAAAAAAATTGTGTGAGACCGATGACAGCAGCCAGAGGAGAGAATAAAGTCAAACTCACTGTCCTGTCCCATAGATGCTGCATTAGAAACACCTTGCACAAGCGGTAATTTGAAGCAAAGATGATATAATACATATGTAAATACATATAAATGTTCATACGATTTTTTAAGTCTAAATATTAAAAACTTCAATGATTTAAGATGCTGATGACCGTTAAACACGTCATAATAGGCTTGAAACAATTGTCCATACAGTTGCCCAATCTTAATAGAAAAGAAGCCAAACTTCACTTAAAGAAATAGTTCATCTAAAAATGTAAATTCTGTTATAATTTGATCCAAGGTTATTTTAACAACTTAACTGAAATAACAGGAAATTCACAATAAATGAAAAAGTAAAACTAACTAAAAAATTAAAACCAGTCACTGAACAACTAAATGAAATAAAGCAAAAATAATTCAAAAGCACAAATTTTGTGGCAGCAAATCAACTACAGACCAACACATCAGTCGAGAGCATAATTATAGAAAAACATATATCAACATAAAACACGTGTTGTAAAATGTGTTCAGTGATAAACTACAATTACTAAAACTAAAACTGAAATTAATATATACAAATTAAATATAATCGTGTACACGAAATAAAAACAAAACCATTAATGAACAAACTGAAGCTAAACTGAATACAGCAACCTTAAAAATAGTATCAAAATAAAAACTAATTGAAAAAGGTAAAGGTTTTTCGTTTACTAACAAAATAAGAAAAGAAAAATACAAATTCTGTGACAGGCTGTTGAACTGAAGCTGACCCCCAAAAATAAAATAAAATAAAATAAAATAAAATAAAATAAAATAAAATAAAATAAAATAAAATAAAATAAAATAAAATAAAATAAAATAAAATAAAATAAAATAAATTTTCCCCGTGTCTGCGTGGGTTTCCTCCGGGTGCTCCGGTTTCCCCCACAAGTCCAAAGACATGCAGTACAGGTGATTTGGGTATGCTAAAATTGACCGTAGTGTATGGGTGTGTGAATGTGAATGAGTATATGGATATGTGTATGGATAATAAATAAATAAATTAAATTAAACATACTGAAATACATGATTACTCATTGCTACTTACTGAATTTGAGCTATATGTAAAACTTGAATTACATAAAGACAAAAGGCATGTTCATTTAAATCTAAATGACTAATAATATATTTAAATTGTAAATAACATTTAATATGGTAAAATAAACTCATGTTATGCTTATTAAAAGTAAAAAACATGAATACATTTGTTTACAATTGGAACAAATATACAGTTGCAATCAGAATTATTTAACCCCCTGATTTATTAGCCCCCCTGTTTATTTTTTTCCCTAATTTCTGTTTAACGGAGAGAAAAAATTTTCAACACATTTCTAAACATAATAGTTTTAATAACTCATCTCTAATAACGGATTTATTTTATCTTTGCCATGATGACAGTAAATAATATTTTACTAGATATTTTTCAAGACACTTCTATACAGCTTAAAGTGACATTTAAAGGCTTAACTAGGCTAATTAGGTTAACTAGGCAGGTTAGGGTAATTAGGCAAGTTATTGTATAATGATGGTTTGTTCTGTAGACTATTGAAAAAATACATATCTTAAAATGGCTAATAATTTTGACCTTAAAATGGGTTTTAAAAAATTAAAAACTGCTTTTATTCTAGCCAAAATAAAACAAATAAGACTTTCTCCAGAAGAAATATTATCAGACATACTGTGAAAATTTCCTTGTTCTGTTAAACATCATTTGGGAAATATTTAAAAAAAAAAAAAAAAAAAAAATTCAAAGGGGGTTCAATAATTCTGATTGCAACTGTATAATAATACAGCCATAAGACTTATGGTAGTATAATAATCAGAATAGCAACACGTTTTCAAAATAATAGAGCTAATAGCACTAATTACAGATATACAAAACTGATACAAATAGTATGCCTTCAAAGAAGTTATGGAAACACTTCACAAAAAAATAGTTTGACAAAATTAATGATTACAAATTATCAATATCTACATAATTTACTAACTTTAGCTCACTAATATCAACATTTAATAATGCATATTTACAATAAATAAGTTAGCAAGTTAATCAACTATGTGAAGACCTATAGTAAAGAGATAGTTCACCCCAAAAATTCCTCATTCATTCATTTTCTTTTCGACTTAGTCCCTTTATTAATCTGGGTTCGACACAGCGAAATGAACCACCAACTAATCCAGCTTATGCCTTTCCAGCTGCAACCCATCACTGGGAAACATCCATACACACTCATTTACACACATACACTGTGGACAATTTAGCTTACCCAATTCACCTACAGCGCATGTGTTTGGACTGTGGGGGAAACCAGAGCACCCGGAGGAAACCCACGCCAACATGGGGAAAACATGCAAACTCCACACAGAAATGCCAACTGACCTAGCCGGGCTCGAACGAGTGACCTTGCTGTGAGGCGATTGTGCTACGCCACCCCAAAAATTATATTTACTCAATATTTATTCACCATTAAGCTTCTTACTTCTGTTAAACACTAAAGAAGATATATTGAAGATGCTGAAACCCTGTAACCATTGAATTCTATAGTAGGAAAAACAAATGGAAGTCAATGGTACCAGGCTTTCAGTTTCTTCAAAAGGTCTTCCTGTGTGTTCAACAGAAGAAAGAAACTCAAACAAATGTTAAACAAATGAAGGGTGAGTAAATAATGATAGCATTTTCATTTTTGGGTGAACTATCACTTTAAAAAAACAACAAAGGTTAATCAAAGCTGTAAAAACATTACTTTTTGTTACTTAATACAATAAAAAAACTTAACCTTTTTGTAAAATGTCACTGAAATTGGGTAATATGGATATTTTTGATGGGAAAATCCCAAACAACATGGACTCTATACAATACTGCAGGCCTTACTGAATTTCTGAATCCTGAAATGTGAAAGTTAGTCAGCTGTATCTGGTCTTGTTAACAGAGATCAGCACACCTTCAGACGCTGTCGTCCTTCACAACTGCTGATTGATCCTCAGTGCTCTATAGTGGAGCGGGTCTCGTGGATAATTGGATGGATGATATGATTCATTAGGTTAATCAATTGAGCAATCGTTCTGTAAATCACTGGGGCTCGCGATTCATTGCGATCGATTCCTTGACAAACACAAGCTTTGAAAGATAAAAAAGAAATAAAAGACACCTTTTCACACCCCTCATATGCGCCGTAATGAAAACATTATAATCACAGCAGACGTGTGAAAGGTTGAATTGTTACATCCCAAAGATCCACTCACTCAGAAATAAATCTCAAGCTTGAATAACATCGTCTTAGAAATAGTTTGCGAACACTTTTTTAAAATTTGTATTTTCAATGCTTAAAGGGATTGTCCCCCCCCCCTACTTTCCTTCAGCTTAGTCCCTTATTTATCAGGGGTCACCACAGCAGAATGAACCGCCAACTATTTCAGCATATGTTTCACGCAGCGGATGCCCTTCCACCTGCAACCCAGTACTGGAAAATACCCATTCACACTCATTTACACACACACACACACACACACACACACACACACACACACACACACACACACACACACACACACACACACACACACCAATTTTTAGTTTATCCAATTCACTTATACTGCATGTCTTTAGACTGTGGGGGAAAGCACCCGGAGAAACACATGGACAACAGCAAACTCCACACAGAAATGCCAACTGGCCCAACCAAGACTCGAACTAGTGACCATCTTGTTGTGAGGCCACAGTGCTAACCACTGAGCCACCGTGCCACCCCGATTAACTTCTACAGTAGCTTGTTTTGGGTTCAACAGAAGAAATAAGAAGTTAGACACTTAAAGGGATAGTTCACCCCAAAATTAGCATATTCACCCTCAACTCTCTTGAAGTTTCTTTCTTCTGTTGAGCAAAAAAGAAAATATTTTTTAGGACTGTTGGAAAATGGTAGATGTTTATAAAACTATACTATGGCAGTCAATAGTTAAATTGTCATCCAAAAAATGCAATATATTGGATAAAACAATCGTGACAAAAGTACCAATTTCAATCCAGTGGGTCAATGGTTCAGGTTCCATGTTGGACATGCCTTAAATCATGTTATAATCAAGTCAAAAGTCCTCTGGTGATTTTTTTTTTTTTTAAATTTTGACCAAGTGGGGACCTTGCGTGTGTGATTATTTTTAAATTTTTTTACATTACTATAAATACTAAAATAAATCGTATTGTACGACCCAGGGTAATTCTGATTACGTACCCCTATATACATTTCTGGAGAGAGAAAAATGCGTCCCAGGAGCTACATTTTTTTTGCAGCAGAGGCCGCTGTGTGTGCTTTTTCAGATTTCAAATTTCTCTCGTGAGTGCCATTCAAGCCTGCTGCTCTTACGTAAATCCACGAGAGGCCGATGTCGACTGACTGACTAACTGATACCCCCACCCCCTTCTCTAAACCCAACCAACAGTGTTTTCAAAAGCACCGATTGACCAGCGCGCACCCCTTCCTAAAACCCAACCACAATGTTTTTAAATTTAATCCAGAAAAAGAAAAGCTGCCTGATTTTTACCACGTTTTCAGATTTCACCACATTCTCACCCTGTTATTTACTTATTTAAATGTTTAGCTTTTGTTTTTGTCTTACCTGCTTTCTGGAATCGTTCTTCATTGGACTCAAACCCCATTGTCGTGGTCAACTCCACTCTGCGTCTCAAATCCGCCGACGTACATGTCAAGCCACTGCTTAAACTGGTAAAAGTGAAAACACCATCCATATGAACGTAAGCGGTCAGCTGGTAAGTAAGGGCTTACTCACACTATGCTATCCGAACCGTGCCCAGGCCCGTTTCCCGGATCGTTTGAGAAGTGTGAGTGCTCTGAATCGGGCTCAGGCACGGTACACTTGGGTGGCCCTGGCCCGGTTGAAAGAGGTGGGCCAGAGCGCGGTTCACTTGGGCTCAGGCGCGGTACGCTTACAGTGTGAGTGCAAGCGTGCTTGAGCCCGAAACTGAAAGCGAGACGTGACTTTTTTAAGGGACTGTTTAATATGGATTAAATAATCATTCGTACTGTTCAGTGAATGCAAACTGTCGTAGTTTATTAAAGATGCAAACCCCTCACTGCACATTAGCTGCGCCTTTAGCAAACTTCCTAAATCCTGCAGCAAGAGGACTTTATGATTGTTTATGAGCGTCAAAAGTGGCTGATCTGTTCGGCGAAATATTAGACTGCGTTTCACCGCATATCAAACGACTTAAACGATATAACTAAAGAAATATCCACTCTGCTGAGCGAGAGCGCTTACTGAGCAGTGCGTCATCGATGACGGAAGCGCGCCCAGGCCCGAATGTAATGTGAGTGCGGGCCGTCGGGGGAGACGGGAGGGGGGACAAGCGTGCTTTGGCCCGATTCAAGTCATTCAAGCCGATTCAGGCAATAGCGTTCATTTTAAAGATAAAATGCAGTCATACGTTCCTCTGGCTATATAATTCGCGATCTCCAGAAATGTATACAAGGCTACGTTTTCAGAATGAGCCTATGTTGATTACTATTATAGTAGCTTGAACTCTGCTCCAACAATTTTTGATGTTGAAAAGTTTAACAAAGTGACTTGGTTTGGCTTGGTCAAGTAAACTATTATACAAAAAACAAGTAATGAGCAGTATAGCACAAATACTTCTGTTATTTTACAGATATATTTCTATATGCAATATACTGTTTAAAAATGCTAAGATTTCCACAAAAAAGTCACTTCTGTCAAACAAGAAATATTCTAATATAATTAGTAACACATTAATGCTTGTAAAGCTGTATTACACATTCATTGTTATGACATCTGAAACCCCCTTTTTGTCTCTGACACATACTGTATGCTAGAAAAGCTGTGATTTGCAGCAGTCAGATTCACCTGTGGTGGATCCGCTCTCACGTCTTTAGCATTCAGTCCAGAGCGTTTCCAGACGCTGAATTCAGCCTGAATTCGGTGACATCTGATCTGTGCTTCTCTTTTTTCCACAGCACTGTGAGAAAGAAGCTTATCCACCTCTCTCTCTCTCTCTCTCTCTCTCTCTGACTGAATAAATATCTGAGTCTCTCTCTCTCACCGAGCTGAAGGGACATTTACAAAACTTAGCGGCTTAGACTCTGCCTCTCTCCTTCCCTCTCTCTCTGATTCATTGAGTCGAGTTCAGATAGTAAGTCATAGTGCAGATAACCACAGGGGCTTAAAGACCTGAAAAAGAGGGAATCCTGAGATGCTTAGCCGAATATAAATGCTAAAGTGACAATGAATCACAATGGAGAGATTAACCTTTAAAAGCGGATCTGGTCTCAGAGTGCAGTGTAGTGGCTTACTGTACGGAAAGCTGGCCAGATTCCCGCTGTACTTAGATAAGTGAACTGGGCTACGCTACACTGCCTCTAGGCCATTGCCTGGGTTCAAACGGTCAAATGTTTGGGTCAAACTTGGTCTTTCTGCTTATTTAAAGGGTGATTTGACACTGGAATTTAAATGCTGTCATGTACTTGCCCTCATGTCATACAACGTTGTCCACGTGGACATAATCAGAATTACCATTCTTCTAGATACTAAAGCAGAAAGCAAACATTTCAGTGAATAATGAAGCCACTTTTGTTTTGTTTCTTAAAGTAGCCATCTAAAGAATCCATCTATTCATCTACAGTATCCATCCATGCATCCATTTATTTGTAGTACCATCCATCCATCCACCTACAGTATCCATCCTTCTATCCATCCATGCATCTATCTATCAATCTACAGCATTCATCCATCCATCCATCTATCTACAGTATCCATCCATCTATCCATCTACAGCATCCATTCATATATCCATCCATCTACAGTATCATCCATCCATCCATCTATCGTTCTACAGTATCCATCCATTCATCCATACATCTATCTATCTACAGTATCCAGCCATCCATCCATCTTTCAACAGTATCCATCCATAGTATGATCCATCCATCCTTCCATCTATCCACAGTATCCATTCATCCATCCATCCATCTACAGTATCCATCAATCCATCCATGCATCTTTCAATCTACAGCATCTATCCATCCATCTGCCCATTTATCTTCAGTATTCATCCATCCATCCATCCATCGTATCCATCCATCTATACATCCAGCCATCCATTTATTTAGTCATTATCCATCCATCCACACATCCATCAATTCATGCATCTATCTATCAATCTACAGCATCCATCCATCCATCTACAGTAAACATCCATCCATTTATAGTATCATCCATACATCTATCCATCCACATATCCATCCATCCATTTATTCATCCATTCATCCACAGTATCTTTCCATCCCTCTATCTATCCATCCGTCCATGCATCTATCTATCAATCTACCGCATTCATCCATCCACCCATCTATCTATCTACAGTATCCATTCATCCATCCATCCATCCATCGTGTCCATCCCGCTCTCTATCCATCCATCCGTCCATGCATCTATCTATCAATCTACCACATTCATCCATTCATCCATCTATCTACAGTATCCATCCATTTATTTATAGTATCATCCATCCATCTATCCATCTATCTATCTATCTATCTATCTATCTATCTATCTATCTATCTATCTATCTATCTATCTATCTATCTATCTATCTATCTATCTATCTATCTATCTATCTATCTATCTATCTATCTATCTATCTATCTATCTGCATTTTAATATAATTGTTGCATCAAAGTTTTAGACCAAACCAAATTTAAGAAAACTAAAAGCACTAATTAATGCTTGAAAAATTAAACAGTTTGTCATAAGCATTGTAAACCTTTGCCAACTCTTCATCTTTACTACTCATGAATAACGGATATGATTTACAATGTCGTTTCTTCCCGACATGTTAAGAAACAGTTTGATGAACTAAAAAAGGGGCAAAAACATACAGTCCATGTTTGGCGTGACATTAGATTGCGCACGAGATGACAGCGTTTTAATTTCTGGCTGAACTCTCTCTTTAATCACGGTGTTGTGTAGCACAGAGGCATGCTGAGCCAGACAGCCCGTGATCGCTCTGTTGATGTTCCTAACATCATTGGACACACACTCTCTCTCTCTTTTTTCATCTTTACACAGTTGTGATTCCTCTCCGTTGAAACAGGTGTGGATTGTTTGACTACAGTTTACGACTAATCTCTATCTTGCTGACTATGTGCAATCTCTGGTCCAGATCACCACCCAAGCACGGCGAGACTGCGGTGCGCTAACTGCTCACGTTTACGCCGCTTGACGCTCGTCTGGTCAGGATACCACCCTGCGGAGCTTCCCCCTGCGCTGCCACGCTGCCGTAAGAGGCTTGTGTTCAGCTGTCTGCCGAGACTGGAGACTGCGGGTGACTTTGTAGTCGAGGACAGATGGTGAATGAGCTCTTGTGTTGGAGCAATACAACTTGTTTGTGCTGAGTTTGTGAAAAACATGACATCAAGGCCTGTCTCTCTTTACCTAAGCTTGTAGTGATGAATAATGTGAAAGAATGCGGGGAGAAGTCCTGAGGCCGGGTTTGGGTTTTTGTATTCTAGCAAGCAAACGGGAATCAAATGTGTGTGTACAGGTGCATCAACAGCTTTGTGTATTTGTGAATGCGCTGGAAGTGACTGTAATATTACATTGAAATTCATTGAAGAGTACTGCAAGGCTCAGTACTTGGACCATTGTTTTTTTTTATATATTGTATATGCTACCGGTAGGATATACAGACTTAGTTTTTACAGTTTTGATGATTATTTTCAACTCGATATATTCTGTAACCCTAACGACTGATTTACAAAATTCATAGCGTCCATTACCAAACCATAACCATTCAATCAATTTCCAATGGACACAATTCTGGATATATGTACAGGTGCAAGCATCAGCTTTGTCTATTTGTGCATGCACTGGACGTGACTGTAATATCCTAAATGTGTGCACAAGGCCCTAAATTTATTCCATGCTGTAATGTATGGATCCATCCATCCATCCATCTACAGTATCCATCCATCCATCCATCTACAATATCCATCCATCCATCTACAGTATTTATCTATCCATCTACAATATCCATCCATCCATCCATCCATCCATCTATCTACAGTATGCATCCAACCATCCATCTATCTATCTACAGTATCCATCCATCCATCCATCCATCTACAGTATCCATCCATCCATCCATCCATCCATCCATTCATCTATCTCTCTACAGTATCCATTCATCCATCTACAGTATCCATCCATCCATCTATCTACTGTATCATCCATATATCTATCTATCTACAGTATCCATCCATCCATCCATCCATTCATCTATCTATCTATCTATTGTATCCATCCATATATCTACCTATCTACAGTATCCATCCATCCATCTACAGTATCCATCCATCTATCTACAGTATCCATCCATCTATCTACAGTATCCATCCATCCATCTACAGTATCCATCCATCCATCTACAGTATCCATCCATCCATCCATCCATAGGATCCATCCATCCCTCTACAGTATTTATCCATCCATCTACAATATCCATCCATCTATCTACAGTATCCATCGATCCATCCATCTATCTATCTACAGTATGCATCCATCCATCCATCTATCTACAGTATCCATCCATCCATCCATCCATCTATCTATCTACAGTATCCATCAATCCATCCATCCATCTACAGTATCCATCCATCCATTCATCTATCTATCTACTGTATCCATCCATATATCTATCTATCTACAGTATCCATCCATCCATCTACAGTATCCATCCATCCATCTACAGTATCCATCCATCCATTCATCTATCTATCTACTCTATCCATCCATATATCTATCTATCTACAGTATCCATCCATCCATCTACAGTATCCATCCATCCATCTACAGTATCCATCCATCCATTCATCTATCTATCTACTGTATCCATCCATATATCTATCTATCTACAGTATCCATCCATCCATCTACAGTATCCATCCATCCATCCATCCATCCATCCATCCATCTATCTATCTATCTATCTATCTATCTATCTATCTATCTATCTATCTATCTATCTATCTATCTATCTATCTATCTATCTATCTATCTATCTATCTATCTACTGTATCCATCCATATATCTATCTATCTACAGTATCCATCCATCCATCTACAGTATCCATCCATCCATCTACAGTATCCATCCATCCATTCATCTATCTATCTACTCTATCCATCCATATATCTATCTATCTACAGTATCCATCCATCCATCTATCTATCTACAGTATCCATCCATCCATCTATCTACGGTATCCATCCATCCATCCATCCATCCATCCATCCATCTACGGTATCCATCCATCCATCCATCCTTAGTATCCATCCATCCATCTACAGTATCCATCCATCCTCCATCCATCCATCTATCTATCTACAGTATCCATCCATCCATCTACATTATCCATCCATCTATTGTATCCATCCATCCATTTATCTACTGTATCCATCCATCCATCCATCTATCTATCTATCTATAGTATACATCCATCCATCTATCTATAGTATCCATCCATCCATCCATCTACAGTATCCATCCATCCATCTACAGTATCCATCCATCCATCTACAGTATCTATCCATCCATCTATCTATCTACAGTATCCATCCATCCATCTATCTATCTACAGTATCCATCCATCCATCTACAGAACCCATCCACCCATCCATTCATCCATACAACCATCCATCCATCATTCCATCCATTCATCTACAGTATTAATCAATCCATCCATCAATCCATCCATCTACAGTATCCATCCATCCATCCATCCATCCATCCATCCATCCATCCATCCATTCATTCAACCATCCATTCATCCATCTAAATGGGAGTATGGATGCATGCAGCAGAAATTGAAAGTGTGGCCAATCCTGGAGCACCTTGACCTTCTGTGCTTTCAGGAACTTTGATATGGAGGCTGAAGTATGAGAAGGAGCGCTATCCTGCTGAGGAATTTGCCCTCTCCTGTGGTTTGTAATGTAATGGGCAGCACAAATGTCTTCATACCTCAGGCTGTCGATGTTGCAATCCACTTTGCGGTTCTTTAGCACGCCCCCATACTGAACGTAACCCCAAATCATGATTTTTCCCTCACCAAACTTGACTGATTTCTATGAAATCCTTGGGTCCATGCGGGTTCCAGTAGGTCTTCTGCACTATTTGTGATGAATGGGAAGCAATTCAACAAATCATTCATCAAAAAAAGTCTACCTTCTGCCACTTTTCCAAATGGCCAACTAGAAGACAAGTTATTATTTGTTGCTCTTACAACTGGGATCGACGGCAAGACTTTTATCAGGTAGTGTACTTATATATAAAAATTATCCTGAAAAATTGTCAAAAATGCTTTACAAGCAGCAAACTAACATCTTATATTTATAATGATTTCTGAGGGATTTTATAACCCTGAAGACTGATATTATGATGTTGAAAATTCAGCTTCAAAATTACATTTTACAATATAGTCATTCGTAAAACAATTTTTTAGTAAAATTACCATTACATAAAAAAGCCTTGGTGAGCATTAGAGAGGTCTTTCTGTAATATTAAATATTTATATATAAGCCCTAATCTTTGACAGTCCCAGCAGGTTAACTTTCGAATAATTTGAGGGAAAATATGCAATCACTGTTCATATCGCCATATGAAGTGCACTGAACTCTGAATTGGCCCTGTCAGCGAGGCAAAGTTCATTAAACATGTAAACAAACTACAAAACATCACCAAGGACGGCAACTTCCCAAAGTCCCAACGAGGTCCTGATGATTTGACAGAATCAAGGACAGCCGCCCGACAGCAATGTCGAACATGTTTTGATTGGCACAAAGATATTTATGACACATGCCGTGAATTCAAAGCCATCATGGGAACAAAGGCAGCCGAACACCTTTGTGTTAATGTATCAACATCATACCTGTCATTGCCTATGATATGATTTAGCCATGAAAGCGGCGCAACTTGATTGACTTGCATGAGAACATTGTTTTTCTAGGGAAAACAAAATCAGGGTTAACCGACTATTATGAAGAAGCAGTATTCAGACGTGTCACACCGTCGCAGGATAAATGAACAGTGATTATCTCACGCGAAACTGTTTTCTTGCTGTTCTTTTATGATGATTTTTATTGATCCATCTGCTGTGACAGCCAGCGTAGGCATCTAGCATGTCTCAGAAAAATGCATAGATTGTGGATTTTCTTGTTAAATATATTGTGCATTTTGTTAATATATCAAAGCCGCACCGTGCAGGCTGTGAATTAGTTTTAATGAAACAAAATCTATAAATAGCTCCATTTAGTGACAAAGGTGCTTTTATGCTCAGCTGCCATTGTTGTCTAAAGAATTATTGCGTTTGTCATTATTCAAGTGACTATAAACGTTGCATTGAGTTCAAGGGTGGCCTGTCAGAACTGTACATCTGTCACTTATAAAACTGGTAAAAATATGCATATATATAATTGGCATTGACTTACGTTCTTTGTCTTTCTATCAGACAGATTGCTGATTTTTCCAGATCCAGGAAAAAGCGAGTGAGAGAGAAAGAGCTGTTTTTTTTTCCTCATCTCCACAGGGAGCGAAGAGAAATACTGGATCTACAGTGTTTGGGTCAGTAGATCTGCCTGAAGTCACACTGAAGGAGAAATGACCTTCTGACCTTCAACTACACAAACACAACAGAAATTCAGTCAGGGTTTGCATTTCACCAACAATATATAGAAATATACCATAGACATAATATGTCAATATAAAAAAATGGTGGGGGCAACAAACAATACATAGTCTATTTTCTGACTACATACTGTATTGTATGCATCTGAAATATGTAGTTCAAGTATATGGCTCTTAAATATATAAATAATGGATTTAAATGTGTATTCAGTGAATCAATTCAAAAATAAAAGATAAAATAAAATACTGAATATATAAAATATTAAAATATATAAGTATTATATATTTAAAGTTTATTAATAAATTTTATTAATGATTTAACTTTTTTTTTTACATTTAGTTATTCAACGCAACTATATACGTGTGTGTGTGTGTGTGTGTGTGTGTGTGTGTGTGTGTGTGTGTGTGTGTGTGTGTGTGTGTGTGTTTAATCATATTTCTGAAACAGAACTTCTAAAAAAAAATAGTTCAGCCTAATAAATAAATAAATATTTTTACTATTTTATTAAATAATAATAATAATAAAAATCTATTTATCCGTCTGTTCTTCAATCCGTCCGTCTGTCTATCTATCAATGTAACATGAAATGACTTGGTGTGTAGATAATATTTATTTATTTATTTATTCATGTATTTATTCAAACACCAAGTAATTTCATGTTACATAAATAAATAAATGTTTTTTTATTATATGTTTTATTAAATATTTAATTAAGTAATTAATTAATTTATCTATTAACATGAAACGACTTTCGGTGTATAAATAACATTTACTTATTAATTTATGTATTTACACACAAAGTAATTTACATAAATAAATAAATAAATACAAAATTAAAAATATTTTCATTATTTTGCTATATATTTTATTTATTTATTTATTAACACGAAGCGACTTGGTGTATAAATATTTATTTATTTATGTATTAACATGAAACGACTTGGTGCATAAATAACATTTATTTATTTATCTATTTACACACAATGTAATTTAAATAAATAAATACAAATAAAAATATTTTATTATTATTTTATTATATTAATTATTAAGTATCTTATTAAATATTTTATTTATTTATTTATTTATTTATTTATTAACATGAAACGACTTGGTGTATAAATAACATTTATTTATTTATTTATTTATTTACACAACGTAATATAAATAAATAAATAAATACAAATAAAAAAAATATTTATTATTATAATTGTATTATATATTTTATTAAATATTTTATTTATTTATTTATTTATTAACAAAACGACTTGGTGCATAAATAATATTTATTCGTTTATTTATTTATATATTTTTTATAATTTTATTATATATGTTATTAAATACGTTTATTTATTTATTATTTATTTATTTATTTATTTATTAACATGAAAAGACTTAGTGTATAATTAAGATTTATTTATTTATTTATGCATTACCGTGAAATGACTTGGTGTATAAATAACATTTGCTTATTTATAAATTTATCTATTTACACAAAGTAATTTAAATAAATAAATAAATTTAAATAAACAAATATTCGTATTATATTATTATAAATTTTATTAAATATTATATTTATGTATTTATTAATTAACACGAAACGACTTTGTGTGTAAATAATAAACAAACAAATATTATGTACACACCAAGTAATTTAAATAAATAAATAAATAAATAAATAAATAAATAAATAAACAACCCAGTGAGCAATCAGCATCAACAATACAAAGACAAACTCCAGACAGCAAAGCAATATAAAAAGCTGCTTTCTCTCCTTTAGCAGAAAATAAAGGGGGGTATGAGTGAAATAAAGCATTAAAGCGGAATGGCATGGTGACCCATTACAGATCAGACCTGCAGTTTTCCAACTGGAGGGTCTGCCACCTCTCTGCCGCCCATTCTGTATTCCCCCTTTAATTGTGCCACTTGAGAAATTTACGTGCCTGTGAATATGGCATGAATCTCACGCTTATTGCAGTATCATTAGCAGGCACATTTAAGCAACATCTGTGTGCTATAGAGCTAATTGAAGTACCACAGCGTCAGCTGTAAATCCACGGGAAGATGGCAGATCGAGCTCGGCACTGCTGAGCTAGCCGCTAACAGTCAGCCTGTTCCTGCAATCTGCCACGTACCAGCCTGGCACACACACACACACACACTCATGCTAAAACGCACACACACACACACACACATGCATGCATGCATGCTAAAATACACACGCAGACGCTCATGCAATGTCCAAAACATACAGCGACAGGGGTTAATGATCCTATTAGACACCTTGTTGCACAAATTTAGTTGTTGCCTCAATTTGTTATCTTTATGAACACAGATAGATAGAAATGTGTATTTACTTGGATTTAAATTCTTTATCTCTATATAAAGATGATATATTATATATTTGTAATGTTTTTGTTATGCTTTTGAAAGAAATCTCTTTCCAGTGCTGTATTTATTTGATCAAAAATACACTAATAATACAGTATTCATTATAAAAGTATTATTATGGACACTGAAAACTGCATTACAGGAATACATTACATTTAACACAGTGTTAAAATAGCAAAGAGTTAGGTTAAACTGAAAGAATATTTCATAATATTATTTCTACATTTCTGTGTTATCTGGAGAATAATCTGGAATATCTGGAATTTGGAGAACTCCCATATACAGTGCTCAGCATATATGAATACATCCCTCACAGATCTCTCTTTTAAATTAATATTTTCTATAGGAAGCTTTACAATAATATATTTGTGCATATACATTAGATTAGTCAGTACTTAAGTCAAATCTGGAGCTTATCTAACAAAATATCTCATGATAATAGTCAAAAAATGTGTAGAACCACATGTATATATAGGGAAAACTATTAAATACAATTAAAAAGAATAGGAAATGAAGAGAAATAAAAATATATAAATATATATATTTTTGCAATATTTCACAATTTAAATGTTTTTAAAGATGTTTGGTGACTAAATATTTTTAATAGACATATCCATTTCACAAATATGTTTTGTTCAAAATGCACTTAAATATATGACCTATATTATAAATGGAAATATTAATTTTAAAATAGGTTGTTTTCACATGACGCCATTGATGACGTGGGAGACTCAGATGGAGGGCAGGAAGTGATTCTTCTGTACAGGAATCGCAATCAGAACATCAAAATGTTTCTGTTTTATGTTGTTTATAATTGTTAAAAATGGTAGAAAAGGCGGCGTGTAATCAACATTTATTCAATACATCCATGTGTACAAACTTTTTTTGAACGTGATAATTCATTTGACAGCACCAATAAAGGTTATATACACACCTAGCTATGTGTTTATGGTAATGTGTAATATAAAAATCAGATACAAACACCAACACACTTATACAAAATCCAGGAGAATATAAATAACGTACCCTGCCATGTAAACGCTGTACTGAAATCTCTCTTGTTTTGCAATAATCCTAGTCTTTGTTGACGTTACGGCAAAAAACTACTGTAACGTTAACGTTTAATTGCACAGCAGTGGTGAACGTTTGTTGGTGGTAAGTTCATTGACCGAACACAAAAGAAATGAACCCTTGCAACAAAACTAGAAGGTTATTATTGTGGAGCACTTTTAATGTAGACTATGTGTCCACGCTTTTGTATGCTTTCATTTGTTATTTTGTGATGTCTGGAAGATATCCGAATGGGGAATAAACTATAGTAATTTATAATAAACATGTTTTTGAACCACAGAGTGAAGTGTATAATGTGTGCAACTCGTTGTTAATGAATGCTACAGAATACTGTAGCATAAACTGATAAACTATAATAAATACTGTAAAGTTAGTGTAAACTGTGGTGTATTGTGATGGTGTATAATTATAGAAACCCGAGCCTATTAAATAATTAGTTTATTATTACAGTTGTGTTGTAACACAGCAACAATATAATTACTACAACAGTTTAATTCAAGTAATTATCTATAGTATGCTTCCAAACAGTATAGTATTTACTTTAGTATTTTTTCCATGTAGCGTAATAGCTTATACAGTATATACCGCCTCGATGACAGGCAAATACCATTTAGTTCAGTAGAAAACTCGGCCCTCTTCATGATATAAGGTTCCTGCCTAACATACAGTTGAAACCAGAAGTTTACATACACTGTATAAAAAGGCACATAAACATTTGAAAAAAGTCAGATGTTAATGTGACTAAACTTTTTCTCTTTTAGGTAAGTTAGGATTATCAAATTTGTTTCTGTTATGCTTAATAGCAGAATAATGAGAGAGAGATTTTTTGAGAAATTGTTATAACTTTTCTTGAAAGTCAAGTTTACATACAATAAGATTATTATGCCTCTGAAAAAGCTCGGATGATGGTGTCAAGGTTTTGGAAGTTTCTGACTGGCTAATTGACAACATTTGAGTTAATTAGAGGCACAACTGTAGAACAGTATTTAAGGAAAACCTCAAACACACTGCTTCCTTGTGTGACAACATGGAAAAATCAACAAGCCAGAATCAACAAAAAAAAAGCCAGATTACGATTTGCTAAATTACACTGGGAAAAAGAATAATTTTTGGAGACATGTCCTGTGGTCTGACTGAACAATGATTTAGCTGTTTGGCCATAATGACCAGTGTTACATTTGGAGGACAAAGGGGAAAGCTTACAAGCCTAGGAACACCATCCCAACTGTGAAGTATGGGGGCGGCAGCATCATGTTGTGGGGCTGTTTTGCTGCAGGAGGGACTGGTCTACTTCACAGCATAGATGGCATCATGAAGAAAGAACATTATGTAGAAATACTGAAGCAACATCTCAAGCCAGAAAATTAAAACTTGGCCACAAATGGGTCTTCCAAACAGATCATGAGCCTAAGCATACTGCCAAATTAGTTAAAATGTGCTTTAAGGACAACAGAGTGAATGTTTTGGAGTGGCCATCACAAAGCCCTGAGCTCAATCCTATAGAAAATTTGTGGGCAGAGTTGAAAAAGCTTGTGCGAGCAAGACAGCCTATAAATTTGACTCAGTTACACCAATTCTGTCAGGAGGAATGGGCCAAAATTCCTGCAAACTATTGTGAGAAGCTTGTGGAAGGATAACCAAAACATTTGACCAAAGTTATACAGTTTAAAAGCAAAGCTAAAAAAATACCAAGGAAATGTATGTAAACTTTTGACTGTCTAGAAATTATTAAAAAAATCTCAAAAAAAAAATTCATTATTCTGGCATTTAGCAAATGCAAATTATCAAAAAACTCTCACGAAAGTGAGGCGGGTACCTCGGATTGAGCAGTCAGCAGCAGTTGCTCTCCAAAGACTGCGCTCACCAAAAGCATGATGGGAAACGACTGGCTGACGACACAGCTGAATGCTTATTGGATGAGACTGACAACTACACTTTATTCTCTATCTTGTTTTTACTAAGGTTTATACCTGGCTTTGTTGTTTAACTTTTTTGTATTTTCGTTGGTAATAAAAAAGTCATAAAGAGCATTACATGTGGTTATTTATTTAGACTTACACGCAAACAAAAACAAAACACACCTTTGTGAAAACATAATGTGACCTATCTAATATAACTAAATGTTACAAATAAATCATTAGGATGTGCTGTATTTTATTTCTCTCTCAGTTTAAAGTCCTGTTTGTTGTCATTTTCACTTTTTTGTATGTTTGTGTGAATTTTGTAGTGTAATTTTTATGCAACGTTATTCCATGAAAGTCAATCCAATACATACAGTACATATATACATACATACAAAGGTAATCAGACTGTTTTCCCATTACGCCTCATCTTTGTGTGGTTTCATATGAGAAGTGAAAGAGGTGTAGTAAACAAAACACACACACACACACACAAATATGTATGTGAAGTCAAAAGTTATGTTTAATAGATCAAGATTATTTTCCCAGTATTTTCTACAGTCTAATAGTTTTTAATCTGGAGAAAGTCTTAGGCTGTTTATTTTAGTCTGGCTGGAGTAAAAGCAGTTTATATAGGCCTAATAAGCATGTCAATATAATTAGCCCCTTAAGAATTTCTTTATGTCTGCAGAACAAACCACTGTTGTCCAATGGCTTTCCCATTTTTTCTTTAACATAATTAATCTCTAGTTAACTCCTTAAATTGCACTTTAGGCTGAATATAGTGTCTTGCAAAAAACTAGTAAAATATTATGTAAAATATATAATATAATATTGTCATCATGGCAAAGACTAGACAAAATAAGTAGTAAAAATTATTTTATACAACTGTTGAAAACGAAATCTGTTAAACAGCCCTTTTACATATTTGATGCAATACCATTTTTTCTTTAAACTTCACAAGAGGGCTAAGAATTTTGTCTTCAGTTACCCTCCTCTTACGGCAGTCGCCTGCTCTCGTCTACATTGCAGTCAAGGTGAGGCGCACCTCAAATGAGCCTATTGTTTTGCTTTTTTTAGATATATATTCGATGTAACATAGTTGCCCAGGGACTGACACAAACATACTTTAATTACTGAAATTATAAATAATATATACAGTTGAAGTCAGAACTATTAGCCCCCCTTTGAATTCGTTTTCCTTTTTTAAATATTTACCAAATGATGTTTAACAGAGCAAAGAAATTTTCACAGTATGTTTGATAATATTTTTTCTTCTGGAGAAAGTCTTATTTGTTTTATTTCGGCTTAAATAAAAGCAGTTTTTTAATTTTTTAAAAGCCATTTTAAGGTCAAAATTATTAACCCCTTTAAGCTATTTTTTTTTTTGATAGCCTACAGAACAAACCATCGTTATACAATAGCTTGCCTAATTAGCCTAACCTGCCTAGTTAACCTAATTAAGCCTTTAAATGTCACTTTAGGCTGTATAGAAGTGTCTTGAAAAATATCAAGTAAAATATTATTTACTGTCATCATGGCAAAGACAAAATAAATCAGTTATTAGAAATGAGTTATTAAAACTATTATGTTAAGAAATGTGCTGAAAAAAAATCTTCTTTCAGTTAAACAGAAATTGGGGGGAAAAATAAACAGGGGGGCGAATAATTCTGACTTCAACTGTGTATGTCATCTTATCAAGGGTATTTATTTAAAGCAAATGCGGATTGCAGAGGGAAGAAGCGGGCAAGTAGTGTAGCAGTGAGCAATCTTACACACAGTTCATCAGGTAAACAACAGATCTTCAGTAACACCTGAATAGCTTTAGTCACTTCCCTTATCCAGTTGCTTTTGCATAAACAGGGTAGGTGAGACATTCAAAGAAGACGAGAGGGAGAGAAGGTGAGGTGAACCATCTTCAATTCCAGCCGGTGAGTGAATGAATGAGGTGAGTCTTTATAGTGTGTGGTGATTGAGGGTGTAAGGAATCAGAATTCTGGTGATTGATTACGGGTGTGGTGAGAGGTGGATGGAGAGGGAGAATGGTGATTGGAGCACCAGGAATGAGCTTAAAAAATATATATTTTTAGAGACAACTTAATATAACTTATGTTATTATAATATAGTTTTTTATTGTTATTTTTGGTTTGGTTTGATTTGAAAAAAAAAAACAAACGGTTTATAGTTGCAACATGTACCACAAAATTAATTATATATATATACAGTAGTGTATAATAAAGGCCCAATCCCAATTCTATTTTTTGTACCCCTACCCTTGGCCCTTGAAACAGAGTGTAAAGGGGAAGGGCTTCAAATTTAACCCTTATATATGGGACAGCACTACAGCACCTGCACACGTCATCACAACCTCTTGCTTCATATGAGATCAGACGATCGTGACTGCTGTAGTAGTAATCTTATGTGGTGATAAGCTCATAACTGTACTGCATTTACACAGTGGCCATATTCATCTATGTAAACACACAAAAACAACATTAACATTATAGCAGACACTGTAAAAAGCTCATTCCCAACCACTACACTTTTCTGACACGGTATTCTAGTGTCATTGAGTGTCAGAATGTGAAAGTATGTTGTGGGACTATATACAGGAGTCATTATTATGGATTACAGACAAATTTAGCGGCGTTTTTTTAAATCGTTTTTTTTTTTTTAAAGCATGACGGTAAAACAGCATTATAAATGTACTAAAACATATACTTGTTTGTTGTAATATATATAGATTGTTGTAATAATAAAGATTCTTAATAATGCCAAAAAAAATAAATAATACTAATTTGTGCATCTCCTGACTCCGTGTGCAGCCATCCTGCCGCTGTAGCTGGTGAATTCTGGGAAATTTTCGCACCCCTTGGTTACGAGTGTGGTCCTGAAAAAAAATCTCAGTTTCAAGGGCTAGCCCTTCCCCTTCCCCTTAGCCCTATGCCTTCAAGCTAAAGAGAATTGGGTGTCCCAATTCTCTTTAGCTTTAGATAAGGGGAAGGGCTAAGGGGTAGAATTGGGATTGGGCCTAAGTACACCACATTTTGAAAATGAATATTTTTATGCTTTTCTCAGTGAATATAGGTGATGTATTTGAGTGCATTTAAACAAAACAGATTTATTAAATTAATATATTTATTAAAATAATATTTTAGCCACCAAACATCTTTAGAAATAGAAAGATAATACAATCAAATTCATGCAATATTGAGCAAAAAATTACAAACTGGAAAATTTCAACAAATTTTTAAAAACTCTTTGTTTCTCTTCAATTTTCCTTTTTTTAACTTAATATTTTTCTATAACATAAATTTGGGTGTACTAATTTTGGACAGTTCATTCATTTTCTTTTCGGCTTAGTCCCTTTAATAATTCGTGGTCGCCACAGCGGAATGAACCGCCAACTTATCCAACACATGTTTTACGCAGCGGATGCCCTTTCAGCTGCAACCCATCTCTGGGAAACATCCATACACACTCATTCACACTCATACACTATCCATTTATAGCCTACCCAATTCACCTGTACCGCATGTCTTTGGACTGTGGGGGAAACTGAAGCACCCGGAGGAAACCCACGCGAACGCGGGGAGAACATGCAAACTCCACACAGAAACCAGCGATTTTTCTGCTGTGAGGTGACAGCACTACCTACTGCGCCACTGCGTCGCCTATTTTGGACAGTTATCATACATTATTTAGTTAGCGTAGCCCCAGATTTGGCTTCACTACTGATTAATCTAATGTATATGCACAAATATAATATTGTAAAGCAACAAAGTTTTATTACTTTTTGTTTTTATTTATTTATTATTATCAACCATTATCATTAATCTTTATATTACATATTGTCATTCCACTGATTAAAGATCAAATTGATCAAGGAATGTTCCTTTAACTCACCGATCAATAGGAAAATGCTCATTAAGTAAAGTCACACAGGTCACACACACACACACAAAACACCATTTTGCTCAATATCTCCCGTTTTTTTCTCCTTTAACTCCTTTATTACGCTATATAAAGCCTTTAAGAACAAATGAATGCATAAGCAAACAAACAATCAGATGTGTGTATGTGTGTGTGTGTGTGTGGATGTGTTTATACATCAAGATTTCTGGACTTCATTACAGAGTTGGCTTTGCTTTGCCTGCTTGTTAAAGGTAAAATAAATACTCCACCTCCCCTCGGCCAAACTACCACCATCACCAATTAGTAAGAGCAGGGGTTTTGTGCAGCAGGAGGAGGGTCTTTTTTTCTGCACTCACTCACTGGGTGGCATGGATCTTTCAGCTATTGAAAATCAATAGTCACATGACAGGCCTGAGGTCAGAGGTCAGGTAAATTAAGCACTTTAAGCTCTTGGCCTGCAGTAGCCCGACTCTCGGCTCAAATGATTGCCATCAGCCTGATGTCTAACAGCTTCTTTCACACTGGCTTTCTGATGAAACCCGATCCGACGAGCATATGGGCTCCGCTCGCTCACACTGAGATGGACACACCATTTTTAGAGGATGTTTCATGTTTCATAAAAGCATCTCGAAGGTCTGTATTGTAGTATGTTATATATGGGTCATTTGTGCGATGCGGTTCCATTGGAGCGCTGTATATATGGTGGATTTCGTGTTTCTGCTCAGGCTCAGGTTTATTCATTACAAACCGACTATTTACATAATGTCAAGAAAATTAACAGGAAGCCTGGCAGGATGGAAATAAAGAATGTTTGCTTATATAAGGGTGTCGGGTTGAAGAAAATGTTGATATTTAAGCCCAAACCAAAATGTTGATATTATTGTATGTTCTGTAATGTTATCACCGGGACAAAAGTGATTTAGGGAAATACAAACTAATAAATAAAAGAAAACATCAGTGGATTCGTTGCTGAAGTACTTAACGGATGATGTCTGTGCTATCAGTTTCCCCGCAAAATGAGGTCACTTCCTAGATGATGCTGTTGGGAAGCAGACTTATATTAGTTATTATTGAAAATAAAGACACACTGTGAAACATGTAATTAAAAAAATGAATAAATGGAGTAGGTTTTACAAGAAATGGCTTGTCATTTTACTATATCTCGTAGTCTTTGAGAAAGAATGCAACACACACACATACATACAAACAAATGATAAATAATAAATCAGCATATCAACAACTTTAACAAACAACAACAACAGACAAAACCCCCAGCAATATGCTATTGATTTCCATCCACAATGAGGTCATTCCACTTAATCACAAGAAAACATGTTTAGTTTTAAAGGTGCAGTATGTAAGTTTGACACCCAGTGGTTGAACTAGGTATTGCAGTCCTGAATCATAATAAAGGTACGCCGGGTTGCCAGTTTGAGGGATTTTAAACTGTGTTCTAAATAAAAGCAACGACACGCGATTGAGGGAATATTCTCCATACTAAAAGGAGTTTTGGTTCTAACCAACACCTCGAATTGATTTATTAGAAGCGGCTTCTATTTCTCACAGCTGAACAACAGAAACCTATGACAGATCACCTCAGGTAAGCCTCGTGTGCTTTATTCAGTGCTAAATGCTAACAATGCGAGTTTGAATGCATTTTACATGACGTGTATTACCATATACTGAAAGCAGATAGTTCACTTCACCTTTAATGATGTTAAAGAGGGTTAACATGTATTAAATAGATTCTAAACCTTACCGTTTTGTGAGTGAGTGCATATTCTGTGCTTCTGAAAGGCTGTATTTAAATTTCTGCCGTGTTTTGTGGTGCAAACAGCCAAATGGCTCATCACTCATAACAATCTCGTCACAGCGTGTTGTTAGGACACGCGATGTAACCTGCTCACGTTCTAATATTTATGTCATTTGCTAATTAACGTCATGTGGAACTGAATCTGTCTCATTTTGACATCTGATACTTTCCACTACACTGTAGCATTTCGCTCATGGACGCATGCTTTCAGAGTCTTTCTGAATGAATGAATGAATGAAATATGCTGTTTTCCAACAAGGCAACCCGGGGTGCTGAATTATAATTGGTTAAACTGGCATGTGCATGTGAAAATTACCTAAACAAAGACATCGTTCCGGCACGGAAAAAAACATTTTCAAAGCAGAATATCTGACTTCAGCATTGTTTGTCAGTTAAACAAGTATGTTCACTTGGGATGTTTCTTAAATATCTGCACACATATTATTGTATTTTTATGCTTTAGAAGAGTCAAAAACTTACATACAGCACCTTTAAACAATGGTAAGGAGAAAGATTATTTTATAAATCAATCCATCTACAGTATACAAAATTTCTACATAAGAAAGATTAAGTTAACCTAATCAATTTTACAGTGGATTGAACAAAATCTATCCATCCATCCATTTATCTATCCAATCATATTTGCAATCATATCAATCCATACATTTATTCATCCATCCTTCAAATCACATTTGCAATCACATCCATCCATCCATCCATCCATCCATTTAACCATCTATCTATTAAATCATATTTGCAATCATATCCATCCATCCATCCATCCATCTAATCGTATTTGCAATCATATCAATCCATCCATCCATTCATCCATCCATCCATCCATCAAATCACATTTGCAATCATATCCATCCATTCATTGATCTACATATCCATCCACCCACCCATCCAATATTTCCAATCATATCAATCCATCCATTTATCTATCCATCCATTCATCCATCCATCCATCCATCCACCAAATCACATTTGCAATCATATCCATCCATCCATTTAGCCATCCATTTATCCATCCATTTATCCATCCATTCATCTAATCGTATTTGCAATCATATCAATCCATCCATCCATCCAATCACATTTGCAATCATATCAATCCATCCATTTATCCATCCATCCACCCATCCATCAAATCACATTTGCTATCAAATCCATCCATTAATCCATCCATCCATAAATTTTAAATCCATCTATCCATCTATCAAATCACATTTGCAATCATATCCATCCATCCATTCATCCATCCAATCATATTTGCAATCATATCCATCCATCCAACCAATCATATTTGCAATCATATCCATCCACCCACCCATTTATCCATCCATCCATCCATCCATCCATCCATCTATATTTGCAATCATATCCATCCATCTATCCATGCATCCACCCATCTACATATACATCCATCAATCCATCCATCCATCTAAAATCCATTTATCATTATTTCTATCTATGCATCTATCAAAATATATTTGCAATCATATTCATCCATTCATCCATACATCCTTGCAATCATAACCATTCATCCACTGATCCATCCATCAAATCATTTGCAATCATATCCATTCGTCCATCCATCCATTCATCCACCCACCCATGCATCTACATATCCATCCAGCCATTAATGTACATATCCATCCACCAACCATCTACATATCCATCCACTCACCCAACCACCCATCCATCCATCTATTTATCAAATCATATTTGCAATCATATCCATCCATCAAATTATATTTGTTACTATCAAATCATATTTACACTATTGATACTCACACACACACACACATAATAAATATATATATACATACATACATACATACATACATTATTTTTTGGATACTATCTTTTATACAGTATTTATTTTATTAACCAGAAAAGTCTATTAGTAAACGACTCTGGTCTGCTGCTAGCAGAAAGTACTTTAAGATTCGTCCACCCTTGTAGATATGAGCGAAAATAGTTTTAGAAGACGACCGCCGCGCCAGCAGAGCTCCTCCAGAC
The DNA here is from genome assembly GCA_903798195.1 of Danio kyathit. NCBI lineage: Eukaryota > Metazoa > Chordata > Actinopteri > Cypriniformes > Danionidae > Danio > Danio kyathit. The sequence goes on from LR812530.1 coordinate 48,806,967, forward strand.
TAAACACAGCCTGCGTCTGGATGTGCCAACAGCAGGTAATTGCTGTCTGGCTGATAGCTCTCAGAAATATGTCACTTATTGGAGCATGTGAATTTACAGGGCCGTGTTTAATAATCACCGGCAGCCGGTTTCTTCATTGGTGATAGTGAGTGATAACCAGCATGCGGCCTCCAGAGAGTTCGCAAGCCAAAAGTCGGAGCTCTCCGGAGGAAAGCAGGCTCGCTACCAAACAATAAAGTGCATTTGTGAAGAAAACTGAAAATGCACATTTCGCATGGAATACCCCCTGGGTCGCAAATGTTTCTGATTAGCAGGGATCAAAAAAGAAAGTAGGAACACATGCAAACAGTGTAATTTGTTTTACCACCTAAAAAAGGTCTGTAGAGGTCGAAATCAACATTAGCTCTTACCCATATCAACACGGGGTTCAGAGTTCAATCAAAAAACTCCTTTTTTAATTACAAGGTGTGTTGCACATTCACGTAATTCAATGCAAATAACGGCAAAACATCTGTTCTCCTCAACACACTGACCGGAGATGGAGAGCGAGTTACTCACTTCTAACGAAAGCCTGGTGAAATCACATACATTTTGAATAATGCTGAATCTCCTGGGCAGCTTATCGGGTGCTGAGTACATGTATTAGGGCTTAAGCAATATTACTTTATTAGAGCTTAGCTTGGCTAATATCTCTGCTCAATACAGATTTATATGGCTTGAGTGGTCAACAGTGGTTCGGCGGGCTCAGTAGGGATGCTCTTTAAAATTAATATTATAGATCAACCAAATTACGCCCAGAGCAGAGCGGCCCACTGCGTCCCAATAGTTTTAATATACGCGCCTTTGCTCTGGATTGAAACTCTCTTCCTTTCTCTCTTTTTTTTTTTGTAGGTTGAGGAGAAGCAAAAGTAAAAGTGAGACTTGGGTCTGAACGAAGTTTGCGACGCATCCTCGTAACGCCGCAATGCACAACTGTGTCACCGATCAGAAATACAAAGAAATGTGGTGCAACCCAATTCCCCGCTGGCGTTAATTGAACCGCACGTCATGCGAGCGTTTTTCAAACAAGTTTGGGAGTGAAAAACTCACAGAGAGCTGCCATATTGTTGTGAAATCTAGGCCACAGCATGTTCACGCTGCTGTGTTGACTGTATGTATGCCACTGAGAACGCACACCAAAGATCTCTCTGTATCTGCGCCAGGACGCATTCTGCCTTTCTACCCACAATGCAGCGCTGCCACTAAAAATAACGAGGGAGACACTGCAGGAAAGGGTCCCGGAGAGGAGCAAGGCTGGGTATGACCCAAAAGCTGCGTGTCAGTTTTCCAGAGCGCCGCTCAGGGAAACTATGAAATATGGAGTGATCCGATTGCTCTCGGAAGAGCGGGGAGCGACCCAGACCAGCCACAGACATTAGCCTGTGGGCATAACAGAGCTACGCTGCACTTCAGTGAGCCAGAAGCATCCACTTCTATAGGGAGAGGAAGGACAGTGAGATCAGACAACATGCAGTGTAACGTATGGATGCAAGAGAGAAAGAAATGCAGCAGTGTAGTAAACGCTACCTATGGGACCCTCAACTGTTATCAGGAGTTTGAATGATGGCCAAATCGGAATATCATTTGACCAGACTCGAGTGTGCTGCTACAGTAGTGATGCCAAGGTCATGGGTTCACCTTCCAGTCAATGCAAGAACTGAACAAAAAATGCTTAAACTCAATATAAGTCGTTTTGGAAGTGTCTGTGTGTACAATGTGTAAATATATATGATATCCAATCAATCAATCAATCCGAACAATCTGTCTATCTATCTTTCTATCCATCCATCTATCTAAGAATCTGTATCTGTCTATCTATCTATCCATCCATCCATCCATCTTTTTATCTATTTATCTATCCATTTATCCATCTATCTATCTATTCATCCATGCATCTATCTATCCATCTATTCATCCATCCAAAGCTAAAATATTTAACACAAGTTATATATTGCTTAATAATGACTATCGATTATAGTAACTACTGTATATTGATTATAATACTGATTACATTTTAGTTTAAGCTTATAAAAGTTTAATTGAAATGTAATAGCATACAATACAATAAAAATAGCATCCTTAATAAAAAAAGCTTGTTTTGTTTAAACAGCAAATTGTAAATATTTGAGTGAATACATAGAATTTAAAAGGAATTGTATTAGTCTAAGCCAGACTTGGTTGAACAAAACATTGATCAATCATTTAATAAATGTATTCATTTTTAGTCTAGTCTTCTCAAAAAGTCTGACTTTCTAAATTGCATGTAAAAGCTTGGAATAAAATAGAAAACAACAGAAAATATTTGTATATGATTTTTATATAAATAACAAATGATCACCAATTAAAATGATTTTACCCATAAAGTTTTAAATAGAACATTAAGATTAAATTAAAAAACATCAAACTTTAAAGTTGTAGGCATTAAGTTTTAAATTATTCAGTTAATTAAAAACATTATTTAAAATGAAATTTAATTACTTCACTTAATGAATGTTTGTCTACACCAAAGATGAAAAAACCCCAAAAATAAAATAAAACAAAATAAAATAGAATCAATAATTCAATAAATGCATGCAATTTTAGTCTATTCTTCTGAAAAAATTCTAAACGGCATTTAAAAGCTTGGAATAGAATAGAAAATATATTTATATTTATATTCAACAAAAATAACAAATGATCACTAATTAAAATGGTTTTACCCATACATTTTTTTAAAATGGAACATTAAGATTGGTTAATAAAACTTTAAACTTTAAAGTTGTAGGCATCAAGTTTTAAATTATTCAGTTAATTAAAAACATTATTTAAAATGAAATTAAATTACTTAATAAATGTTTGTCTATTCACCCAAACTGATTTTTTTTTTTTTAATCCATCAATAAAATTTTTAAATGGCATGTAAAAGCTTGAAATAGAATAGAATGGAATGGAATAAAATGAAATAGAGAGTTATATTCAACAAAAATAACAAATGATCATTAATTAAAACTACTTTGCCCATAAACAAAACAAACAAATTAATGGGACATTAAGATTAGATAAAAAAAAAAACTTCAAACATCAGAGTTGTAGCAGGGTTTCACCATGTTAAATTTAAGACTTTTAAAGACATTTTTAAGACCATTATGAATGAAATTTTAGACTTAAACATGGCTAAAATTCATTCATTTTCTCTTTGGCTTAGTCCCTTTATTAATCAGGGATCGCCACAGCAGAATGAACCGCCAACTTATCCAGCACATGTTTTACGCAGCGGATGCCCTTCCAGCTGCAACCCATCACTGTGAAAAACATAACGGACTAAAAGACTAAAGCAGTTAGAAAAGATTTTTACTTGCCCTGTCAAAAAATGACTAAAATGTAATGCATTTAATAATACAATAATAGTAATTTTGTTTGAATATTTTCATATTATAGTAACATTTCATTATATAGTAATTTTCAAATAGATCCATTCACAAACCCTATAACCCTTTCCAAGAATAAGCAGTCAATTACTTCATTCTACAATAATAATAATTTAATAATACAAAACATAGGTCAGGTCAGTAAATAAATGAAGAACTTTTAAGCAAATGTTATTGTAAGAAAGTTAACGGTTATATTGAGATGGATTGTTGGCAATTGCATGGGTGTTAATAGCCAGATTGGATAGCTATACATGAACAAAGGAAAATTAACCTGTTAAAAAATTATTTAAGACCTACAAGACAATATTTCAGTAGATTTAAGACTTTTTAATGCCTAAAATTTAGCTTTTGAGCTTTAAGACTTTAAGACCCAGCAGATAGCCTGTGTAAACATCAAAAAATTTAAAAAAAAATTAAAAATTAAATTAAATTATATTAAATTAAATTAAATTCAACAGGGTAGTGGTGGGAAGAATACATGCTTAAATATTTTTTAACTTTCCATGTAAAGCAACCATTTCTAATAGGCAAGCAGAATGCAGCCCCTTTCCACGATGTTTGACTACAACACAAGCATCTTTCACATGCTTTTCAATGCTGCGGGATGAAAGTGGCTGAAGTGACGTCTCCTTCTGAGAGTCTGTGCTGCTATACACTCAAACAAGCTGTTGACTGTTGTCTTTCCTGAACGAGCAACGGGAGATCGTTTTTAATTGTCACGCATCATGGAAATTATTCAAGCCTCTTCAAAATAGTAATCGTTTTGACACCTTTTCAAGACACAACACTCCACTGAGCAAATGGGTTTTGTGGATGTACTACACGGGGCTAATTTCTGATTTAGTTCATTTGGAATGCATGCACTCGCTCCATGTTGTGTTCCGTCTCTGTTTTTCAGCAGAAATAATTAGCCTCCAGAGAAATAAAGGTGTGTTCGCTTCACGCAGGCTGATTCTCCATCCTGGCGATAACTCACTCACACCTGACCACACTGTCTGTCTGTTTGTCTATGTGTGTGTGTGCGGAAATCAGACTTTTTAGAGGTATAAGAGCACCGCTGAAAACTTTTTAAAGCATATCTGTCAGTAGCCAGGCATCATCAATCAAACGCACTGTCAAAGCAACACGTTCCTTTCAATTTTCGGCCCTGTGCTCCGCCAGAGATCCAGGCCTCCCCCTGAGCTCCGCCAGCCCAGATTGGAGTGCTCCGTCTGGGGGTGAGTCTGCGCTGATAGAGCCCAGACTTTCTGGCTGTCTGGTGTTGGTGCCACCCTGAAACCCCCACAAAAAAACAACCTTCGAGGAGGCCCCCAAAACACATCCACATAAACCAGCTGCCCAAACCACGTCCAACACACACACACACACACACAAACATATCAGGGGGCTGCTTTTCATCACGCTCTCCCTAACATTTACTTTCTAAATAAATGCTTTTTTTAGGGAACTGAACAAAAACCCAGAGAGTAAATCCACCTTTTCAACAAGACAAAGTGCTAGACAAATAAACCCGCAATTTTCGCTGACATCACCGTCAGGAATTTACAGTCGCAATTCAGACGGGTTTGTTCACATGTTACGATTTCTTCCATAAAACAGGGAAGTTTGTATATCTGGTTAAGGTTTAAATTCATTAAAAACATGATTTAAAAGAAAATTTAATTAATAAAATTGTCTATCCCCAAAAAAATAACAAAAAAAAAAATGTAAAAAAATATATAATAATTAAATAAATAAATAAATAAATAAATAAATAAATAAATAAATATATATATATATATATATATATATATATATATATATATATATATATATATATATATATATATATATATAATAAATAAATAAATAACAAATAATAAATAAATAAAAATAAAATAAAATAAAAATAAAGTAAAATAAAATAAAAACAAATAAAATAAAATAAGATAAAGTAAAGTAAAAAAAAAAAGAAATGAAATGAAATAAAATAAAAATAAATACAAATTAAGTAAAATAAAATAAAAACAAATAAAATAAGATAAAGTAAAATAAAATTGTATTAAATTAAATTAAAATAAAATAAATAAATAAAAAGAAAAGAAAAGAAAAAATAAAATAAAACAAAATGAAAGAAAATAAAAATAAAAGAATACATAATTAAAATATAAAAATGTTTTTTAATTTTAAAAAGTGCAGATGTAACTATTGGATCACACTGAAATTAGATGATCTAAGATCACACTGAAATTAAATTACTTAAAAAAAACATGGAAATGAATACAAAAAGGGTAATGTTTATGATGGAACAACTACATGTATCAACTCTATATTCGCTAAGAAACTGAACCAAGAAAATTAAAGACATACACTGTCAAAAATACAGGGTTCCTCACATTTCATTTATGTTTTCCCAACACAAATCGATTAAGTTAACTTAACAAATTTAAGTGGATTGAACAATTAAAAATAATTAACATCTCAAGAGTTGTGTTGTTTCAGCTCATTTTAAATTAGTAGTTTAAATAATTGAGTGTATATAAACCACTATTGGGATCTAAATGTTATTTTTTAAAGTTATTTTAGCATTACAATGCAGCAGTTTTTATTAATAATGCCTTATTTATTTGTTTATTTGACTGTATTTTAGTTTATGTAAAAAATACATTCATTTTATTTTGTTATTGTCATTTTATTAGTGTTTTTATACATTTATACATTTTTATAGAAACTTATATTTTAGTTTTTGGTAATTATATTGCATCAGTTTAAAATAAAATGTGTATTTTATTTCTAAATTGGTTGAAATGCAATGCATGTACATTTAATCTCAGTTAGAATTTAAATAAAACAATAATAAATAATAAAAATGGTTTTAGTTTTAAACCCTATTACTACAAACATTTAATTATTTTAAACTAATGTTAATAATATTATTAAACAATATTAATATTATAATAATAATTTTATAATATTATTAATCATTTATTATATAAATATAAAAAAATAATTAACGAAAATTGGAGTTTTATTGAAAGAAAAATGTTTTTAAAAATCTAATTTAGCAATATTTCAACTCTAATTTTGAATTCTCCATTTTATATCTATATCTAAGCAGTTTCATACTTGGACCTCTAATGAAAAATTAGCTTACAATGTTTTCTGCTCATATTTGAAATATATACATATTAGAGCTGCACTATTTGGGGAAATTTTCATATTGCAATTACTGAGGTCCATATTGCAATATGCGATTATAAATGGTATCGTGAGTCAATTTGATGGGTTTTTAAGAAAAATACACACATACTGTAGATTAGTAATAATGAGAAATTTAAAATGCACCAATTGCAATTTTCTTGACTGATTTTGGTTTTTATGCGTGACCTGCTGATACTGATTTTTGCAATTTTTTTCTTCGAAGAACTATAGTTATAATAAATTAATAATAATAGACTAATAATACTGATAATAATGGTAAATAAATAAATAATAATAAAAAAAAATCAACATCAGTTTCCCATAAACCAACACTAACAAAACATAATTTTATATATGAAGCAAGAAGAAAATCTGAAAATAAGTACATATAAAACAATAAAAGCCTACAAAGCTGATTTTTTTTTCTTGTTCTGGTAAAGCACTTGCTGGAAACTTAACATGACTGATGTTTTCTCTGCCTAAACACAATAATGATTGCTAACCCAGCTCTATTATGTACTTGTTCAGGTGAGGAGCGCAAGCAGCTCAAATGCTGCGACAAGCTGCATGTGAGGACTAGACATCAAACAACTCTGTTCATGAACATTATTGTTTGTTTGTTTTGTTACCGGCATGGAAATCGAAAATTTTTTCTCAGACAGTAGCATGAGTTAATATTTATTACATATGATCGCAACATTTTCCCATCATATAAACGCACAGTTGCTGACATTGTGATATGATACGATTAATCGCTTAGCACTAATACATATATTGATGTAATTAACTAGGAAAGGTCTCATATTTGCTACTGTTTGATAAAAACAATAAGCCACCTAAAGCCATTGTTACAGATTGTTACAAGCTGTTTAACTGATCTAATGCAATCTGTATGGCAAAATTTCTCCAAAGCACAGTCTAACTGCTTATTTGACCTCAAATGCAGAGTACCATTACACCTCAAGAGCTAAATAACTGTAATTTTCATTGAACAAACAAATGGATTAGCAACCACACCATTTATCCATTTATTTATCTTGCCGCAATTAAAAATCTATACTCCCAAGAAGGATGCGCTCGGTGTGGTAGAAACCTAGTATTTTGGATGGCTTGTGGCAGCTCAATTACAATTCAATGTCCTGTGTTTGAATATCTATGAGTGTGTGTGTTGAGGTATCTCAGGCATGCTGGCGGGAGGGTAACCAGAGGCCAAAAATCTCAAATGTTAAACTCTAGCGGAGGGTGAATAGTTGCACTTTATGTTGCCCAGGAAACAAAAAAATTGAATCATAATGTGCGCATTGATCACCCACGTCTGTGTAAGTGAGCAGCGTAACCTAGAAATGTTTTCTTAATGTCCGATGTGTTTAGCCGAACATGAATGTGTTGAGAGCACTAAGTGAAATCCAATCAGGCTTCGTACTGTTTTGAAAAGTCCAAAAAAAGGAAAGAGGAATATTTGTGAATTTAGATACAGAGCAGACAGTTAGAGAACGAACGGCCAAGAGCAACCCAATGGGGAGGACAGTTTTACAGATCCAACTTCTGCTGTAGATTTTCTTGCTGGAAGCGGCCAAATCTCAGCGTTTCCTCAGCAAGATTGGTGGAATTATTCAGACGATGAGCACCATCTACTCAGCTAAAACATAAACTGATTTTAAATGTCCATTTGGCTCATGCTGCGGTATAACATGTTATTTATTCCAAGGTTTCAAAGTGAGTCAAAGACTGAATGGGCTTTCCAAGCATCAAAAGATTTTTTTTTTGTACAGTACAATGATTTATTTAATTTAAGCAGACAAATAATGAGCATCATACATTTTATTATGATCCATGTTGGGTAAGTTACTTTAAAAAAGTAATAGATTACAAATTACTGACTACTACTGGAAAATTGTAATCTGATTACATTACTAATTACTTCATATAAAAAGTAATCAGATTACCAATTACTTTACTTTGAAGTTACTTTTAAAACATATAAAATACACCTATAAAAATACAAAATTAAGTGCAGCTCTTTCAGTAATTTAATATTCACTGAAAAAAATCACGGGGCGATGCGGTGGCGCAGTAGGTAGTGCTGTCGCCTCACAACAAGAAGGTTCGAGCTGGTTCGAGCCTCGGCTTGGTCAGTTGCCGTTTCTGTGTGGAGTTTGCATGTTCTGCCCGCGTTCGTGTGTGTTTCCTCCGGGTGCTCCGGTTTCCCCCACAGTCCAAAGACATGCGGTACAGGTGAATTGGGTAGGCTAAATTGTCCGTAGTGTATGTGTGTGAATGAGTGTGTATGGATGTTTCCCAGAGATGGGTTGCAGCTGTAAGGGCAAGCTGAGCAAGCTAAGCTTTTCTTTACATTCAGAAGATACCTTAACTCCCAATTCTGCACAAAAATCCAATTTAGCCTGTTTAGGCTGAGTTGGGCCGCCGTGTTTTTGGGCGCCAGTGTCCTTCTTGTTGACAAGTATTGACATATAATGCTTTCTGTCAAGTGCTTGAACAAGTTGCTGGTCAAAAAGCAGCAGTCAAAAGTTCTTTAGACACTGGACATAGACTGCATTTCACAGCAATATTTTTGTTTTTTACGCCCAATGAAATTAATGTCTGTATTTCTACTTGAAGAAGCAGCCAGTCTCGTCAGCAGCCGTTTCAGCTTGCGTTCTCCAGCAGTTTAGAAGTGCATGCTAATTAACTGATGTTGCAGCAGAAAACATGATTTAACTAAGCACAGATTTAACTTTTTTCTTCTAAAAACTATTTGTAACGCAAGTAACGCAATTACAGTACATTGACTTTAGTAACTGTAATCAAATTACACAAATTTAAAATGTAATTTGTTACATTACTGCGTTTCTCAACAATGTAATTAGAATACAGTAACGCATTACACCCAACTCTGATTACGATTTACAGAAGACTCTAGTGTCATTCCATGCAAAAATCTGTATATTTAGATAATGGCATATTTATAAACTCCATTAAGAATCTCAGTGCTGCCGTGAAATTCTTGTAAATTGTGAATTTACACTTTTATCCTTTGACAATAGTTTTACTTCTGTTCAAAAGAAATGCTCAGTTGTGAGCGTTTTTTGCGGCACAGCATTTTTTTCAGTAGGTTGCCATTAGAAGTTGTTGTGGTGATGGCTCATAGGCTCATTCTGAAAATGTAGCCCTATATACATTTCTGGAGATCATGAATTATGTAGCCAGAAGTGCATATGGCTGCACTTCATCTTTAAAACAAACGCTACGGGGCGGTGTGATGCCTTTTCTTTTCGAGCTTATCAGCTGACTGTTTACCTTCATATGGATGGCTTTTGTGCAGTAACCAGTTTGTCCAGTGGCTTGTTGCGCACGACGGAGGATTTGAGATGCAGTGAGTGAGGAGAAAGCGGATAAGAAAAAAAACAACAAGCCAAAAAATAAAATAAGTTAATAACGGTGAGAATGTGGTAAAATCTGAAAATGTGGTAAAAAATTATAATTAAAATCAGGCTGCCGAGAGGGCCTTTATTTTTTTTGGATTGCTTTTGAAAACACTGTCGGTTAGGTTTAGTGAAGGGGGTGAGTAGGAGGATCGGTCGGTCAGTCAGTCAGTCAGTCAGTCAGTCAATCGACAGCGGCCTTTGGTGGATTTATGCGGAACAGCAGGCGTGAGAACAGCATGGAACTCATGAGAGAAATTTGAGATCTGAAAAAATATAGACAGCGGCCTCTGGTTGATTCACCAAAACTGCAAAAAACTTTGCTCCTGGGATTTATTTGGCGCTCTCCAGATATGTTTATAGGAGTACATAATCAGAATGAAACCTAGGGCACATTAGCAGCATGAAAAACGTTCACAGCCATTAAAAAATAGGCACCTCTCAACACAAAAAGCGTGTTCGGTGTGTTCAAGGCCTAATGCTTCAGTAGCAGCAACCTCAAATACTGTACACTGTAAAACCCAAAAGGTTAAGGTAACTCAATCCGTTTGAGGAAACTGATTGCAACAAACCATTTAAGTTAAATATATATATATATGTATATGTATATATATATATATATATATATATATATATATATATATATATATATATATATATAATATATATATATATATATATATATATGAATACTGTGAACTTCATTTAAGTTGAAGTATTGAGGTATTTAATTAATTAATTCCCCTCAACAGAGTTTAAAACTGAGTAGTATTAACTTTCAGTCAATTTTGAGTTAACTACACTCATTTCATTATATAAAGTTGACTGTTGGGTTTTACAGTGTAACTATGATATCATTTAGTGTGTGCACAGGACACAACTCACTCCTGAAGTTGGATGATTGATTAACTGTACCCGTGTGTTAATAGTAGCTGTCAAGACGATTATCTGGTATCTGTTTCTGTTGACCAATGCAATATAAACAGCACAGAATTCTAATCACATTGTGCAGTTGAAACTAAACTAAAATGAATGTTGGGTTTGGATGACGCTTTGCAAGAGCACTCTGTGAAGCAGCTTTCAGAGTTGCCATATCCAGTTATTATCATTTTTTGGGGCTTGCTGTTTAATCTTCTCTGATAAGCTGGCAAATAGGCAGTGCAATGCGTTGCTGCAGTGGAAAAAAACACTCCGGTGGACAGTTTTACTTTTACAATGAGTATGCTGCTGTTAACAAATCAATAAACAAAAAGTTTCAAATATCTTGTTTTGTTCTCCATAGAAGATAAAAAATGTTTTGAATGACTTTAGGTTGGAAAGTTAATGATCAAATAAATGCTAAAATAATAATGATAATGGACCATTAATGATAATGGATTTCTTAAAGAAATCAGCTTTTGATTTTTGGCATCTACCGTGAATGCTTTTTGTATAGTTTTTAAATACCTTCAGAGCTTCCCACAGATTTGAAATATACTTGCGGTGGTAGCCGGATTGAAACACACCTTTTACCCACAGCACATAAATAGTTAACTATTTGCGATAAACAAAACATAATTTAATTTTTAACACTATTTTTTATTGTTATCTGTTTTAAACCGTTTCTTTTCAATGGGTTAAAGTAAAAAAAAGACTGTTGAAAAAAAAAAATTATAAAAAAAATCTACTATTTCTCTTTTATGCTATTCAGGAGCTATGTGCACCCACTGACAGGTAAAATCTGCTCCTTTCCTAGCTCACATTCAAGTTCAGGTTGCTTTATTGGCATGACATTTTGTACATTATTTCCAAAGCATTTCAGATGTATAAAATATGTAATATATTGACATCATCAAATTAATAAAATATACAGCAAATGAAAAATAAATGACAGAAAAGAGACAATATCTCTAAAATTATAATAATTACAAGAATAAAACGCATAGATTATTTAAATACGGCAAATAAGTTGATTACCCATTTCTAATGGTGTACACATATTCTGCAGCCAGATGTAACTTCGTCCTCTCTCAGTATAGTGAAGTTTTTCTGAGTCGTTTAGACTAAAGAATTAAATATTTAACGTCTCTTGCTCTCTCGGCTGTGTAGAAAACGAAAGCAAAAGCAAATCCCGGACATTTTAGTAGATTTAGAAACCCCGGCCCAAAGGTGTCTGTGGGAGGGTTGACCGTTCTTACGTGCACAGAACCAGCAGTAGCCTAAGAAATGGGTAAACGTATTATACCTGTGCGGCCCGCCCACGTAGTCTATGGCCCAATCCCCATTCTACCCCTTAGCCCTTCCTCTTACTCCTACCCCTTGTTCTGCAAGTTCACGTGAAGGGGTAGGGGTGTCCCAATTCTCTTTAGCTTGAAGGCGTAGGGCTAAGGGGAAGGGCTAGATACCCCTTGAAAAGGAGAATTTTCAGGACCACTCTCGAAACCAAGGGGTACGAAAACTTCCCAGAGTACACCAGCTACAGCATGGCTGCACATGGAAGTAAGGAGATGCACAAATTAGTATTTTTTTGTCATTATTACGAATTTTTACAACAAACAAGCATACGTTTTAATATATTCATAATGGTGTTTGTGTTTTACCATTATGCTTTTAAAAACAAACAATAAAATAAAACCCGCTAAATTTGGCTATCTATAATCCCCAATTATAACACAAATTCTGACACTCGATGACACTCAAATACCCTGTCAGAAAAGTCTAATGGTTGGGAATGAGCTTTTTACAGTGTCTGCTCTAATGTTAATGTTGTTATTGTGTGTTTACATAGATGAATATGGCCACAGTGTAAATGCAGGACAGTTACGAGCTTATTGCCACATTATATTATTATGATAACATAATATATGCCTTCAGTGATTTCCTGAAGACAAATAGCAAAAAATAAAGCAACTGGATTGACTACAGCAGTCGTCTGATCTCATATGAAGCAAGAGCTCACAATGACATATGATGATGTGTGCAGGTGCTGTAGTGCTTTCTCATTTCTTAGGGGTACATTTTGAAGCCCTTCCCCTTCACATTCAGTTTCAAAGGCCAAGGGGATGGGGTAGGGGTACAAAAATAGAATTGGGATTGGGCCTATGTGTGGGAAGCACTGCCCTTAGGGGTCATTTATACAAAATGCATTTTTTTCCATTCCAATGAGACACTTTTCCATTGTTTTTCAATGTAAAAATGTGTGACCATTACACTCGCATCTCACATCTTTTGCAGCACCGTGCGCATTTTTAAGATGCAGTGATAGATTAAAAGAATGTACATTTGTACAGGCAGTGCCACTCACCAACGTCAGTTCCAAAGCTGTGGACCAATCAGAACTCAGAGGTGAGACAAGCATTGGCATGACACCCATTTTATTATATCTTGCGTCTGGCTTTTAAATGTAAAGACACATTCTGGGTGTCACGGGGGCGCAGTGGGTATCGCTGTCACCTCACAGCAAGAAGGTCGCTGGTTCAAGCCTCGGCTATGTTAGTTGGCCATTCTGTGTAGAGGTTGCATGTTCTCCCCATGTTCGTGTGGGTTTCCTCCAGCTGCTCCGGTTTCCCCCACAAGTCCAAAGACATGTGCTATACTGTAGGTGAATTGAATAAGCGAAATTGTCAGTAATGCATGTGTGTAAATGAGAGTGTATGGGTGTTTCCCAGTGATAGGTTGCAGCTGGAAGGGCATCCGCTGTGTAAAACATGTGCTGGATAAGCTGTGGCGACTCCTGATTAATAAAGGGACTAAGCCGAAAAGAAAATGAATGAATGAATGAGACACATTCTTTGGAAATGGCTCCTAAATCTTGTCACATGTATAATATATTATGTAATTAAAAAATTTGGAGAGCTAGTGATAAAACTGTATTTGTCTTTTGGCAAAAAAGTCTTTGGCATAGTTTTGCCTGTGTTATCCTGTAAGGTAGAGGAACATTTGTTTTGGTGAGTCCAAATATCAGCAGTTTACCAGCACATATAATTCATTACCTGATACATTTCCCTACTCCTTGTACTCTGAGCTCAACGTGGTTTAGATTCCACAATGTAAAGAGTCCACCGAGATGCATGGTTATCATTCCATTCCAAAATTCACACTAGACGAGAACAGGCTGAACTCCATTCTGTGTTTGAATGTGAAGCAGAGCGGGATTTCCAAGGGAAAAGCAGAAGTATTTCAGTCCCTGGCCACAGATCTCCTGCTCTTTCAGAAACAACTCAGCAGCCAGTCCTTTAGAATTAATAATTCATATCTTTGTATAGGGTGGGCAACGGCTGTAACATGAAATATTTCAAATGGAAAAACATAAGGAAATTCATGGTTGTGGATTTTGCGGGGCGCGCCGAAAGTAGCTACATCTATAATCAGAAATATATTATTTATCGCAGGACATGACCGGCTATATTTTATTCAGCGGAAAAATAGAACCGGTACAGGTTAGGCGAGTTAGTCTGCTCTGAGGAACACATGTGGCCTCTTTTTTCTTCTGAATTTAAAACAAGCGGCTGGAAAACACGCAATACATGCACTTCCTGCACAAGAGTCAAACCCACCAAAGAGAGAGAGAGAGAGAGAGAGAGAGAGAGAATAAAGCCAGTCCATGTAGCTGCATGACTGAAATACGAAATCACTGAAGAATAAAACAGTATTTTGACCCACAAACACTGATCAGAAACAGGCCAGCGAACAAAAAAAAAAAAAGAGGGAAAGAAAGAACGAAAAAGCCATTTCTACCCCGGTCAAGGGCATGTGTTTCATTATAAAGGTAGCGGCGCCAAAACAAATATTATTTTTGAATCTTTCATTATCTTTCTCGCTGGAAAGGGGCTAAAACAGCATGGGTCTGTATTAGATGCGGCAAAGCCAGCTGCTGAGGCAGAGTGAACAGTCACTCAATGTCAGCGGTTCAAAGGCAGACAGGCAGAAGAGCGGGGAATTGGATAGGTCAGTGCAGACTAAAGGACAGCCGCGTATCTCTGAGAATCATCGTCCTCTGTCGTCCGGCTCTCTCCTCCTCTCCTGGAGTTCTGGGCGGTATCTGAGAGCCACACACCCTGCAGGTGGAGAGGCCGGCCGGGCGGGAGGCTAAGAGGCCAATGCGAGCTGACCATCAAAGACAGGAGCACAAAGCCGCAGAACTGCTCCAGCAGCGCCACAGTAAACTGCAGTCCGCTGGCCACTCACACACCAGACACAGCAGCTCGCTTACAGACAAAAGGGACGTTTCACTGTAAAATATTAGCAAACTAGAAATATTTTATTTTTAAATGCAAAATTAAATATTAAGTCACAACTGAGTCATTCTAAAACAAACACAACGCATTATAACTTTGTTACAGGTTTATAATGCATTAAGATACTCTTCATAATGCAATATAACATGTTAAATAATGAAATGGAAAAACTATTTTAGTATGCATTTTACTCTTTTAGGTATTTATACTTAATTTAAGTATATATTAAACTGATCTATCTATCTATCTATCTATCTATCTATCTATCTATCTATCTATCTATCTATCTATCTATCTATCTATCTATCTATCTATCTATCTATTGTTGCAATCATATCCATTCATCCATCCATCTTTCATATCCATCCATTCATCCATCTATCTATCGTTGCAATCATATCCATTCATCCATCCATCTTTCATATCCATCCATTCATCCATCTATCTATCGTTGCAATCATATCCATTCATCCATCCATCCAATCATTTTTGCAATCATATCCATTCATCCATCCATTCATCCATCTTTCATGTCCATCCATCCATCCATCCATCCATCCATCCATCTATCTATTGTTGCAATCATATCCATTCATCCATCCATCTATCCAACCATATTTGCAATCATATCCATTCATCCATCCATCTATCATATCCATGCATCTATCTATCTATCTTTGCAATCATATCCATCCATCCATCCATCCATCCATCCATCCAATCATATTTGCAATCATATCCATACATCCATCCATCTATCATATCCATCCATACATCTATCCATCCATCCATCCAATCATATTTGCAATCATATCCATTCATCCATCCATTTATCCATCTATCATGTCCATCCATCCATCCATCCGTCCATCTATCTATCGTTGCAATTATATCCATTCATCCATCTATCCATCCATCCAACCATATTTGCAATCATATCCATTCATCCATCCATCTATCATATCCATGCATCTATCCATCTATCTTTGCAATCATATCCATCCATCCATCCAATCATATTTGCAATCATATCCATGCATCCATCCATCTATCTATCCATCCATCCATCCATCCCTCCAATATTTGCAATCATATCCATTCATCCATCCATCGTGTCCATCCATCCATCCATCCATCCATCCAGCCATCCATCCATCCACCGATCTATCTATAGTTGCAATCATATCCATTCATCCATGCATCCATCCATCTATCATATCAATCCATCCATCCATCCATCCATCCATCCATCCATCCATCCATCCATCCATCTATCTATCTATCTATCTATCTATCTATCTATCTATCTATCTATCTATCTATCATATGCTTTTATTCATACATCCATCCATCCAATCATATATGCAATCATATTCATGCATCCATGCATCTATCTATCTATCTATCTATCTATCTATCTATCTATCTATCTATCTATCTATCTATCTATCTATCTATCTATCTATCTATCTATCTATCTATCTATCTATCTATCTATCTATCTATCTATCTATCTATCTATCCAATAATTTGTACATAAAACATATTTTGACATATAATTTGAATAAATTATATACTTATGCATTTGTCCCAATTGGATAACTACAAAAATAATGCAATAAACCAATCAAATATGTTTATTGTGCAATTGATTGTTCAATAATTACTAAATAATTAATACTTTGATCTCATATGCATGCATATTAAGCTGCTTTCCTAAATCTGTGAGAGCACACTTTGCTTTTGTTCTCCACATTTTGATTTCGATGCCTTGTAACATGTGAGACATAAGCGTCACCACATCTCTAGAGTTCTAGAGAGAGAAAAATAAAGTTTGCCCTACATAAACACACAATGCTACAGTTGTTAGACAACATGCAAATTAGTGCATAGTATGAGTATACGCGACTTGACTGTTCAATTAAGATGATTATTATTTTATTGCTATTTCTACACTTAATTTCAGTTGCTAATAAAAAAAACAAAAAAAAAAGTAAAAAAAAAAAAAATTAAGTTAGTTAAAAGTTAAAATAAGTTTATTAAAATTTATTATAAAAAAATTAAAAAGCTTAAAAAACATACATTTTAAGTACTTGCTAATGCAGATGTGTCTCATATTAGGGTGCTTAGAATTTATTTTGGAGTCTTTTCTCGACTACACTGAATAAATGATTTCTGCAAAATTGTTGCAAACAATTAAATGGGTTTAATTTAAACAAATTAAATTTAGTAATATTCAATATAACTTGTTTGTTTAAATCCAGCCCATACACACTGTTTACAATCACTTATCTAAAAAATCAAAAAGTAAATCCAAGAAATCATCTTTGAATCTTTTTTTTCAGATAAACTTTATGCTAAATAAATCATATTTTTGTGTTTATGAATAATGTTAGTCAAATTCTGCTCATATGACATCGTAAACTTATATAAACATAGACTAACATTAGAGTTCTAGATATTGCGAACAGTGTGTGTTTCATGTTTGAACCCTTACCGAACACTGAAGGTGTTACAGCTTTTCTATCAGCTAGTCACAAAGACATCACAAAGGCTGCAATATGAACTACTTGTAATAAGTGGAAAGTAATTGCTCAATTTAGCCAAAAAAAGGCGTGCGAATGCAATCCTGCATGTAAAAATCTGAAGAGAAGAAAAACACCATTCTAATGTTAGCAAACGTGTCAAGAATCTCAGCAGAAAAGAGCTTGTTCCACTGAGGGAGAGCGAGAGTTTCAACAACGACAGACTTTAATGCAATTATAGTAAAGCATCCAAGTCTAGAAACACACTCCAGCCGCTCTTGTGGAGATGAGACGTGCCCCTGAAGAATATCATCTGCGAATCCCACCCAAAAAAAAAAAAAAGAGAGTGTTTAAAAAAGAAAGGTTGGAACGAGTCTAAAAAATTACAGAGGGGGGGAGGTTGCAGCCCTTTTTCCCTGAAGCTCTGGTGGTGCTGTGTTAATTCTTACTCTCTCTCTCTTAAATCGAACCCCTTGAGGTTCCAGAGTTGCTGCACCTTTCATTAGTGTCGGCTCCAGTCTTGCTGTCCGGGCATCATTAGCAATCTCAGAAATCAGCGTCTGACGACGGGCCATTCTTCATCTACCTGTCCGCCTGCATGGCCACCAGCAACCCCCCATCCTTGCTCCTCCACCCATCCGCCATGCACACTCCCGCTGTATATATACATACAAATGCTCTGAATGCACACCGGTGCGCACGGGGCCGAGGAGGAACACGGCCACCAACGACCCCCTTTCTCTCTCTCTCTTTTTTTTTATTCACTCCAACTCTCTGTCTTTGTGAAGCTGACTTGCTGCAGAGACAATGATATATTGTTACAGAACCACTTACAACAGCATTGTAGTTAATGCAATCAAAGTACAGATAAATAAGTAAATTAAAACATATTAGTTTATACATACTGTTCATAATGTGAGTAATATGTCAATTATATTTATTATTATTATTATTATTATTATTATTATTATTATTATTATTGTTGTAAATATTATTATTATTATTATTATTGTTGTTGTTATTATTATTGTAGTTATTATTATTATTATTATTATTATTATTATTATTATTATTATTATTGTGGTTATTATTGTAGTTAATATAATAATAATAATAATAATAATAATAATAATAATAATAATAATAACAACAACAACAACAACAACAACAACAACAACAACAACAACAACAACAACAATAATAATAATAATAATAATAATAATAATAATAATTATTATTATTATTATTATTATTATTATTATTAAGTTAATTCATATTTGTTTAATATATATTAATATTTAATTTTTATAGATAAAAATAATAACTAATTAACATTAGAGCAGGATGGAAACACAGTAGAAACATACAAAGTACATAAATATGATTTAAATTATTATGTTAGCAATATGAATGTAAAGTAATATGAATTAACGAAGTGAATAATAATTATTTATTTTGTTATTAAAAATAATTTAATTAATTATTTTAAATTATTTTTTTATTTAACATTTTAATTTAGTATGTTAACTAATATTTAACTTAAAGAACTGAATAAACATACAAATAAATTAAGTGAAAGCACGTGCAAATTCATTTTTAATGTAAAAAATAGATATTATTTATTAAATTCTATAAAATTAGATTCTATTTAAACTTAAAAAACTATATTAAGTAAAGATAAATAAATAAATTATATTAAATTAAGAAGCTTATTTAGCCAATATACATACTAACAAACAATCAGCAGACAAAACTTAAGGTATTTATCTATAAGGTTGTGTGAACTAATATTTAAATAATATGAATAAATTAAGAGCATATGTAAATTCTTTTTTCATATTTAAAGAAGATATATTATTAAATATTAGATACATATTATATTTAAATAAATAAAAAAAATAATAATATATATATATATATATATATATATATATATATATATATATATATATATATATATATATATATATATATATATATATATAATAAAGATAATTAAAATGAATCATATTAAATATAGAAACTTATTTAGCCAAAATACATACTAACAAACAAACAACAGGCAGAATTTAAGGTATTTATCTATAAGGTTGTGTGAACTAATATTTGAATATTATGAATAAATTAAGTGCATATGTGTGTAAATTCATTTTTAATATAAAAAATAAATATTACTTGTTAAATTTTAGATAAAGATTCTATTTAAATAGAAACATTAAATAAAGATAAATACATAAAATTACATTAAAAATAGAAACTTATTCAGTCAATATACATACTAACAAACAAACAACAGACAGAACTTAAGGTATTTATCAAAATAGTTGTGTGAAATAATATTTAAATAATATGAATAAATTAAGTGCATATGTGTGTAAATTCAATTTTAATGTAAATAAATGAATTATATTAAAATAGTAACTTATTTAGACAATAAACATACTAACAAACAATCAGCAGACAGAATTTAAGGTATGTATCTGTAATGCTGTGTGAACTAATATTTGAATAATATGAATAAATTAAGAGCATACAGTATGTGTGTAAATTCATTTTTAATATAAAAATGCATATTATTTATTAAATATTAGATAAAGACTCTATTTAAACAAAATATATATATTAAATTAAGATGAATAAATAAATATATTAAACATAGAAACTTATTTAGCCAATATACACACTAACAAACAAACAGCAGACAGAATTTAAGGTATTTAGCTATAACGTTGTGTGAAATAATATTTAAATAATATGAATAAATTAAGAGCACATGTGTGTAAATCCATTTTTAATTTACAAAATACATATCTATCAAATATTAGATAAATATTATATTTACATAAAAAAACATTAAATAAAGATAAATAAATTATATTAAATATAGAAACTTATTTGGCTAATAAGCATACTAACAAACTATCAGCAGACAGAATTTAAGGTATTTATCTATAATGTTGTGTGAACTATTATTTAAATAATATGAATATATTAAGTGCATATTTGTGTAAATTCAATTTTAATGTAAATAAATAAATTATATTAATATAGAAACTTATTTAGCCAATATACATACTAAGAAACAATCAGCAGTCTGAACTATTTATCTATAAGGTTGTGTAAACTAATATTTGAATAATATGAATAAATTAAACATATAAACACATATATGAAGTTTTAATTGTTATATAAATCTAAACACATTTAATCATATAAACAATTTAATATGCATGTGTATGTAGCTGTACAATCAAGAAAATATATGTGTATATATACAAATAAATAATAGTGAGCATTTTAATATAGCATAGTAACTTGCCAACGTTTTTATATGCGTGTGTGTGTGTGTGTGTGTGTGTGTGTGTGCACTTCCTCTAAACTGTACTGCCCTCTATTGGATATCAAACAACACAAGAGTGCTGGAAGACAGAAGAGAATTTCCTCAGTCTCTCCACACACACTGAGGCTTGTGTGTTTTTACGCTGCTTTTAGTCAGACGTTTAACATAGTAATTGCAATTGATTAAAATCACTACTCTTCAGAATGAATCCGTCACATTCCGGACTGTTGCCTAAATGAATCCCAGTGCCATATAAACTCAAGTGCATCCAATGCAAATGATATAGCGCTCTGCAATTACACAACTGATTGTTTACCATGCTGCTGATACATGGTACGTCTTTAATTATTGAGAATGATCAGTTGTCACTTTGTTACAAGAGAAGTGTGATGTTTACATGAGCTCTGCTTCTTCCAGCTCTTCTTTCCCTGCTCTCTGCACATGTTATTAGGCCCACATTTTCTTTGCACACCTCATTATCTCATTGCGTTTCTGTTTAAATATTTGCTTTTGGATCGAGTTGTGGCGCTTAGCTTAAAATGTGTCATTTCCTGTTCTCAGGAGTTTGCTCGATCTGCCCCGTAACATATAAACACACCGCACCTCTGCTGACATCACCGCGAAACACGAGTCTGAGAGTTAACAAGAAATCCATCCAAACCATAAAGCATAATTAGAGTTGAGCAAAAACACACCAGGGTTTCAGAGGAACAGACCACAGAGCCTGAGGATCTGCAAAGAAACCCAGATACCTATAGTGGGATGCGTTTAAATAACCCAAATGAACGTTTCGAACTTGTCACAGTGATTGGCGTGTCGTTTTTTTAATGGCTCTACATTAAAAATCCTCTGCCAGGCTTAGTTTAACTGAGGCAGCATTTTACAAGTGTGGCTTTGCTAAACTTGTTTCCACATTTTTACAAGGTCATTAACTCATGTAATGAACTCTAAACGCACTGCAAACAACACTTGATTAGAAACACAAGCATGCAGTGCATTTCTGTATTTAATTTAAGCATTATGTCAATGAGTTATGACATCTGTTTTTCGCTTCGGGTCGCGTATGTGTGGGTTTTGGGGTTGTGCAGAGAGCAACTTGCGTTCTTTTCCACCCGCAAACACATTAACGTCCTGGACTGGATATTGTCCTTCAACACAACAGATGCTTCCTTAAAGGGCCGGCTCTTTTGGGGCAGAGTTTGGCCCCGCTACAGACCCCTTCCACCCCCCTGCTGCTGTCCCTTTAAATCATGCTTTCATGGACATTAAAAATAGAACAAATCTGAACAGAAGACATGCAGAAACGGTCAGACGGTGTGGAATGAAGCGTTCGGTTTACACTAAAAGCATCTAAAAACTAAAAACACAAGCAGGGGTCATGTCATGCTAATAAAAATATGGGTTGCTAATGAACATTTCATTTAGAATGACTGGAATAATCCTTTAAATGCTCTCAGAATCATCCGAAACAAGTAACAATACTTTAAAGAATGCTAAACAATCTGAAACATTAATAAATATATTTATTCATTCAGTATCATTCAGCTTAGTGCCTTTATTCATCATTTGCCTTTATTCATCTTTATTCGCCACAGTGGAATGAACCGGCAACTTGTCCAGCATACGTTTTGTGCAGCAGATGGACAATTTAGCTAACCCAATTCACCTATAGTTCATGTCTTTGGACTGTGGGGGAAACCGGAGCACCCGGAGGAAACCCACATGAACATAGGGAGAACATGCAAACTCCACACAGAAATGCCAACTGATTCAGTTAAGACTCGAACCAGTGACCTTCTTTCTGTAAAGTGACAGTGCTAACCACTAATATATATATATATATATATATATGCGTGTGTGTGTGTGTGTGTGTGGTGTGTGTGTGTGTGTGTGTGTGTAAATAATGTTTTTAATGCACTAGATAGTGCTTGAATATTATTTAAACCATTCCCTGTTTTAGCTGTGTTTTCTGACCATCATTGATATATCTGATAACATTTTATTTTGATGATTCATTTGAGTATCAGTAGACTGTCTGCTTAATATCTGCTGATATGCTCCTTCAACACATTTCACTGACTATAAGAAACTTTGCAAGTACATATCAACTTACACTAACCCTAACCCCAACCTAACAGTCTACTTATAACCTAATGAGAATTAGTTGGCATGTAGATGCAATGTAACTTAAATTCAACAAACAGACAATCAAAATAAAGTGTGACCAAATATTTTAGTCTTTATTTTAAAGACATTTTTTTTTATTGAAAACCATTATAATGTAATTTTTCTGACCATTTTCTATCCTCTCTCTCTCTCTCTCTCTCTCTCTCTCTCTCTCTCTCTCTCTCTCTCTCTCTCTCTCTCTCTCTCTCATTTTTATGCATTATTTATTTATTGTCTATTACACCAGTTTACCTGAAAAACCTCTGTATATAAATGCCATCTGGTGTGATTGTCTTCCTAAAACTGGCGTAGTTCATGCTGTCATCAGGGCTCAGATGCTGAATAATGAGGGACGGTTGATATGCAAATGTGGTCACACGTTAAAGTCAACATGAAAACAAAATCGTCCCTCTTTACCTTCTTAATGCACATTCCTGGTCCTTTTTCTTTTTGGGGGGGAATGGTTGATGGCAGGTTGTCTTCAAAACCTTCATCTGAATGTAGTAAGCTAGAAAATGACTTTCCTTTTAAGCTGATATTTTGTTTTCAAACCCTCTGATCACCTGCAATATTTGCTTTTTAGCATCCAATCATTCATTTAGTAATTTTCCTTCAACTTAGTCCCTTATATATAAGGGCTCACCACAGTGGAATAAACTGCCAACTATTCCAGCATAAGGGATGCCCTTCCATGCTCCGGTTTCCCCCACAGTCCGAACATATGCGCTATAGGTGAACTAAATGGACTTAATTGTCCGTAGTGTATGAGTATGTGTGTAAATGTAAGAGTGTATGGGTGTTTCCAAATACTGGGTTGCGGCTGGAAGGGCATTCGCTGTGTAAAAAATATGCTGGAATAGTTGGCAGTTCATTCCACTGTGGCGACCTCTAATATTCAAGGACTAAAACGAGGGAAAATTAATGAATGTTTTAACGTAATTTATTATTTTGACATTAAAGCTGGATTTTCAGCATCATTACTTCAATGTCTATTAATCACACCATTATTGATAAATAATTCTAATATGATAGATTTGCTGCTCTAGAAAACAACTTATTATTATTATAGATGAAAACAGCTGTGCTAAATATTTTTGAGGAAACAGAGATGGGCTTTTTAATGAATAGAGAAAGAAAAAAAATATTTAAAATGCAAATCCTTTGCAAGTTTTTGCTTTCAGATGTCTTATTGACCTCACACTTTTAAATGATAGTGTATTTTGATAGCAGAATAAACAAAATTACTCAGACTAAAAGACAAAACAGTGCAAACTACACTGTAAAAAATGCTGGGTTCCACAAAATCGACTTGTTTAGAACAACATGAAGGAGTTAACTTTTAAGTTTTAAGTGTTAAGTTTTTACAAATTTAAGTTGATTGAACATAAAACAGTTACGTTGTTCCAAAAAAAATGTAGTTTAATTTTAAATAAGTAGCTTGAACAAACGGCAAACATAATTTTTTCAGTGTATCTTAAATACAAACTTATTCATTCATTCATTCATCCTTTTTCCTTTGGCCTAATCAATAATTTATCATGGGTCGCCACTGCGGAATGAACCACCAACTACACAGCGGATGCCCTTCCAGCCACAACCCAAAACTGGGAATACAACTGCTTATTATTGGGACATTTCATTGTTCAATGTTCATTCATTCATTCATTTTCTTTTCAGCTTAGTCCCTTTATTAATCTGGGGTCGCCACAGCGGTATGAACCGCCAACTTATCCAGCACACGTTTTACACAGCGGATGCCCTTCCAGCCGCAACCCATCTCTGGGAAACACCCATACACACTCATTCACACACATAAACTATGGACAATTTAGCCTACCCAATTTACCTGTACCACGTCTTTGGACTTGTGGGGGAAACCGGAGCACCCGGAAGAAACCCACCCGAACACGGGGAGAACATGCAAACTCCACACAGAAACGCCAACTGACCCAGCCGAGGCTCAAACCAGCTACCTTCTTGCTGTAAGGTCTTGTTTTTTGCTTATTTTTGTACACAAGCAAATTTCTGCAAGTAAAATCCTACACTGTAAACCAGGGTTCCTACAATTTTCAGCCCGCAACCCCCAAAATAACACTGCTAGTGACTCGAGATCCACACATTCCTCAGAAGTGGTTATAAATATACAAATGTTGCACACACAGCAATAGCACAATTGCACACACAACACAAAAAAGTGCAACAGTCTAACAACAATAGGCTATAGTTTATATAGTCATTTATTAATTTGTTGAATTTAATATTAACCTTTCCCAGTGTTGGGTTGCAGCTGGAAGGGCATCCGCTGCGTAAAACATATGCTGGATAAGTTGGCGAGTCATTCCGCTGTGGCGACCCCAGATTAATAAAGGGACTAAGCCGAAAAGAAAATGAATGAATGAATAATATCAACCTCATCCAATGAGACTGGTGGGACAATGTTTTCAGCACAAGTCTATTCTTGGTTTAATTTTGGAGACCGCCACTCAGAGATCGTCCTTAATGTTCAGTTGTGGCCTGTATTTATTTTTAATGTATTTGATTGCCATAAAGGTTTCAAAACAGTTTAACCTGCTGCTATAAAATCAATCTGCTGCAGCTGACACTATGGCTGTGTTGTTAATCTAACGTAATCCTATAAAAAAAATAATAATAAAAGGCTTTTTATTTACATGTTGTTGCTTTTTTATGTAACTATTAACTACTATTTTTATCTTCTGTGGGTTATGGATAAACTATTGTAATTCTAATAGTTTAATAACATTTATTTGACTTTTGGAAATCACCAAGCAACCCCCTGTCATAATTCCGTGACCCTCCAGGGGGTTCTGACACCCACTTTGGGAACCACTGCTGTAAACAATGAACATAAAACAATTAAGTTGTCCCAAAAATGAATTGTAATGTTTCAGCTCATTTTAAATAAGTTGGGTAAACTGGCAGCAAACATCATTTTTTGAGTGTACTGTATGTTAAATACACACTTGCATATTCATTCATTCATTCATTCATTCATTCATTCATTCATTCATTCATTCATTCATTCATTTAATCATTTCCTTCAGCTTAGTCCCTAATTTATAGCTTCCAGATGCAACCCAGTACTCGAAAAACACTTTCATATTATTGGGACATTTTATTGTTTGATTTTTAGGATGTTTTTTGCTTATGTTTTTGTAAATAAGCAAATTTATGCAGTAAAATCCTAAACTCAAAATGCTGGGCTCCACACAAATTCTTCATGTTGTCCCGACACAAACCAATTATCATTCATTCATTCATTTTCTTTTCGGCCTAGACCCTTTATTAATCCGAGGTCGCCACAGCGGAATGAACTGTCAACTTATCCAGCATGTTTTTATGCAGCGGATGCCCTTCCAGCCGCAACGCATCTCTGGGAAACATCCACACACACTCAATCACACTCATACACTACGGACAATTTAGCCTACCCAATTCACCTGTAGCGCATGTCTTTGGACTGTGGGGGAAACCGGAGCACCCGGAAGAAACCCACGCAAATGCAGGGAGAACATGCAAACTCCACACAGAAACGCCAACTGACCCAGCCGAGGCTCGAACCAGCGACCTTTTTGCTGTGAGGCGACAGCACTACCTACTGCGCCACTGCGTTGCTCACGAACCAATTAAGTTAACTTAATTATTTTTTACAAATGTAAGTGGATTGAACATAAAACAATTAAGTTGTCCCAAAAAACCCTCAATAATTGTGTTGATTCAGCTCATTTTAAATAAGTAGCTTGAACAAACAACAAATTCATTCATTCATTCATTCATTCATTTAATCATTTCCTTCAGCTTTGTCCCTAATTTAATCGCTTCCAGGCGCAACCCAGTACTCGAAAAACACTTTCATATTATTGGGACATTTTATTGTTTGATTTTTAGGACGTTTTTTGCTTTTTAGGATGCTTTTGTAAATAAGCAAACTTATGCAAGTAAAATCCTACACTATAAAATGCTGGCCTCCACACAAATCCTTCATGTTGTCCCGACACAAACCAATAAAGTTAACTTATTTATTTTTTACAAATTTAAGTGGATTGAATATAAAACAATTAAGTTATCCCAAAAATCCCTTAAGAATTGTGTTGATTCGGCTCATTTTAAATAAGTAGCTTGAACAAACAGTGATTTTTGAACAGACATTAGTTTTTTGAGTGCATGTTAAATACACACTTGCATATTATTAGGACATTTTATTGTTTGTTTTTTGCTTATTTTTGTACACAAGCAAGTAAAATCCCACACTGTAAAAAGTGCTTACAGTGTACACAAACCAATTATTAAAGAGCCCCTATTCTGAGTTTTTAAAAAATGACCTTCCATGCAGTGTGTAACACAGCTCTAAGTGAAGTAAAATATGCAGCTAAGGCTTAAATCTGAAAGTGGACCGTGTTTAAAACTATTGATTCATTTATAAAAGAGTCGACTCATAGTGAATGAATCGTCTTGATAACGAGTCCCGGCCCTGCCCACAAACACAGTGCCAAGAAAAAGAAGAACGCTGTAGCAGACCCTGGTTGAATCATGTCGCGAAGACGCTGTGCTCAGCTGGATATTATTGGAAGTGTGAGAAAAAAATGTGTGTTATTTTCCTTTCCCAAAGATGAAACTGTGAAAAGTGAGTGGCTGAAGTTAATTTTTGCAAAATTACCTTAGCATTATCGCCCCAGCCTTGTGCCCCATCATTTTTCTGACGAGTGCTTCAGCAATCTACACGCTTACAATGGGGGATTCGTCAGCCGTTTGGTAAAGGAAGGATCTGAAAAATACATATGGGACTTTGCAGAGCTTGACAGGAACTTTACAGTACAACATTTATAGTATTTCATGGAACAGTTTCTTCTAAATGTATAATAGGGGCTTTTCAACTTAATCATTTTTACAAATTGAAGTGGATTTAATTGGCTCAAAAGAAAAACCTCAAGAATGAGTGTATATTTGAGAGCCTTTTAAACATTTACAGATTGGCTCCAGCTCGATTACACCCTCTTCAGCAACAGATACACGCATATGCGAACATCCAGTGATATTAATGGCCAGCTCAGCTTTCATGTGCCCTACAAGGCCACACATGACCCATACGCCCAACATGCAGGAGGAACAGAACGAGGCCCGGGACGGAGAAGAGAAGCGAAGAGGAAGGGTTTGTTTGTGCTGTGTGGAGAACGAGATAAGCTGGATTGAAACTGAGAGACTCCTCCATATCTAAATGTAATCTCAGCACTGGATGAGGTGAATACAGTATCAGAGCACGGGATTGACGTTTGTGAACGATACTGACCGAAAAAAAAGAGGAAGAGACGAATAACATATCCTACCTCGCTCGGCCTATTTTATAATTTTTTTTTTTCATTCTTCAGGGTGGATTTTTATCACTTTAAGTGCATTTCTTCAATCTTAATGCCGGAGTTTCCAGCTTTTAAAAGTTGCATCAGATTAGAAAGAGGAGTCGTGACAAAAAGAGAATTACATGATGAATTAGATGGGGCTTTTTTTTTCTATAATGCTATATTCTCACCGGACAATCTGATGATTTGAAAGAGATATCGGTTAGTGCGATACTTCCTGCGAATCCTCAAAGTATGGTACAAGTGAATTCTAATCATGCCATGGCTATTTAGGTTGACCTTTTGACATGTAACTCAATTACTCGTGATGGACAAATACCTGCTCTGCTCTCCAATAATGAACCAACTCCAATGACAAAACTCCTTCAGCTGGTGTGCGAGTGAATTTGATAATCGCTATTAATTCTGCACACATTGGCAGTCCTGACAGCATCCAAACGACTGCGGAATCTAATTTATCCTGTACGGGAATCCATCATTTACAGCGATGGCGGTGAATAAAGCGGACGAGGCTCGCCGATTTGTCTATCTGACAAAGAGAGGAGGAGGAAAAGCGAGTTGAAGGTGCGCTCCAATCGATGGTGGAATCCCTCGGATTCGGACTCCAGCTGAATATTTTCCCCCAACTTTGCATTTTTTACTCTCCTTAGTAAGTCGGCCGCCTGGGAGCCAGCTTGTTTCCCCTCTCCGCCTCATCAATAGCTAAATCCTGGTGAACAAGTGACATGGAGAAGCTGGAATCAATAGTCCGGCCTGCGTTTTCCCCTCCTTCTGGTCAAATGGTTCTACACAGTTGACAGGCATGACAAGCCGAACATGATACAAAATCATTATCAGCAGGCCATGGAGATGAGTGCAGAAAAACATGACACAGGCATTAATGGCCATGGCCGGTGCTGAATAAACTAGCTGCTCGCTAAAGGATTTGTCAAGTGGAAAAAAGATGCGGGCGAAACTTCTCCCTGCGTATCGATTTTGGGGTGGTATCGAGCCACTGGTAGCGAAATCGCAGTCAATATGACACCGCGGTGAGCAGAGGATGTCAGTGCTGGAAATGTTTTAATTTGAGCCCGTGCAGGAAACACACACACACACTCGCTCCGGCCGTTTCACCGCATTCGTGCCTATACAATAGCGCTTATTCTTAAAATAATGA
Source organism: Danio kyathit (assembly GCA_903798195.1). NCBI lineage: Eukaryota > Metazoa > Chordata > Actinopteri > Cypriniformes > Danionidae > Danio > Danio kyathit. Next base: position 48,836,793 of record LR812530.1, read on the forward strand.
CTGTTTTATTACACACGTTTCAAATGGTGTTAAAGCTTTTAACATTTACCACACACCTTAAATGAATAAGAAGTGTAATGCAGCTTTAAATATTTTTCTTCACTTCTATATTAGAATGTGTCCTGTTTAATGACTGTCATACTATTAAACATGAGACGTTAAATCCTGTCATGCATATTTAGCACAGGACTTATTAAAATATTCTTTTTGATAAGCAAAGTGCAGCTTTTAATCCTTTAAATATCTAGGTCTTACTCTTTCGTCAGCAGGATGTTTTAAACATATAAGATAAAATAACATTTTGTATGATCATTTATTATTTTGTATTATAGGTTACACTGTAATAACTAATATTAATGCACTCATTAAATGGTTTTTAGTTAGGTTTAGGGTTAGGTTTTGTATATATAGGTCCAGGGTTTCTACAGGTTTCATTAAGCCAAATTTAAGACCTTTTTAAGACCATGTTAGGATCATAATGAATGAAATTTCAGACTTAGGCAACGCTAAAAGTAAAGTAAATAAAAAAAATTCAAACAAATGTTATTCATTCATTCATTCATTTTCTTTTCTGCCTAGTCCCTTTATTAATCAGGGGTCGCCACAGCGGAATGAACCGCCAACTTATCCAGCATATGTTTTACACAGCAGATGCCCTTTCAGCTGCAATCCCATCACTGGGAAAATGTTATTGTAAGGAAGATAACCATATTAATAATAGAGTTAATAAATAAACGATTCTTAAAACTTTTATTGAAATGTATTGTAAGTGATTGGATGAGTGTTGGCCCGATTGGGTAAAGCTTTCCATCAACATAGGAAAATTAAGATCGATTTAAAATGATTTAAGACCTACAACACAATATTTCAGTGGATTTAAGATTTTTTTAAGGCCTAACATTTGTTTTTTTGAAAAGACATTTTTCAAGACCCTGCAGGCACCCTGAGGTCAGAAATAAGTCTGTAGTTTCAGTATGCGTAACACCAAATGACAAAACTATTTAATGCATTTAAATAAAAAAATTAAAAAAAGTTACTGCCTTTTCAAAAAACATTACCTCTACAAGGAACTTCCATTCCATTAAACTGGCTTAAAAGATTTATTTGAAGTACACTCGCCGGCCACTTTATTAGGTACACCTTATAGTACTGGATTGGACCCTCCTTTGCCTTCAGAACTGCCTTAACCCTTGTTGCATAGATTTAACAAGGTACTGGAAATATTCCTTAGATATTTCGGTCCATATTGACATGATAGCATCACATAGTTGCTGCAGATTTGACGGCTGCACATCCATGATGCGAATCTCCTGTTCCACCACATCCCAAAGGTGCTCTATTGGTGATTGTGGAGGCCATTTGAGTACAGTAATCTCATTGTCATGTTCAAGAAACCAGTCTGAGATGATTCGCGCTTTATGACATGGCGCGTTTTCTTGCTGGAAGTAGCCATCAGAAGATGGGTACACTGTGGTCATAAAGGGATGGACATGGTCAGCAGCAATACTCAGGTAGGCTGTGGCATTGACACAATGGGCCCAAAGTGTGCCAAGAAAATATCCCCCACACCATTACAACACCATCACCACAACCACCAGCCTGAACCGTTGATACAAGGCAGGATGGATCCATGCTTTCATGTTGTTGATGCCAAATTCTGACCCTACCATCCGAATGTCACAGCAGAAATCGAGACTCATCAGACCAGGCAACGTTTTTCCGATCTTCTATTGTCCAATTTTGGTGAGCCTGTTCTTAGCTGACAGGAGTGGCACCCGGTGTGGTCTTCTGCTGCTGTAGCACATCCGCCTCAAGGTTGGACATGTTGTGCATTCAGAGATGCTCTTCTGCAGACCTCGGTTGTAACGAGTGGTTATTTGAGTTACTGTTGCCTTTCTATCAGCTTGAACCAGTCTGGAGATTCTCCTCTGACCTCTGGCATCAGCAAGGCATTTGCGCCCACAGAACTGCCGCTCACTGGATATTTTCTCTTTTTCTGACCATTCTCTGTAAACCCTAGAGATGGTTGTGCATGAAAATCCCAGTAGATCAGCAGTTTCTGAAATAGCCCGTCTGGCACCAACAACCGTGCCACGTTCAAAGACAGTTAAATGACCTTTCTTCCCCATTCTGATGTTTGGTTTGAACTGCAGCAGATCGTCTTGACCATGTCTACATGCCTAAATGCATTGAGTCGTTGTCATGTAATTGGCTGATTAGAAATTTGCATTAACAAGCAGTTGGGCAGGTGTACCCAATAAAGTGGCCAGTGAGTGTAAGTTACACATGATATTTATTTAATTTTTAAGTTAAACAATACTAAAACAAACACTATAATGACTTACTATATTATGACTTACTGACTCTATCTATCTATCTATCTATCTATCTATCTATCTATCTATCTATCTATCTATCTATCTATCTATCTATCTATCTATCTATCTATCTATCTATCTATCTATCTATCTATCTATCTATCTATCTATCTATCTATCACGTTACATCACTGATCCATAAATGCTGGTGAGTATTGCATAACGACATTTTAATCATCATTTACTTACACCATACGCCCCATTTTCCTTCCTGAAGTGGATTGTTCTTACAGCAACCTTGGCATAGTGTGGAAATAATGGCTGTATCTGTTTGCAGGCCCTTTTTCTCCGTCTTCTCTTAATACTGAAGGTCACTGCATGAATTACATGGATCAAACCAGCTGTGAAAAAAAAAGAAAGAAAAAAAAAAACACAAGCACATTACTGCCTGGTTCGGGTTAAGAAAAAAAAAGACTAGGCTTGCATTTATGTACCTTACTTTTGTAACATAATAAGCATTAATTTGACCGCCATTAGTAATTTTTATGTACAAACAGTTCAGCAGCAGTTAAACCCCGGATCTTGCTGCGTCAGGGAAGTTTAATCAGTCGGCGGCGTAAATAGCTCACATCCCTTCTTTTCATTATTCCACGCTTATTGGCTTTTTGAAGGCAAAAAGACGAAGTTCTTTAAGCGGGGAAGTGTCTCAAACTCAATTAAAAATTAAAATCAAACATTTTATAGAGGGTGAACTATTAACACAAGTTGATGAATATAGGTCATACCACAAAGAGAAAGAGAAAAGCTTATTAATTAAATAATAAGGCCAATTCCGGCACTATCAGACCCCGTCGACTCATTCCAGCCGAGAGAGGGTGAAAATAAATTGCCCGGCTCCAAAGAAGCTCATTTTTAAGCTTGTTTACAGCGGCGCCCGAAAACGTCAGGTTAACTAAATCCCGAACTACAGCGAGAGGTAATGAGTTGATTGAAAAAGGAAGAAAGAAAAAAAAAAGCTGATTAGTCCTTAACATTGTGACACGGGCCGCATTAGGAACCGCAGTAATCCAGGTCAGAGTGGAACAGGGTCATCACAGAAATTAACTTTTTGTTCATTAATTTGTCTGGATTAGTCGAGGGCAGAAAGACAGCAAATCTGCTCCAGTTTTTCCTATGAAAATCATTTAAAAGTGTACATCAATTGTGGCTGATGGGTGACATTGGGGTTAATCAGCCTGATGTGTCCTTTTAATTGCTTTCTATTCAGAGTAAATTCATTAGATAATGTTCTCTTCGAAGGAAAATTCCGGAATCAATTTAACAGAAGAAAACCACATTAACAGCTTTGCTTTCATTACCGACTGTTGTCGTGTCACCAGACCTGGACCAGACTTTCCTCTAGGCAAACACGTTTGTGTACCGTGATTACTTACGAGGGGATTTATTTCAAATCCATTCTTTTCTCCATTACCGATTTGCCCCCCGAATTCAACGCCGAATTATAACAATGAAATAAGCCCTGAAACCCCATTTAATCACCAGAGTGAGCCGGCTCGCTCAAAAGGCCTGTATCGGTAGCTCTGGTTGTTATTTGTGGTTAATTTGGACTGATTACAATGTGGGTAGTCTTTGGCCTGAGGCGCCGAGATGCTGGAAGAGAAGACACCGATGGCAGCAGCACAAGAGCGCTTTTTTCTCCACCGTTGGAAGAACATGAAGGAGACCGCTTGGCATTGTGTGACGTGAGATTTTCACAGCCCTAAATGCGTCAATCATTGTACTTCAGGACTTTGTTTGAGTCATTAACATGGCCGTCATCTTGTGAGGTGTCCGCAAGTAATTTTCTAATGGCTGGGCACGTTCGGCCGGGGGGGAAATTTGGGGGGGGGGGGGGGGGGGGGGTGGATCTTCTGAGCGACGGCGACTTGATGGCAGCTAATTTATCAATTATTTGAAGAGGATAAATTTGATTTTCTTCACGTTACAAGGTGTGAGCGGTAAGCCACAAGAGCAACGCTGTAACAGCTAAAAGATCACTTAGTGCTTTAATAAAATTATAAATTTTAAAGATGCTTTTTTTATTAGGCGCTACTATTTTAAGCTAATAATTACAAAAATAGTGTATGCAATGTCTATACTGTTCAAGAAAGGATTGTTGATTTGATTAAAGAGAAATAAGAAAATCTAAATTTTAAAATGCTACATTTAAAAATTTATTAAACATAAATGATGAATGAATTTAAATTATTTATCTAAACATATTTAAACACCAATAGATACAATATGTATACATTTTATAAATAAAATTGGTGATATTGTTTAAAATAAATTGTGTTGTTAATGTGCTCATTATTGAAAAGTACAAATAAAAATAAATAAATAAAATTAATTATATTGATTAAATAAATTGTGTCATTTAAACTGTCATTTAAATGTACATAAATAAATAAATAAATTAATAAATAAACTTAATTATACTGTATAGTTTAAAATAATTAGTTTTTTAAACTGATATTTAATTGTACAAATATAAATAAATAAAAGTATATTGTTTAAAATTAAATACATAAACTGTCATTTAAATGTACACAAATAAATAAATAAAAATAATATTGTTTAAAATAAATTGTGTTATTTAAACAGTGTCATTTAAATGGACAAAGATAAATAAAAAATAAAAATAAAAATAAAAATGAATTACACTGTTTAAAATAAATTGTGTCATTTAAATTATGTAATTTAAATGTACAATATAAATCAATCAATCAATAATATAAATAATATAAATAAATACATAAATAAAATAATATTGTTTAAAATAAATTGTGTTATTTAAATTGTGTAATTGACATGTACAAGTATAAATCAATCAATCAATCATTCAATCAATAAATAAATAAATAGCATTGTTTAAAATAAACTGTGCTATGTAAGCTGTCATTTAAACATACAAAAATAAATAAATACAAATAAATAAATATATAAATAAGTAAACAAATAAAGTAATTATTTAATTAATTATTTTGTTTAAAATCAATTTAAACCATTCTCATCTCGGTCTCATTTAAATAAATAAATAAATAAATAAATAAATAAATAAATAAATAAATAAATAAATAAAGTCAATGTTGTCAATTTTTTATTGTGACAACTCACAGAACTGCGCTGTGATGCCATTGCCTATTTTTAATCATATCTCATTAGTAACCAAACAAACAAAAGTTAAACATTAATATTAAAAGCTTAATAAAAACTTCATAATTAACACAAATGAATACAAATAAAACTGCACCAAACCTTCCACCTGATCCAGTAAATGGGTATATTTAATTTAGATTTTAATTGGTTCTCAGGTGCTGTTGACTTTATTAGCAAACAGACCCAGTCACTGCCTCCCTCTTAAACTCCCCCAAACACACACACACACACACACACACACACACACACACACACACACACACACACACACACACACACACACACACACACACACACACACACACACACACACACACACACACACCCTGAGTCGATCGCCTCCCCTACAGCCGCCCCATGCAGAGTCTCCACATAATCAAGGTAATTTGCCTGAACTTGGGGGAATATTTACTACATCCAGACCGTCGTGGTTTGATTGATATCTACCCTTGTGACTTATTAGGCATTGTCAGAGAAAAGGCCCTGCGGTGATGTTAAATAATTTTTCATTGATAATCACCCTGTCACCGCTATCGAGACAACTTTTTGAAGACCAACCTGACTGCGACGGTAGGAAGCGGGGAGGGGGTTGAGACGACGACACGAGGCCTCTTAATTTCTTAATAAATGCTTCTTTGGAGTAGGACAGGGATTATGGCCGAGAGAGCTGTCACGGGGACAGGTGAGAGAGGAATTGGCAGCCTTTAATTTCTGTGTGAGGAACGATGAGGCTCTACGGGGACTAATCTCCTTATCAACACTGAGCCACCGCCTCAGGGCCAGTGCTGCCATTCACACCAAATCACGCACCACCAAAACCCCCCCTCTCCCTCAGTCTCAGAGTTTTGCATGGAGGAACTTGAAACTAATGCCATGTTTCCACTGATATGGTTCAGTTCAGTACAGTACAATATGGGTCACTTTTATCAGGCTTGCATCTACACTGCCACATGGTAGCATTTTGGTAGGTGTGGTGTTTTAGGGTGCTTTCACATATGTGGTTCGGTTCATTTGGTCCGGACCAAAGGCAACAAATGATACATTGTAGCATTTTTCTGCAGTTTTGGGTCCCTTTCACACCACACTGATTGCTTTGGTCCGAACCAGTTGAAACGAACCAAATTGCAGTCATGTGACAAAATTTACATCACTCACTGGCCAGATGTTATTGAACGTATTTCCTAAACTGCTTTTCAATTGATAAGAATTCACGTGGAACTACCGCAAATAAACAAACCGGCAGACACACAATGTCGCTGCGCTGGCTGACGCAGTATCCCTGGTCATAGTATACTATGTAGTTTGTGTGCATCACTTTAGACAAACTACACATTTCGAGAATGAAGGGCGGCTGGGGCTGGAAAACAATGTTTTAATGCATTGCAATCGGCGAAAGCATTAGGAGAAGGCGTAAAATTATTTAGCTAAACTGCGACATGGTCATCTTTCGGAAATATCACCAATGATCCATCAGGTAATGTTTCTCCCTCCCTCCCTCTCTCTCTCTGTTTAAAACTGTTGGTAAAGCGCTGTCAACAAATATTTTTCCTCCAAACCCAATAAGATAGACAGCGCATCGCACTACGGCAGCTGGATTAGTCCAAAAAGGCGCAGTACTTTTTGCGATTGGGTCTGTTTTAGTTTGGATCACGTTCTCACCACAAACAAACCGCTCCAGGGTTCGTTTGAAAGCGTACCGAGACCACCTCTTCAAGCAGGTCTCGGTACGCTTTTTTGGTGCGCACCCGAGTGCGATTGCTACGTTCTCACCTGCCCAAACGAACCGCACCAAGAGGGAAAACAAACTCTAGTGCGATTCAACCGAACTAAATAAGGCAGGTGTGAAAGCACCCTTAGACAGAAAGCTATGGTCAATGTCATTCTCTCTCAAACACGATAAAAGTAAAGCCATATGGGTCGTTCACATATCATATAAGAAGCAATTCTCCAAAAAAACAGATGCTTTATCAAAGTCCCTTTAAGGCAAGTCATTTCACTCAGCGACCATCTTTGAAATGCAGTATGTTCGGGTATTCTGTCTGAATTGGGAAACATCAAATTCTCCAAAACTGTTTGTCAAGCTTACGATTACATTACACATCAGGTATCACCAATAAAATTAAACAACATCTGTCTCATAAGTTTCGTTTCTAAACATCCGAATCAAACTAAATCTGCATATTTTCATAAAACTTTTGTTTCATGTGCACTTGGTTCATTTAAAAGCACAAATTTCAAGCTTTATGTAGATGTATTTCTTATGTCTTTGAAGCAAGTATTTGCTGAGATTCCAGTGCCTTTGTTGACCACCGAACTGTCGTAAAAGCACACGACTGGTGCGAGCTTTTCCCCTGGCCATAACCGACTCTCCCTATAAGCGAACTGAGCGGCTGCTTAGGGCCCCGCTGCCACTAGGGGGCCCCCGACAACCCGCTGGTGGTGCAAGCCGTTTCCTTGCCAAAATCGTTTTTATTTGCATTTTACAAATTACTTTCATTGACAGTGTTTTAGGACTTAAATATTTATACATTTTCAGTAAAAAGAAAAAAGAAAAGAAAAATCACAATTTTATTGAAGTTGAAATTGTTTTTGTGTAAAGGTCATGTGATCAAGGAAGCTTGCAGCATTTCATTTCTCATGCGTTCTTTGTTCTCGCTATTCAAGTTTGTTATTCTAATGTAACCTGCAAGACTGACCGGTCACCACAAGAACGCAAATCCGTGCACAGACAAAACCATGGCCTTTGCTTCATTGCCTGCCCCGTTATATACCTGATTTATTTTGGAAATTGGACCGCGAAAATGAAATGAAATGAAACTAACGTTATTCTTCAAGCGTAGAAAAACTGAGATCGAAAATGACGACAAGAGACGAGCACAAAATCATTTTTAGCATCGCTTTTAAGTGCTAATGATGATGTCAATCTAATAGCACATTTATCAAAAATAGGCAATTACAGATTAATAAACGTCTACTTATATGAAATATTTAGTTTTTTCCTGGTTTTACAGACGCGTTTTTGTTTATTTGTTTAAAACGCATTTTACTTAAATGCAATAGTACTGAAGTGTCTTTCACTGACATATTTTGCACACTGGTAATATTTTTTTTCCTGAGACACGTTTATAAAAGTTATGTCAATTAAATTAATTATAGTAATATAAGCTCTGGACCCTGCATATTAAATGTAAGGAACAGGTGGAGGAAGGTACTTAGGAAGGTGACTGAAGGGAATAATATTGTGTTTGGGTATTAACATTAACCCAGTATTTGTTGCTTCCCTTTTTCTTATGTTATTTATATTAATATTTTTCATATTTACTTTATATTATTTGCTTATTGATTTTATTATTGATGGATCAATTTTTTAAATGATGTTAACTTTTTTTTTATTTTTTTTTTTTTATTGAGTTTGAGTTTTTAATGAGCCCAGATTGTATATTTTATTACTAAGTAATGCATTTTCATTTTTGGCAAATTATTGTTCAGTGTCATTTCATTGCAGGGTTTTTGCTTTTGGAATTAAATAAAAAAAAACTCAACCTAGAATCTTTAGCTATAGAATCTTCAATCTGTTTGCTAAATTAATAGAATGTGTTTTAAACACTCCAGAAGGATGCAAAGTAGGAATTAATGGTCCCTTTAGTTTAATTCTTCATTTATGAAGCTGTTAGTTGACAAAACAGTGCTGTTTTAAAATGTCCAAATCATTCAGACTGTTCTTAAGTAAAAAAAATCAGGCTTTACTTTTCTGTTTCAATGATTGTATTTAATAAGTAATATAATAATTGTGGGCCGATTTGCAATGGCAATACTCCACTATTTAAAGCAAGGTAGGGTCCCAAAATTATTCTGCTTGGGGCCCCCAAATGTACAGGGCCGGCACTGCCCCTGGCGAAACCTCAGTCTGTAGCAATCGATGATTGCCTACTGTACTAGTAGTCTGTGCTTCATTTGCCATATTGACCATTACACTTTTCCCTATTCAAAACTATACGAGTGACATGACTTGTGTATGATCTTAATAAACACAACTCCTGAGTTTTTGGCCAAACAACTTAATTGTTTTATGTTTAGTTCACTTTGATTTGCAAAAACAATGGGGTATATGCACAGCTAGTGTTTTTCAGCCAATGATACACTTCCGGAAAGCTTAATGTGACTATTTTCAATTTCACAAGGTTGTTTTTACAGTATTGATGTTGTAATGCAATTATAATACATTCTATTTAAATAAACTTAAGCATTTATTTAGTTCTTCAAGCGTAAAATGAGAAGAAACGCTGTGTAACCAGCTAGAGCCATCAGGATCAAAAGGCGAGCGCAGAAACTCTATTGAAAATACTGAAGTAAAATAAATGTCCATATGTTAAAGACATGGTGGGTGGAAATGGGATTTAATGCAGTGCTTCTTCTTCGGTCTGAGACCCACTTTATATCGTATATCTATCAGGCAGTGAAGATCACTGATTTTTAAAGAAATCAGACCTAAAATGTGGTGATTTTATAATAGAAAGACAATTCACCAGAAGCGCTGAGGCTGGCTGGCTGAAATTAAAAGTCTGTGTGCATATATCCCATTGAAATAACTTATTCAACTTAATTGTGTGTAACCCAGCATTTTTTTGTGTACACTGCAAAAAATACTGGATTCCACATAATCGATTTGTATTGCGACAACACGAGTGAATTAGGTTAACGTATTATTTTTTACAAATTTAAGTGGATTAACCATCAAACAATTGTCACCAAAAAACTCAATAATTGTTTTGTTTCAGCTTATTTTAAATAAGTAATTTGAACAAATAACAAAAGTAATTTTTGCAGTGTATACATAAATACTAATAAATAAAAAAATAAAGGTAATACTTTATTTTAAAGGTCCCTATTGCACACTTTGTTGACTAAAAGTTGCATTGCAACTACATGCTAATTACTTCTCATTTGAGTATCAGTAGACTGTCTGCTTAATATCTGCTGATACTGCTCCTTCAACAGACATTTACCTGACTATAAGGGCATACTCACACTATGTACAGTTGCCTTGAACTGGGCCAAAGCACGCTTGTCCCCCTCCCGTCTCCCCCGACGGCCCGCACTCACATTACATTTGGGGCTGGGCACGCTTACGTCATCGATGATGCACTGTTCAGTAAGCGCTTTCGCTCAGCACAGTGGAGATTTCTTTAGTTATATCGTTTAAGTCGTTTGATTTGGGGTGACAACCAGTGAAATATTTCGCAGAACAGATCAGCCACTTTAGACGCTCATAAAAAATCATAAAGTCTTCATGCTGCAGGAATTAGGAGGTTTGCTGAAGGTGCAGCTGCCGTGCAGTGAGGGGTTTGCGTTTTTTAATAAACTACGACAGTTTGCGCTCATTGAACAGTACGAATGATTAATTAATCCATATCAAACAGTCCCGTAAAAGTCACGTCTCGCTTTCAGTTTCGGGCTCAGGCATGTTTTGCACTCACACTGCAAGCGTACCGCACCAAAGCCCAAGTGAACTGCGCTCAGGCCCACCTCTTCCAACCGGGCCAGGGCCGCCCAAGTGAACCGTCCCTGAGCCCGATTCAGAGCACTCACACTTCTCAAACGATCCGGGAAACGGGCCTGGGTACGGTTCGGATAGCATAGTGTGAGTACGCCCTAAGAAACTTAGCAAGTATATATAAACTTACCCTAACCCCAACCTAACAGTCTACTAATAATCTATTGAGAATTAGTTGGCATGCAGATGCAATGCAACTTAAATTCAACAAAATGTGTTAAAGGGACCATCAAAATAATGGTCAAATGCAAAGTACAAATGCATTTTCTATGCCCCTATTTGGTGTAATTGGAGTTTCTTTCTACTCCTCAAGTAAACTGGTAAGCAAACAGTAGATGATTGCTAATTTTTATTATTTGTTTTTCTAACAGCCAAATTCAGTGGCTAACATCAACTGTGTGATCACCAGAATACTTTAAAATATATTATTTAATGTTCAGCAGAAGCTTACGGTCATAACACCCGGGTATGCCCGATCTCGTCTGAACTCGGAAGCAAAGCAGGGTTGGCCCTGGTTAGTACTTGGATAGAAGACTGCCTGAGAATACCAGGTGCTGTAAGCTTATTGAATTCCTTTATCGGGCGACGCAATTGCGCAGTAGTTAGTGCTGTCGCCTCACAGCAAGAAGGTCGCTGGTTCGAGCCAGGGCTGGGTCAGTTGGTGTTTCTGTGTGGAGTTTCCTCCGGGTGCTCCGGTTTCCCCCACAGTCCAAAGACATGCGGTACAGGTGAATTGGGTAGGCTAAATTGTCCGTAGTGTAAGAGTGTGAATGAGAGTGGATGGATGTTTTGGTGGTTCATTCCGCTGTGGCAATCCCAGATTAATAAATGGACTAAGCCGAAAAGAAAATGAATGAATGAAGAGGTTGATGGCCACTAAATAGAGTAAATCTTCAAATTTGGATGAAATATCCCTTTAAGTCCTGGCCTTCATTGAAATGTTTACACTTCAGTGTTATGCAAAACGGGCACTTCTTTTCATATTCATTTTTATGAGCGTCCATGTCTTACAACAGCATGTCCAGGAGTTTAGTCGAGTCAGTCCCCTGTGAGCGCGGCACAGAATGTGGATTAACCTTTTCCCGGTTTAGATTTTCATGTTGTAAATGAACATGCCCTCCTCTGACTCAAAGGAGCCACCGAGCGTGCGTTGACGTTTTGACGGCAGCCGTGTCATTGTGAATGCAGCCTGTCGCTGTGTTGGACAGTAATTGATAAAGTCTGGAGTGGAAGGTGAAGAGACGTCTCAGCAGGAAAGAGCGTGACGAGAGCTGTTGATCTGGCCCACGTGTCATCTTACATTACACGCCTTAAACAGCCACCGACACTCCCCCTGTTTAGAGCTGCTCTCGCATGGACATTAATATTAATATTGGAGAGAAAAAAAACACCGGTGAATCCCTGCACACTGACAGAAGAGAGCATGTGAGAACGGTGGGAGATTTCTGTTTAAGTTCTCACTCAAACGTAGACTTCACAGCACTGAAGGTGTTTTACTTAAGTTTGAGTGACAGGAAAGTTTTTAGAAGACGTCCCCAGGTTCGTGACTTCACGGTGCTTCACAGTTTGGGGAAGTTCAGTTTCTTGAAGTTGGCTATGTTTGCATGCAGGGGTTTTGGAGGAATGCAGGACTACTTTTTGATTACATTTGAACTACATTTGTCCTAACTTGCCGATTTGTATTATTTTTATTACTATTTATTCATTAATTTTACTTCAGCTTAGTCTCTAATTTAGAGGTCGCCACAGCGAAATAAACCTCTTACTATTCCAGCATATGTTTTACGCAGCGGATGCCCTTCCAGCCACAACCCAATACTGGGAAACGCCCATACACACTCAGTCACACACATACACACACATACACACTCATACACTACGGCCATTTTAGTTTATTTTATTCACTTATAGAGCATGTCTTTAGACTGTGGGGAAAACCGGAGCACCTGGAGGAAACCCACGTCAACACGGAGGGAACATGCAAACTCCACACAGAAATGCCAACTGGTCCAGTCGGGACCATAGACTGTAAAATACATGGATGTAGTATCTCTGACATCACCCATAGGTTTCTGAAGAATCCAAAAGAAGCTACCAGTGGGTGTGGCCAACTGTCATCATTTTGTTCGCGCGTCATTGCACCGACCGGGGGATACCAAACAAGGGCAAAGAGGCGGAGCATAAGCGGAGCTACAGACGCCTGCTAGCATTTTGCTTAGACAGGCTTTTCTATGGGAGAAATGCTTAATACTTTATTACCTGCAACTCGTTTGTGTTCTGACCACATGTGCTTGGTTGTATACTATATCAATAAAGTGTTTAGTCTTTTAAAATCACTGTTGTAATACATTGAGCCACTAAACATTGTTCTTATGACATTTTTTTAACAGGAGGAAAACGCAAATTACTTCCAAACACTTCAGATATAGTCTGTGTTAGTAAATGCAAGGCTATTTATGAAATCCAGGCATAACACTGTATGACAGTGTTTCAGATGACTGTTCTAGAGCCTACAGCTAATCAATCTGTCAGATTCTGGAGTGCATTACAGGTCTAAAGAAAAATATAAATGATAAATGACCTTAAATAAAACAAATACATTTATAGAGATGGTATACAAGTATAATTTCACTCACCTGGAAAACGGAGGCCACGTGAATGGTTTGTGAGCATAATTAAGTGCACACAGCATGGCATATCACTTGATAATTGTAAGAAATAATTCCAAAAGGCAACTGACTGAGTCAAGCCACATAAAACAAAACAAAAATACGATGTATATGCCGAGTTCAGCGGCTAATCAGCCGGAATCAGCTGAGGTGAAGTGACTGCGACCAGCAAGACCTAGCTGTCACTCAAGTGGCCACGCCCTTAATTATGCAGACTTAATATAACCTAATATAAAGGAAACGGATGAGTTATAAAAAATTCACCCCCTCACAGTTGTCATTAAGTGTAATATTAGCTGTATGAACCAAAATCGTTCTTTGTACCAGGCTGTAAACACCTTTTTTTCTGCTGTAAAGTTGGCTATTTTGAAAGTGGGGTCAATAGAAATCTGCTCCATTATGGAGCCAGGACTAGCGGAATTTCAATGAATTGCAGTCTCAGTTACTTCCATATTTGCTTCACGAGGGAGAGCAGGAGGTTGCCCCTTGGTCGGGACACAGAAAAATATTAATCTGTAAGCATTTTTAATAGTTTAATTGAGGGAAATACACATTCGCTTTGGATGGGACCAAAAAAGTCTGTGAGTTTACAGTATACAACACACTTCGTAGCAATTTTGTGAATTAGACGGCACAACCAAAAATAAATAATGCTAATCAAAAGGATAAGAGCCAGCTCACTATAAAAAAAACATGATTGATTTGATTTAATATTTTTGCATTTATGAGGAAAAATTTTCGTTATGGATGTGACACATGTGACTTTGACTCTTGTGTGACTATGGTAAATCAAATATAATTGTTTGAAAACATTGACCGAGACATTCTTAAGTATTTTTAGAGTACAGTGATCCCTCGCCATAAAGAAAGGTAGAAGTTACGCGAGTGTTCACACTAGACAAAAGTGTGAAAATGTTAAAGGGCACCTATTTTACCCCTTTTTCAAGATTTAACATAAGTCTTTTGTGTCTCTAGAATGTGTCTGTAAAGTTTTAGCTCAAAACACCCACCAGATTATTTATTGTACCTTTAAGAATATTGGATTTTCTGCTCTGAACACAATGTAGCCATTTTTGTTGCCTGTGCCTTTAATGCTAGTTCTCCCCGCCCACCGTTCCCACGTGCCTGTCAGAGTGTGACATCTGGCTGCGTCAGATAAACAGCACAGTGACAGACATGAAGGAAGCAGATTTCATGTAAAGTTGAGAAATACTACAGTAAGAACTTTCCCAATGATTATTTGATGTGTTTGTTGTGGAGTTAATTCAAGCCTTTCCGCAACGATGAGTCACAATGTCATAACTTCACGCACACACACAGCGGACGGACAAACACACACAGCTAATATGTGCTATCAGGCAGTGTAATAGCGTATAGCTAATATGCTATACGTGCGCGTTTAACTTTGCACTGCAAATGTGACACGATACGCGTTAATATCCACTGCTGTATGGATATCTGTTATGTTAAAATACAAAATAAACCTGATTTAATGTCCACAAACCGGGATTGAAGCAACTTCTTTTATAATTGTACTGGCTGTGGTGATAAAGTAAAGACGGTAAAATCGCTGTGATTTATTAAAAACACGCACTGATTTAAAAACATTTTAAACTTGTAAAACTGATTCTGATGAGGATTATTGATCACAGAAAGCTGAACAGATCTTTTAATCCCAGTTGCTTTGTGCACGTCCTGTTTTGTTGATACGTGTTAATATGAAGACATGTTAATACGCGGCTGTCAATCAATTCCATGGGAGGGGAAACTGCAGTCATATGTCACGTTGCAGTGGGCCTCAAAATGGGAGGGATTTAGATCCTATTTTAACGTCCGTAAATTTGAAAAAAGTGGCTTACTGTCTTTATATCGCTCCAATATGACTTAGAAAAGATGATTTTCATCATTGTTGTCCTTTAAAGGAGAAAATAGTGTAGTGAGGGGTTTTACAGCCTTAAAACATCTATATTAATTGTAAAAAATAAAGCGGACCACTTTGTGGATTTGACCTATTGTGGGCTATTTTTAGAACGTAACTCTCACGATTAACAAGGGACCACAGTATTGTATAATACACGCCTACCAGTGGTGGAAAGAGTACTGAAAAATCATACTTATGTAAGAGTATCATCACCTGTCTAAAAATGCAGTGCGAACAGAGTAAAGGTATCTGTTGTAAATATTACTCAAAGTATGAGTAAAAAGTAGTCAAGAGTAGTGAGCATTATGCTGTAGAAAGCTGATGCATTGACATGTAATTTGTGGATGTGTGTAAACGTAACATTCTGTAGTGCATTTAGTTATTGCCCAGTAGGCACACAACGTCATAAGACATTAATATTAGATTGAATTTGGGTTGTGATGTCAGGTGACCAAAATTCACTGTCTAGCCAGCATCTAAGCACAAGGTTATTTTGACGTCCAATAACAAAATCAAGTGACGTTGATATTTGGATGATTTTACGTTGATTTTAGGTTGTGTTAGAAAGTGACCAAAATCCAACATTGAGCAAACATCTTAAACCAACGTCATACTGACGTCAAATACTGACATTTATTCATCAGGTATGGCAACAAAAAATCCAACATCTGATAGATGTCATAGTGATAACGTTCACATAACATCAAGCTGTAACATCATTAGACGTTGATATTTGGTTGATTTTAGGTTGGACGTTGATGTTGGCCTGACGTTGGGTTCTGATATAAACCAGATTTTCATTTCCAAACAAAATGCAACGTCCTAACAACACTGTGGTACAACTTCAATCTGACGTCTTGTGCTTGCTGGGTGTGTAAGGCTATTTCGGTCATCATACAGTAAACATCCGTCATCTTCTCATCAGTGACATGCATCTAAACTGAGTCAATGCGTGTAAAGATTTTGGATATCTTCTTGGACACTTTTAATGCTTCCATACAGTTTGCTGCTTTTATAAAGCACCCATTTCCTGAGGTAGATCATTATGACGCGATTTACCTTCTATGTGCGATTTGATTTGACAGGAATCACTGATTTTTCTAATCCCATAGACAGGAACACTTTATAGTGACTGCAGGTTGAAGGAAAGGAGTAAAAGTACTAATACAGCACTAAAAATGTACTCAAGGGAAAGTAAAAGTACACATTTTTAAATCTACTTAGTAAATTACAACTCCTGAGAAAAACTACTTAATTACAGTAATTTGAGTATTTGTAATTTGTTACTTTACACCACTGACGCCTACACAAAAATAACAAAAACAAGAAAGGGTTTCACTATTTTGGTGAAAACATAACTTTTTTCATGGCAAGGTTGACATTTGTACGGAATTGCTCAAATAAAAATTGAAAACTCCTGCTTTAAACAAACCAAAGAACGTAGAAAGTAATCTCAAGCACCTACAGTATACAGAATCACCAACAACTTTCTACAACATCTAAAGAACTCCTCTGAAAAAAAGGTGCTTGATATACAGTCCTAAACAGCTGCAAAGAGCCTTTATTATTAATATGATCACGGCCTATAAGGTTTTCCCACCTCTGCAGGCCGGTATACAGGTCCGCAGTAGAGGTAACTGATCCCTGCAGAGTTGCCTTCGTCTCATGAGGTTAAAATCATTTCGCTGCACAGCTCTGGAAATTGCCTCTCACTTAGACAACTTCAGGTGGGGTAGAGCCCAGTAATCTGCTGCACTTAATGAAAAGTTTAAAACAGTGGGTGAAGGGTCAGGACCTCCCAGCCTGCTGGAGTTCCAGTGTAAATTGTCTGAATTAACCGCAAGTATACGGTCTGAAATCGTATCCCTGCGAGGAGCAGAACATGCAGTAAAGGCGTTACAGCTCGTTAACTTCCCCCTCAAAACAGATTATCCCACTACTGCCCATTGGGGAACTGCTGGCGTCCGATTGGCCGGGAGCGCGTTCGTCTGTATTGATCAGGCAAAACCAATCGTGCGGCTTTATGTCCACTGTTATGGCAAATATTTATGGAGGACACATTAGCCAATCATTGAGCAGCGATAATGGGGGAGAGAGTGCAGCTGGGGCATGATCTCATCGGACCAAAATTGGTTGAAGGGTCATTTATACGACAACCTAAACCAGCTGTCGGTCTGCAACTCAATACATGCTCTGGAAACTTTAAAGTAAACTCATTCAAACAGGTGCTCGGGCTGCTCGGATGAAAACTACACATGTCGTTCTGGCTTTAATAGTTGCTCCGACCCTTATTTATATCGTAATATCCATAATGTATCTCTAACAAGCAGTCGTTACCCAGAATCCCCCCACTCACGTCTTGTCATCTACATGAAGGGCCGGCTTTTGAAAGATCTTTGCATTAAGTCAGCGTGGCCTCTAATGATTAGCGTGAGCGGGGAGCTTTCATTTCCCCGGTCGGGGAAGATCACAGGGGACGAATCGCAACACCCTTCTCTCCCTCTGCGCCGAAAAAAGGAGGTGATTAAAAACTTAGCGGTGAATTGGACCATCAGAAGCCTTTAAGAACCTGCTCTCTCCTCCTCTCTTCTCACTGAGACGAGCTACCTGGGTCTTTTACGGGAGGATACATCTTTAATGAGGATGAGAGAGAGTTAATCATTTTCACAGTCGCCAACCCTACATTCATTCCCCACAATCCACCCATTTGCACTTGACGTACTCCATCCATTCCGGTCCTCAAAGCCCCATTTTGAGGCCCAATTTAAATGTATATTTCATTATGGATGCATAGCTCGTGCTGGGTCACGTCATATATAGATGTTCAAATTATGAGTCTTCAAGCACATTTTGATTTCAGCAGATCTGAAGATAGTAGCACATGAAACGGCTCGTATTAAACGGCTCCTAGTAATGACAGAAATGTGGGAAAGCATAAGATTGTATGAATAAAGGGATGCATTCTAGGCAGAGTGTGTAAATATTAAAAAAAAACTACGGGTCGGTGTGGGTCACCTTTATCAGGCTTGCATTTCCACTGCCAAAAGGGTACCAATGGTAATATTTTGGTGGGTGTGTTGTACGACAGAAAGTTTCAGTCGAAGTCATTCTCGCTCGAGAAAATGTCACAGTAAAGCCGTACGGGTCGTTCACATATCATATAAGAAGCACTTCTCACAACACAGATGCTTACATATACACACATAAATACTTGTGTATAAATGTTCATTACTTACCTTCCTATGAACATGATTTGATGATAATTGATTAACGATATGCGAAATAGCCTACTGTAACAGCTGCGATTATATAAAATAAATAAATAAATAAATGCAACATATATGAACACATACAGACCCTTACAGTTCCCGATATGTTACCACTTACAGAAAAACTACACACAGCATACATTTAGTCCCACAGTCAGTGCAAACCTCTCATCTGCATCTTTAATCTTCGCCAGCACATGTAACCTCTGTTAGAGAGTAATTCTGTCATTCCTAGTTCATAATAGTCCAAACAGTGATGATAATAGTTAAACATGGCAGTTTGGTCATGTCTTAGGTTGCTGAAAGAATTATTTGCTCCTTTGTTTTTTCATGCTTCACTCTCGCGTTTGTCCATCTCTGAAAGGATGTCAAAAGCACTTCAATAATCACGTGCACATTATTATCATCAGCTCAAACTATTTGTTATTTCAAATGTAGACACGCACGTCAGCTCTCGATCATGAAAGTGAAACCGCTTACACATTAGACGGGGCACAGAGTAGATTCTGCTATTCTTCTTGGCTTTGTGGCTGTACATCAAGATGACGACAAGGTTTGTTTAAGCTTGGGTTGACCATGGCTCATTATTATATGCATATATTATTTCGGTGTAATGTCTCGGCTGTATATTTAAAAATTGCGCTTCTTTTGTTTTCATCCTCTGGGCTAGTGACACATCTCTGTAAACCAATAGCTTTTAGCTGTGCGGTACCCTTTTGTTGTGCTAAGTACCCTTTGGAAAGGGTGCCCAAAAAGTGGTACGGTACGGTAAGCTTTTTGGTATCTTTTGACAGTGGAAATGTCCATAAAAGCGTTCCATACCGTACTGTATCACTCAGTGCAAACGGGCCATTAGTTTCTGTTATATTGCACATACTGTAAGCTGCATTTATTTGATCAGAAATATAATCCAAATTGGTATTATTAAAATTAAAAATGTATTTAATATAACTTAATTTTCACATGATCATTCTAAAAATCATTCATCCTCAGCTTCATGTTTTTGGTAAACTGTATATGTTGTCAGGTTTATTCGGTTGTATGTATTTACTATCATGTGTGAGAAATTGAATTAATCCTTGGTGAATAAAAGAATTAAATCAATCTTACTTAGTCCAAACTTTTGAATAGAAACGGATAGCACAAGTAGGGCGACACGGTGGCTCAGTCCAAAGTTATGCACTATAGGTGAATTGAATAAACTAAATTGGCTGTAGTGCATGTGTGTGAATGAGCGTGTATGGGTTTTCCCTGTATTGGGTTGCAGCTGGAAGGGCATCCGCTGTGTAAAACATATGCTGGATAAGTTGGCAGTTCATTCCGCTGAGGCGACCCCTGATGAATAAAAGGACTAAGCCATAAGAAAATGAATGAATGAATGAATAGCACAAGTACATTTTATGGTCTAAATCAGTGGTCCCAAACCCCCAGATCAATTGGTACCTGGCAGCACAAGAAATCATTAATTATTTCCATTTTATTTATTATCGGAGTCTAAATGGTCTTTTATTTTGAAAAATTACTGTATTCTCTCGCTTACATCTTGGTCACGTGACCACCAAAATTTAACCCACATGCAGCAAAATGAGTATATCTTCCAAATATCTTTGGAAATTTTATTTGCGAAGGGCAAAAGGCCCAGTGAAGTACCCACAAACTGCCAAGAAATGGATCTGCAACCCATTTGTTAACAAATCAGGTAAATCCAGCATGTGACGGCACCCGTTCACATACCACATCTTTTCCACGTGCAACTTATTTTCAATCGAGGCGTGTAGCTTGAAAGCATTCTTGCAGAACTCCCAGAGTTCATCAAGATTTTTTGGATTTCTCTTCAATGCCTCCTCCATCTTACCCCAGATATGCTCAATAATGTTCATGTCTGGTGACTGGGCTGGCCAATCCTGAAGCACCTTGACCTCCTTCTTTGCTTTCAGGAACTTTGATATGGAGACTGAAGTTTGTGAAGGGGCACTATCTTGCTGAAGAATCTGCAAATAGGATTGTAAGAAAAGGTATTTGTTGTACTCTCCCATTCACTGCGTTCTAAGTTTACTCAACGATGATGACTTCCACTACCAAGAAACCTAAAAATGTGAAAAGGAGGTGTGGACATGAGGCCTGTTGAAAAGTGGAAAATAATACAATTTTACCATAGTTAAAGGGGTCAAATCAAAATTCCCTTGATCTTTTGACATATAAGAGGCTGTTGTATTATATACTCTTTTTAAGTCATAAAAGTTGGTCCACCGTCAGATTTTCCATTTGAACAGACAGAGTTCAATAGACTTCTCTGAAAGCAGAGATTTAGCTTTGTTGCTTTTAGAGTGTCAGAAGTTGTTGACTCTCCAAGCATGGCAGTGTTAGATCTATTGGTGACTGTTAGTGAATCACTCCTTGTTTACATATGTAAAACAAGCCCACCTAATTGTGTAGTCCAATATTCCCACTCACAGACTGTTGTTTGGTCATTCAAGCAAGTTTAATACCATTAGTTTGTTGTGAGTTCTTGAAAGAATTTGACATTTAAACCACTCGATAAATCTGATTAGATTTTTTTTAATCAACTTGATCAAAAACTGAAACTTGAAATATATACATACACATACAACCCAGGTAAGATAGCAATACAAAATCTATTATCGCATTATCGTCAACCTGATTTCACCAAGTGGGACATGTTCCTGGATTAACATCTGTGCTGATCCTGGAACAACATTCCAATCAGCCAATCAGAATTAAGGGATACGTTTACCGTTTATGTTTAGGCTTATGGTGAGGTTTATGCACTTCTACATGATTGTTATCCAACTATTCCCCTCTGATTTTGGGAATAATTTACAGTTATGGTTGGGTTTAGGGGTAGGGAATAGGTATGGATTACATGAACAAAAATGATGTTCCAGGCTCAACATAGATATTAATCCAAAATAATATTGTACTTGGCAAAATCTTGATGTGCTTTTGATTATATACATAAAATGTGCTTCCCTTGCGTTATGATCAAACTTCAGAGATCGCTTATTCATTAAAAAGTTCTTACTGATCCAATCTAGAACGATTTAGATAAGGATAAGGTTCATCAAGTTTTTCCTAATAATGAAGTCTCGTCTAGGAGCCATCTTAGGCCCCGTTTACACTAATGCGTTTTCGTTTTAAAAAGCATCAGTTTTGCTACGGTTACGCCATCCGTCCACACTACGCCGGAGTTTTCGAGCCCCAAAAACGGAGCGTTTTGAAAACGTTGGAGAGGTCGTTTTTCATTCTAAAACGCTGCTGCTCCGTCTCAGTGTGGATGGGGGAAAACGGAGACATCTGAAAACGGAGGCGTGGCTGCTGAGATTCGCTACCTGATTGGGGCTTTGGGTCATTGCGTATCCTTCCCTTATTCGTCAAGCCCCTATCACGTGACTATAACACTACCGGAAGACGGCAGACCAGCCTTCACTGTAAACAACATAGACAGAAATGGGAGCGTTGTTTGGACTATTGTCCTTTTTAGGCGCCACTGTGCAGTTAAACGCTGCCTTTTTTACTACAGCAGCTGCATATATTCGCAAGAGGCAAGCTATTGTTCGAGTACTCGCTAATCGCTCGCGTTCATCATTCAACCAGCGTTTGTTGACTAACAATAACCAAATGCCGAGCGAGGCGCATGCTTTCGGTTTATACTTGAACGCGCATGCCCAGAGTGCGCGAATGGTCACGTGATACACGTTTTTGGTGGAGTAGTGTGGACGGAGATATGTTTAGAAATGCTAGATGAAACGCTAGTATGGACGCGGATCGTTTTTGATCTAAAACGCCGTTTCAAAACGAAAACGCATTAGTGTAAACAGGGCCTTATTCATATGGTATTCTTTCTAGGTTTGTGATGTAAATTTGCCTACAACATTGTAAACTGGTAGGCGGAGCTAAACAGACAATGGCAGAAGGTAGATTTTTTCCGATGAATCATCTGTTGAGCTGCATCCCATTCATGACAAATACTACAGAAGATCTATTGGAACCCGCATGGACCCAAAATTCTCACAGACATCAGTCAAGTTTGGTGAGGGAAAAAATCATGGTTTGGGGTTACATTTAGTATGTGGGCGTGCGAGAGATCTGCAGAGCGGACGGCAACATCAACAGCCTGAGGTATCAAGACATGTGTGCTGCCCATTACATTACAAACCACAGGAGAGGGCAAATTCTTCAGCAGGATAGCGCTCCTCATACTTCAGCCTCAACATCAAAGCTCATGAAAGCTAAGAAGGTCAAGGTGCTCCAGGATTGGCCAGCCCAGTGATCAGACATAAACATTATTGAGCATGTCTGGGGTAAGATGAAGGAGGCATTGAAGATGAATACAAAGACTCTTGATGAGCTCTGGGAGTCCTGCAATAACACTTTCTTTGCCATTCCAGATGACTTAATTAATAAGTGATTTGAGTCATTGCAGAGATGTATGGATGCAGTCCTCAAAGCTCATGGACGTCATACACAATATTCATTCTTTTTCCACTGCAGCAGCATGAGTTTATATTCTATACTGGACATTATTTCTGTAAAGTGACAAGACCTTTGTCTAAGCAAAGTCAGACCTTAGTGCCCTAATTAAATAATTAAAAATCAAGGCATGATCATATTTTATTTTGGTAAAATAAGCGTAATCTGGAGGCCTTTGCCTTTCATATAAGCCACTTCTGATGCCAAATGATCAACTAGAAGTTATGTGTTGTTCCTAAAACTTGGATAGGCGACAAGACTTTTGTCAGGTAATGTACATAAATGCATATAAATGTTCATACTTGCTTTTTTAAATCAAAATATTAAAAACTTTCAATCATTTAAGATGCTGATGATCGTTAATCACGTCATAACAGTCTTGTGAAAAGGGTCTAAAAACTGGGCGTTCCTCAAAGTACACCTAGACAAAAGCTACGCCACTTCTTCATAACCGAAGTCTCCATTAAGCTCTGGTCTCGATGGGACCGGCAGCGTGTGAGCGTGAGGTGCGTTCATAATGTGCCTGTATTCCTCCGTGTGTGGTGTGTGAGTTCAGGAGGTGAGGCTGTGTCTGTAATCTCAGACGGTGAGGGTGAGTCCTGACATGCTCCTTTTTCTGCTCCAGGAGTCACATCATCAGCGAGAGGCTCATTTTGCATACTAACAGGAGAGGAGAGGGAAGTCACACTTGTTCGGGAGGACACACGTGGAAAAACCCACACACCTCCCGGGTTAGCGGCGGATGACCCGCGGTGCAGCAATGTTGCATGAATATACATTTAGATGAATTTGAATCTCTAAAGTGCTTTGATATATATCAGCGATGACTTGAAAGCGTACAGTTGTACTCATTGAAGGTAGAGTAAGGGTGGATGGAGACTCCAATATACTAAAAAAAAACGATTTTTAAGGTAAGTGATTGTAAACAATTTATATGGACTGAATGTTAACAAACAAAGAAAATTAATTAATATAGAACTTAATTTGTTTAAATTCAGCCCATATAAATTGTTTGTAACCACTTACCTTAAAAATCAGTTTTTTAAAGTGTACCGTGTTTTTTATTATTATTATTATTATTATTATTATTATTATTATTATTATTATTATTTTAGAAATGGCAGAGGCAGGGTGAGGTGTGGAGAATACTATCAAAAATGCTCTATGAATTGTTTTTAGTTTTTTAAAGATCACTTTGCATTGATAACCAAAAATATGAAGATTATTTTAAACTGTGGAGAAAAAAAAATATTACAAATAGGTCTAAAATATTATTTTGAAAATGTTTAGTCTGTATTAAGTTACATTAATACATTTTGTTCTGCTCATTATACTGTAGTTGTTCATTTACACATTCATTTATTTTAATCACTTCTTCATTATTCATTTTCATCTCATTTGTTTTTATTTGTTTTTAAAACAACATTTTAAACTATTTCATTTTAATTACTTTTTTCAATTATTTAAATGCAGTTTTGGATCATTTATTTATCTGAATAACATTCATATTTTTGTATTAATTTATATTTGTTTTTTTATTTGTTTGCTTGTTCTTTGTATGCTAATGTGTTTCTAATGTTTCACCTTAATAAAATGTTTGATATTCAATCTTCTTCATTTTTAATTTAATATATAATTCTCATATAATATATACAGTTGAAGTCAGAATTATTAGCCCCCTGTTTATTTTTTTTTTCCAAATTTCTGTTTAACAGAGAAAAGATTTTTTTAACATAATAGTTTTAATAACTCATTTCTAATAACTGATTTATTTTATCTTTGCCATGATGACAGTAAATAATATTTTACTAGATATTTTTCAAGACACTTCTGTAAAGCTTAAAGTGACATTTAAAGGCTTAACTAGGTTAATTAGGTTAACTAGGCAGGTTAGGGTAATTAGGCAAGTCATTGTATAACCATGCTTTGTTCTGTAGACTATCGAAAAAAATATTGCTTAAGGGGGTTAATAATATTGACCTTAAAATGTTTTTTTTTTTAATTAAAAGCTGCTTTTATTCAAGCTAAAATAAAACAAATCAGACTTTCTCCAAAAGAAAAAATATTATCGGAAATACTGTGAAAAATTCTTTCCTCTGTTAAAAATTATTTGGGAAAAATATTTTTTTTAAATATTATTGAGAAAATTGAAGATGCTAAAAATTCAGCACTACATCACAAAAAATATTTGATAGAATATTAAATTGAAAAGAGTGTCATATTTAATCATAACTCATACTGTGTACTTAATCAAATCAATGTATCCTTTTATTAGCATGAGATTGTATTAAAAACATTGACACATCTTACCATTTTTTTAATAGTAGTCTACACTCACCGGCCACTTTATTGGGTACACCTGTCCAGCTGCACGTTATCGCAAATGTCTAATAAGCCAATCACATGGCAGCAACTCAATGCATTTAGGCATGAAGACATGGTCAAGACGATGTGCTGCAGTTCAAACCAAGCATCAGAATGAGGACGAAAGGTGATTTAAGTAACTTTGAACGTGGCATGGTTGTTGGTGCCAGACGGGCTGGTCTGAGTATTTCAGAAACTGCTGATCTACTGGGATTTTCATGCACAACCATCTCTAGGGTTTACAGAAAATGGTCTGAAAAAGAGAAAATATCCAGTGAGCGGCGGTTCTGTGAGCGCAAATGCCTTGTTGATGCCAGAGGTCAGAGGAGAATGGCCAGACTGGTTCCAGCTGATAGAAAGGCAACAGTAACAACGCTACAACCAAGGTATGCAGTAGAGCATCTCTGAACGCACAACACGTCCAACCTGGAGGCGGATGGGCTACAGCAGCAGAAGACCACACTGGGTGCCACTACTGTCAGCTAAGAACAGGAAACTGAGGCTACAATTTACACAGGCTCACCAAAATTGGACAATAAAAGATTGTAAAAGCGTTGCCTGGTCTGAGGAGTCTCCATTTCTACTTCGACATTCTGATGGTAGGGTCAGAATTTGGCATCAACAACATGATAGCATGGATCCATCCTTCCTTGTATCAATGGTTCAGGCTGCTGGTGGTGGTGTAATTGTGTGGGGATATTTTCTTGGCACACTTTGGGCCCATTAGTACCAATTGAGCATCGTGTCAACGCCACAGCCTACCTGAGTATTGCTGCTGCCCATGTCCATCTCTTTATGACCACAGTGTACCCATCTTCTGATGGCTACTTCCAGCAGGATAACACGCCATGTCAAAGCACGAATCATCTCAGACTGGTTTCTTGAACATGACAATGAGTTCACTGTACTCAAGTGTGGCCTCCACAGTCACCAGAACTCAATCCAATAGAGCACCTTTGGGATGTGGTGTAACTGGAGATTCGCATCATGGATGTGCAGCCGACATATCTGCAGCAACTGCGTGATGCTATCATGTCAATATGAACCAAAATCTCTGAGGAATATTTCCAGTACCTTGTTGAATCTATGCCACGAAGGACAGTTCTGAATGCAAAAGGGGGTCCAACCCGGTACTAGTTAGGTGTACCTAAAAAAGTGGCCGGTGAGTGTATTTACATACATTACAAATGAAATTAACTGCAACAATCTCTGAAGACCAGCCGTTATGATTTCCTTGCTTTTACAGCAATAATGATGCAGATTAATGATGTTATTTTTCAAAAAGCATCTTTGGTTATGTATGTAACATTAAAAAAAGAAATGTACACAGCTACATATTGGTTGAATTAAGTTAAACTATGTATGTTCATTACTAAAGCATGTTCAACAGGCTTCCCATACTGTACGTCCAAGCGATCACAGTTTCATAACAAATGAAAGCCTTTAAGCCACCATCTCCGACATGTAGCACTTTACAGAGCACATCAAACCTCAGTAATGGTTTTAATATTTTGCAGCTGGAGGGAATCACTGTATGGAAAAGAGGAATGGAAAAAAAATCCAGCTAATAGCTTTTGGTTTCATTAAAATAGAAACACTCGGCACGTCTTATAATCGAGAGACAATTTGCAAATCATTAAGAGAAAGGAAAGATTACGTTGAAACCTATGGTTAAAACACTGAGGATGGATCCCCATTCCTCGGTGGATTCATAATCTTTTTTGATAATAGCGATTCAAGGTTGACGCAGACTCAATTGGACAGAGAAACCGGGAATCAGAAAGCAAACACACAACTCCGGCTTTAACAAGAGAAAGAGAGAAGCTGCCACATAATCTCCCATTCAGAGCAGGTACTAATGAAGAATTCCATATATTCTCAAATTTAATTAAAACCCCAAAGATTTCAAATTAGATGCAATTTGAAATGCCTGGGGCAGAAATACATGCACTTGCGTGGCAAGGGTATCAGACTGAAAGTTGATATCGTAATTGGTCTTGATGTATTTTCTGTGTTGCCAGGCCGAGGCGAGGAGCTCATAACCATAGACAAATTCTCAGTAGATTACCTGCTCATTGAGAATGCCATCACTCAGGTCTGCTCTCCTCTAAATTACCCGCCACTAAAGCTCTGTTAGCGAGACGCAGCTGGCCACCAGAACCACACACACATGCGTTATGCATGCCGCAACCCACTGCACGCAAATACGCTCGGCTGAATATTAAAATATAATTGGCATTCATCCTAAGTAGCTTAAACCGTTTCGATATTTTCTTTTTAAAACGATTTGGAGTCTCTGCAGTCATTATTTTCAAAGAGGCAATTCATAGTCTAATGACAGTCAAGCAAACGCAAAGGTTTAGTCAAACGTGTGCTTTTTTCTGTGGTTTTATTATTTAGACATCCTGAAATGAGAGGCTATTATTGTCTAATGACACAAAAACACATCTAAACTCAGCTTAGGGTATGTTTGCGCATCAAGTATTCAAAAACAAAAAGTTTTAACTACATTTATACAAGTAGCACAAAAACTTTTGCTCTGAAACCCATTTTCAAAAGGTCCACAAATGCAGTTGGCGAGTAAAACAAAATAGCCTAATCCATGAAAACAATGCATGCTTTGTAAAACAAAAGTTAAAGTGATACGTCTAACTAAAATCCTAAATTAATTCATATCTAAATATATTCGTATCTAATTTATTTATGAATGGACACAGTTTTAAATGAATGAATGAATGAATGAATGAATGAATGAACACCAAACACAACCAAACAAAAAAACCCAACTAAACCAAACTAAAAATCAAACAAACAAAACCAAACACCAAACCAAACCAAAACCAAACACCAAACCAAAAAGCAAAGCAAACCAAACCAAACCAAACCAAAAACCAAACTAAAAACAAAAAAACTAACCAAAAACAAAAAACCAAACCAAAAACAAAAAAACAAACCAAAAAACAAAAAAAAAACAAACAAACCAAAAACAAAAAAACAAACCAAAAAAAAAAAAAACAAACAGAAAAGCAAACAAAACCAAACCGAAAACCAAACCAAACCAAAGACAAAACCAAACCAAACCAAACCAAACCACAAAACGCTCGGCTGAATATCAAAATATAATTGGCATTCATCCTAAGTAGCTTAAACCGTTTCGATATTTTCTTTTTAAAAAGATTTGGAGTCTCTGCAGTTATTATTTTCAAAGAGGCAATTCATAGTCTAATGACAGCCAAGCAAACACAAAGGTTTAGTCAAATGTGTGCTTTTTTCTGTGGTTTTATTATTTAGACATCCTGAAATGAGAGGCTATTATTGTCTAATGACACAAAAACACATCTAAACTCAGCCTTAGGGTATGTTTGTGCACCATAGATGCATTCAAAAACAAAAAGTTAACTACATTTATACAAGTAGCACAAAAACTTATGCTCTGAAACCCATTTTCAAAAGGCCCACAAATGCAGTCAGCATGTAAGAAAATAGCCAAACCCATGAAAACAATGCTTTGTAAAACAAAAGTTAAAACCATTAAAAGTTTGACTAAAATCCCAAATTAATTAATATCTAAATCCTTTCATATCTAAATTCTTTATGAAAGGACAATTTTTAAATAAATGAATAAGTGAATGAGTGAATGAAATATATATTTTTACTTACTTTACTTATTTTACTGCGCCGCCGTGACTCCAAATAAAATTAAATCAAATGTAAATATTTGTGAATTTACACTGTGACCAAAAAATAAATATATCAAATTAAATAAAATAAAAACAAGCTATAATTGAATTTAAATGGTTGTGAATGGACATTCTTTGAAAATAAAATTATTCCTAGTCATTTCTTTCATAGGCAACTGAATCGGAAGTTCTAAAACAATCGCAAAAACGAGTGCACTTACGCATTGAAGAATAAGGTTAATTGAATAAACTAAATTGGCCGAAGTGTATTTGTGTGAATGAGTGTGTATGGGTGTTTCCCAGTACTGGGTTGCAGCTGGAAGGACATCCGCTGTGTAAAACATATGCTGAATAAGTTGGCAGTTTATTATGCTGTGGCGACCCCTGATGAATAAAGGGACTAAGCCAAAGGAAAATGAATGAATGGATGAAAATGAAATAAAATGTAAATATTTGTAAATTGACACATAAAAAAAATAATAATAATAATAAATAAATAAAATTTTAATGTTTGAGAATAAACACTCTTTGCCAAAATATAAAATAAATAAAATAAATGAATAAATAAAAAATAATTAAATTAAATTACATTACATTACATTACATTACATTACATTAAATTAAATTAAATTAAATTAAAAAGATTTTAATGGTATTTTGGAATGGATGTGTGAATGGCCTTTTCTGGAAAAATTCTGCAACATCTTTGCCTGTGTGAACAGCACTTTTTTTTATTTACCGGTAAAGTTGTTCCAGAAATTTTCTGGACATTACCTATATCACTTTGTGAAAGAGGCTAATTGTATGCTTTTGAATTGAATTATGGGACCTTGATCTTTCTTCCAACAACTTGAAAAAAAGTGACTTTTATGAACATTTTTGAAAGTTTAAAGTCATATATAGTCTGTGTTGGTGTTGTATATTAAGCTACAAAAGTTTTGTAATAAACTGCTAATACATTTTCTGTTTTTTACAGACTTATTTCTCTATATATTAGTTCTTATATATAATTTCAAACTACTAAAATGTCAATAAGGGTGCTTTCCCACTTGGTTCAATTGCCTGGACCGTACCCAAGTTCGATTGTCCCCCCTCGATTGGTTTGTGTTTACACTGTCTTTTTTCCTTCTGAACCTCGGTACGCTTGCATCATCGAGCTGCTGTTGTGTGTACGGCTGTTGCCAGGTGACAGACACGAAAGCAAAGGGACAAAAATGGAAAGACTTCCACACTTCTGCTTTTACTGAGTCTTTTGGTCTTGGACATGTAGAAAGCGACTCGCGTCCATCTGCCGCAAAAATATTCTAAACGTTCAGAACATAACGCGATGTCAGCAGAAGCTGTTTTGGAGGAGACAAGCAAACTTTAGCCCCTTTCACACATACAGACCTTTCCGGAAAAATACTGCCAATTTTCCGAAAAGGTCTGTATGTGTGAATAGGCCCTTTCTGAAAATACTGGTAAATTCGTTCCAGCTATTTTTCGCAAAGAGAAGTTGTAACATTACTGGTAATTTACCGGAATGCTGCGCTGTGTGAAAACAGAAGGAAGATTGCCGGAAAGATTGCTTTCACGCTTAGAACATGCTGACATGAGACGTGTACTCAGCCAATCAGAACACTCAGACACATTCACATCCGTGCTGTTTATGAAGATAAAAGACTTTGAATACTTTTCGACACGTTTAGCTGCTAGATGTTAGTCAGATAATGTTTCTGTGTTCCTTCTTAATGCCAAATGTATAAATAATTATCGATAAAATGCTTAGATAAGCCGTTGTTTGTTTGCCTTCAAGCTCGGCTTCCTTCAGTTGCTTGACGCATGTCCACGTGAAGCAGCCGGTGAGCGCCACCACACACACATATTATGTACATCTCGACATGGGAGAGTGTTCCTCCATATGTTTTCAGTTTGTAATGTAGTCAAATGTTTACAAATACAAGCGCAGCCGTTTAGAGCTCATTTCTAATTAATGATGTCAGAATTTACCGGTAATTTGGAATGGTCTTTTCCAGAAAAATTCCGTAACGTCCTTGCCTGTGTGAACAGTGTTTTTTTTTTTATTTTATTTACCGGTAAAGTCTTTCCGTAAATTTTCTGGATATTTACCACTATCACTGTGTGAAAGGGGCTATAATCACTGTGACTGCTCTGGCTCAGTCCAGCTTGTCACTAAGGTACAGTACGTGATACACAGACACACACGCACACGAATGAACGTTATGAAAACGATAGTTTGTTGCACAGTTGGTGGTTCACTTCCGTTATTTGGTACAATTGCATTCATACCAGAATTGAACCAGACCACAGTTTGCGTGAACCGTACTCTATACCACCTCCTTCAGGCAAACTCGGGTATGGTTCACGGGTGCACACCCGAGGTCAGAAGTCACGTTCACACTAGCTAAACGAAGCATACTCTGATGTGAAACAAACCCAGGTGCGGACCAAAAGTGCTAGTGTGAAAGCACCCTAACCGTGCATTCACACGGGGCTTCAGCGTCAACGCTTGACCTAGGGCGTGTCTGAAGTTGGGGCTAACGCAATCGTCATAGCAGCGTCAGCCAAAGAAATTAGTCCGCAATGTTCTACTGTCTGACACTTGAAAAGTTGAGAATTTCCCATCTTCTGCAGCAAAGCAACGTCACTGAAGCGGCGCCAACGGATCCACAATTCAGTTCGGCAGCGCCTGACATCACCCATTCAAAGTGAACAGGAAACCTTGACGCTAATGCCCCGTGTGAATGAGGCGTTAAAGTCACTTTGTTAAACTCTAGAGTTGAATTTTCAACAACGATAGTCCTCAGAGCAGAAATCAAGCTCCCATAATGCAATTCACAACTGTAAATAAGCAGAAAACCCTTGTGAATCACAAAATAGAGAAAGTGACATGTTTTTACAGTGCGGCTTTCTTCAAAATATCTCTTTTGGTGTTCAACAGAAGAAAGAAAGTCAAGTTTGAAACCAGTAAAATGTGTGTAAACGTAACATTTGTGGGGTGAACTATCCCTTTAAACGTCACTCGGATTTGTGTGCATGTGGGCATTATTTATCTCTACTAAATAAAGCTTTATTCACGACTCTGCTTTCACGCACTCCTTATTTTTTTGCACTAATACATGAAGTGTTGAGGAATTAAAGTGCATCTGTTAAAGTCTTCTGGGAAGCAGGAAAGCAGCGTTCCTGAGTGTTTCTGGGAGGCATCGCTCTCCCCTCACATACATTCTCACTTGAGATTGTAAAAATGTCAGCCTGCCAATCACGAGTATTTGAATTTCCTGTTGACAGGCGCAGGCACCTGGAGGATGTGAATATGATAAGTTGTCACCTCGTCATGGAGATTCTCCATTCGGCCTGGAGAGTGAGACAGTAATAATTTTACAGACCTTCACAGTTTCAAAATAACTTTTAATATTAGAGCGGGGGGAGAAAAAAAAAAGCTGTTGAATTATAAACGCCCGCTGCTGCGGTTCTTCGACACTACCATCTGTCTTTTTGATGGAGATGAGGAGAGAGAGAGGTGCAGAGGTCAGCCCGTAACGTGGGGACGGCAAAAAAAAAAAAAAAAACCCACAGCAGCTGCCGGAACACCGAGACCGAGAGTATTTTCATATGCACTTCTCATTGGGAAGCAAATCAAACTGTGTGGTCGATCTGAGGTGAAGGAAAGTCACTTAAATTCTTAACCACAACATGGGGCCTAACTGCATGTCGCCCCTTTTTTTCACGCTGCAGAAAGGGAAAAGGTGTGACGAGGATTGGACCTGTCTGCGATTGCTCCAACATGAACGCTGGCCTTCATTTGTGTAGGAAATGCCTGGTGGAATGACGCAAGTGTGCTTACATGAGTCGAAAATGAGCACGGCAGAATGTCGTCATTTCCAGTGGGAATCTCTGGATCTCTTTAGGGCCACTTTCTGAGTTTCAGAGTCGATTAAGAATCGTAGTGAAAGCAAATGGTTTTGGCTATAGTTAAAAAGGGACAGTTCACTCACAGTTTGCACAAGCTCAATTTTATGTGTTATTGTGTTCCGGAATTTGTCAAGAGCTATTTATTATACAATGAGAAAAAAAAATTATTGTGTGGATGCCATTTCCCAAAATAGCAATGAATTATAGTACATTAATAAATTATCACAGCGTCATGGTGGCGCAGTGAGTAGCACGATCACCTCACAGCAAGAAGGTCGCTGGTTCGAGTTCCAGCTGGACCAGTTGGCATTTCTGTGTGGAGTTCGCATGTTCTCCACGTGTTGGCGTGGGATTCCTCCGGGTGCTCCGGTTTCCCCCACAGTCCAAAGACATGCACTATAGGTGAATTGGGTAAGCTAAATTGTTCATAGTGCATGTGTGTGAATGAACGTGTGTGGATGTTTCCCAGTGATGGGTTGCAGCTGGAAGGGCATCCGCTGCGTAAAACACATGCTGGATAAGTTGGGGGTTCGTTTCGCTGTGGCGACCCCAGATTAATAAAGAGACTAAGTTGAAAAGAAAATGAATGAATGAATAAATGATCACATTAATGTAATAATAAATGATTGCATTTGGAATATTGTTGAGAAGAGTCAGGCTGCAGACCGGGTACACATGCAAGCTGAGACTGCATGCACACTTTAAATGTGTACACCTAACCCCGCCCCAAACCCTACCCCTCTGAGAGGGGCTTGATGAATCAGAGTACAATCTGAGAGCGAATTTAGATCGCCAAGTATCCATTTTCAAAGGTTTGTGTTCCAGCCCATCTATACTGAAACAACACCAGTGTTTCCAAAGTAAAACGGGATCTTTAGTGTTCTAAAAACAATCCATTTTCATATGTCAAAGATGCCAGAGTTGCATTTTAAAACAAAAATGCACCAGTGTAAACTGCACCTTAGTTAATCCAACCAACCATCAGTCCTTATACCTGCAAAATTCAGAACTGTTTTTCCAAATGTTAAAAAAGGCCTTTTCTAGTTGCATCTGCTAGCTCAATTCAAATTCAAACACTTGAATTAGGGCTGCACGTTACTGGAAAAATATACGATATGCAATAAATTTTACTCCTGCCAATAATATTTATTTTTAGCTCTGGTTTCACCTTTGAACAGCAACTACTGGGGAGGTAAAGATAAAGATACGGCCCCATCTGATAGGTTAAATTTAGATAAACAACCAATGCATAAAATAAATGTAATTAATCACACACATCTGTAATACGTATATTGCATATACTATTATCACAATAATGATAATCTTGCGATTTATGCATCGTGCAGCCCTGCTTGAAATGTACTTTACAAGACAATCTCAATTCCATTCTGAATCTAATAAAAACTTCTCAGGATGACTTACAAAAATAACATCATTCTGGGTCAGGAATGTTTAGCATTGTCCATTAGCATCACATTTAGGTAAACAACCAATCCACAAAATAAGTGTAATTTATCACACGCTTGCGCTACATATATTACATATACTATTATCGCAATAACGATAATTTTGCGATATATATACATCGTGCAGCTCTACTGGAAATGTACTTAAGACATTCTCATTTCCATTCTGAAGCTAATAAAAACTTCTCAGGATGACTTTAAAACAACACCATTTTGGGTCAGGAATATTTAGCATTTTCCATTAGCATCAAATTTAGTTAAACAACCAATGGAAAAAAAAAGAAAAGTAATTTATTGCACGTCTGCATTGCTTATATTGCATATACTATTATCGCATTAATGATAATTTAGTGATATATACACTACATTGTGCAGCTCTACTGGAAATGTACTTAAGACATTCTCAATTCCAATTCTGAACCTACTAAAAACTTCTCAGGATGACTTAAAAACAACATGATTCCTAGTCAGGAATGTTTAGCATTGTCTATAAGCATCTCATTTAGATAAACAACCAACGCTTAAAATAATTGTAATTTACCACACATTGCATATACTATTATCGCGATAATGATATTTTTGTGATATATACATTGTCCAGCCCTACTGGAAATGCACTTCGCAAGACATTCTCGATTCTGAACCTAATAAAAACTTCTCAGGATGACTTAAAAACAACACCATTCTGGGTCAGGAATGTTTAGCATTGTCCATTAGCATGTAGCCTCTCCACCCTTTCTCTGACAATCCGACCTCTCAAAGCAAACAAAGGGCTCATTGAAATGTTTAAACCATGCACTGTACGTATGGACTCACATTTTCAGCCAACTAATGTCAAAAGTTGAGCTTGCTTGGCTTTCTGCACCTGTGCCAAAATTATGCAGCACCCAGCCAAGACCAACACGGCCACTTGGAGCGGCTAACCGCTAACTAACCCTCATAACTGGCCAGTGTTATATGCCGTCCAGGCGCTATAAAACACTCCACTGTGGCACAATGAGGGAGAGGCCGTCGTGATGTAAGAGGAGTTGTGGAGGGGGGATTCTGGGTGCGTTTGGTGCTGAATGAGCCTTTCGCCGGTGGAGACTGCGGCCAGTGTTTAAGGGAGGGAATTAAAGCCCCTCAGGGGACTGTATGTGTCTGCGTGCTGCTCGGCTCAACATGTATGAACCGTAATTCAATCTGTATTAAATTCCTATAAATATTTTATTTGTCTATCACCAGGTTTGACATGTGACAATGTGTAAAATGTGGACTTGTCAAATCTAAAGAAAATCAAATCATTTCTTTAAATATTCTCACAGACTCTATTTAAATGATTTGGGTATTTCTTTGGAGAGAAAGTAACACTTCTATTCAGCAAGAACACATTTATCAAAAGCGACAGTGACTACGTTTACATGGACACCAATTATTGGATTTTAATGCGATTAAGACAATACTCTGATTAAGAGTCTACCATGTAAACAGCGATTTTTTATTGATTTAATCAGATTAAGGTCATAATCGAACTAAAGAGAAATCGAATTAAGACATGTGGAGTATGCCGATCTTAGTCGCATTATTGAAGTCCAGTACAGGCATGTAAACACCTTAATCGAACTATTACCTTCATGTAGGACTTTAAGCCGCTTTTTGCGACAGGGTAGTCCACACACACACACACACAGATACACACACGCACGGCTGATTGACACTCTTTGCACCTATCGAGTCAGTGCAGACCACAGACACCTGCATGGTGAAATGCGGAGGTTTTTTTTTCTTCCATTCAGCATGCGGTATGAACTTCCATTAAAACAACTCTTCCAGCAGTTCATAGTTGCATTCAATATCTCGTTTGTCATGGTGGGCATGCATGAAATCTTCGTGAATGAAAGTGAAAGTGCCAAACTGCAGTTAAAGTCGACAAATTAAAAATGAAACACCCGAAATTACATGAACCTCCAAAGGAAATGCGCATAGCGCGGTGACGCAATGATATTAATCGAATTATGAGCTGTAAAATGTAAAACGGGATCATGAAAGTAACACTCAAAAAGCAACTCATGTAAACACCTTAGTCTTATTATTCTCTTAATTAGATTAAGGCAAATCATTCGATTACTGATGTCCATGTAAATGTAGTCAGTAAGGATTCATGAAATAAGCCTTGGGAAAGCCATGGTTGTTTTCAGAATAAAATATTAATCTTCTGCACCAAATCATGCATCACTAAGAACTGAAGTAAACTAACCTAGTAGTAAATTAAACCAATGAGGGCTGGGCGATTAATCGAAAAGTAATCGAAATCATCATTCAGAACCTATAATTCAGGAGGGCCGGTGTCCTGCTGAGTTTAGCTCCAACTTGCTTCAACATACCTGCCAGAAAGTTTTGTAGTATGTCTAGTAAGAGCTTGATTAGCTGCTTCAGGTGTGTTTGATTAGGGTTGGAGCTAAACTCTCTAGGACACTGGCCCTCCAGGACCGAGTTTGGACACCCCTGCTATAATCGATCATAATCGATTTTTGCAGGCCGAGTTTTTTATTACTTTCCCTATCGCGTGTGAAGAAAGAAAAAAGAAGAAAGAAAGAGGAATATGCTACATATTGTGTTCATCCAATATTGCAAAGAGAGGAAGGAGAGAATGAGCTGCACTGGATTATCCTCAAATGCAAAGTTTATTTCAGGAAATCAGTGGAATTTTGATACATTGCTTGTGATACTTCATACATTCATGTACGTCAAGGGTCACCAAACTTGTTCCTGGAGGGCCGGTGTCCTGAAGATTTTAGCTCCAACCCTAATCAAACACACCTGAACAAGCTAATCAAGGTCTTACTAGGTGTACTTGAAACACCCAGGCAGGTGTGTTGAGGCAAGTTGGAGCTAAACTCAGCAGGGACACCGGCCCTCCAGGACCGAGATTGGTGACCCCTGATGTACGTAAACAAATTGAAATTGGCAGTAGGCTATTATAGACATTATAGTAGATGGCGGCCGTGTTGACGTGGCGAAGCAACGAACCAAAAGCAGACCATGCTTTCTATGATAATGTCTATGAGAAGTACGTCAAATGTATGGACACACACACACACACACACACACACACACACACACACACACACACACACACACACACACACACACACACACACACACACACACACACACACACACACACACACACACACCAAACAGCAGCAGGGCAGAGGTGCATCAGTCACTGAATCAAGCACAGGGGTTCTCAACTGTCCGCCATATTCTGTCTTTATTTTATGCACGATGTTTGTCAAAGTTATCTGTAGCTCAACTGACGGCATTTTGTATTTAGCTTTTCGCTTGTACGGTGGCTCTGAACTGTAAAAACATCTCTCAGAGCACTTTTTTTCGGATGCGAAAAGCAGAAAAAAAAAAAAAAATTTTAAATAATAAAAAAAAAAAAATCGAACGTTCAAATTTATGACGGAGGAAAGTTTCGGAGACAGTGTGTCAATATGATTGACACAATGCGAGGTCAATTTCTTTTTTAACGTGCGAAAATACAGATGAAAATTTCAGATTCAGTGTGCAATAACCCTTACTTTGCACTACATTGATGACGATTGGAAGCTGCACCAGAGATGCAATGAGACGGCATATTTTTTGTTACATTAAAATTATAATTTACATTAAAATATTTGTTTACAGAAGATGCAAGAAATGCACTGTTCACAATAATATTAATGGGATATGCACAAGTTATTTCATTTAGAAAAGGAAATAACAGAAAATTAGAAAATATTTAATGTTTCCAAAAGTGCAAGTTATTTACTTTCATTTTTTTGTAAGAAAAAAGTGTTTATTCATTTTAGGCAATGTGTGTTTTAATTTCAATTATTTATTCAGTTATTCAGTAATTTCAGCATTGATGTTCAATAAATAATCATAAATAGTAGACAGTGTGTGTTTCCTTCAATTATTTTTCAATCATGTAATCCACCCTACATTCAAAAATCTCTCACTTGTAATATGTGAGCATATTTACTGTACAAACCTTATCAGTAAACTATGAGGGCAAAAAAATAAATAAATAAAATAATCGTTCATTTATCGTAATAGAGTTAAAATATTAAATTAATCGATTTTTATTTTAGGCCAAATCGTGCAGCCCTATAACTAATGATGAAAATTCAGATTTGACATCACAGAAAATAAATGGTAAACTAAAAAAAGAAAGCAGTGCTTTTAAATTGTAATGATATTACTGTTTTAAATGCATTTTTAATCAAATAAATATGGTCTTGGTGTGCATATCAAACAATCCGATCCAATTTTAAGTTATAAATATTTAAATGGGAGCACTTAATATGGAATAAATACAAGTGCAATATTTATCTGTTGTTTTTAACAATACTTTCTTCTCTTAATTAAGTCTCCTGGTTGTTGTTTTAGTTGTCATAGTTGCACATTTCAATGCCCAAAAAAGAATATAACCTCCAATTTTCAGAGAAACAAAAAATTGAACCAAAAACTAACATCACACTGCCAAGTGAAAGTGACACGTTGCCAACGCTTCTTGATCGGAATCTTCAAGGGACTGAATACATCTATTATAAATAAACCAAAACAATGAGAGAAAGATGTTATGAATAACATACGGTTGATTTATACACACAAAAAGTCAGTCAAATTCTAGAAGAAGAAAAAACAACACCACCAGAAGCCTGGATGTGAACCTGTTCAGACTGAAAATGAATAATTCAGTCCCTGGTGATTAAAAAAAAAACAATTACAATATGCACAGAAATACAAGCTCTACTTGTATTTTCAACACATTCTGTATTTTTTGTGCGTTAGGCCCCAGAGGCTTCAGCCCAATTCATTATGTATGAGCATCAACTTACAGTACTTGACTGCCGATTAATAGAAAGTTTTCAGGATGAGCATTAGCAACACATCATGCATACAATGTAGGGCCTTCTTGTTTTGTGACTAATTATTTACATAGGCTATATTCCATATGAATATGCATGTGCCATGTTTAAATATATGCGTCTATTCTTAGTGCATAATAAGTGATGAAATGTAGATTATTCAAGAGTTCTGATTATTTTGTAAGTGAAACAATCTAGCATCTTTTCTGCTAATATTCGACACCTGAGAACCACAACACTCATGCATAAACATGAGCGCAATGACCAAAGCTGTCTATTTAACTACTTTGTACTGTGCTTGATTATTTATTTTTTAAAGCTGAAAATTCTTCAGTTTTCTGATTTGGTTCCATTTAAAATGGAATAACTTACACTAACTGGCCACTTTATTAGGTACACCTGTCCAACTGCTCGTTCATGCAAGTTGCTAATCAGCCAATTACTTGGCAGCAACTCAATGCATTTAGGCATGTAGATATGGTCAAGATGATCTGCTGAAGTTCTAACCGAGCATCAGAATGGGGAAGAAAGGTGATTTAAGTGACTTTGAACGTGGCATGGTTGTTGGTGCCAGACGGGCTGGTTTGAGTATTTCAGAAACTGCTGATCTACTGGGATTTTCACACACAACCATCTCTAGGGTCTACAGAGAATGGTCAAAAAAAGAGAATCAACCACTCGTTACAACCGAGGTCTGCAGAGGAGCATCTCTGAATGCACAACACATCCAACCTTGAGGCGGATGGGCTACAGCAGCAGAAGACCACACCAGGTGCCACTCCTGTCAGCTAAGAACAGGAAACTGAGGCTACAATTTGCACAGGCTCACCAAAATTGGACAATAAAAGATTGTAAAAACGTTGCCTGGTCTGATGAGTCTCGATTTCTGCTGTGACATTCAGATGGCAGGGTCAGAACTTGGCGTGAAACTACATGAAAGCATGGATCCTTTATGCCTTGTATCAAAGGTTCAGGCTGGTGGTGGTGGTGTAATGGTGTGGGGGATATTTTCCTGGCACACTTTGGGTCCATTAGTACCAATTGAGCATCGTGTCAATGCCACAGCCTACCTGAGTATTGTTGATGACCATGTCCATCCCTTTATGCCTCTATGTCATGAAGGATTAAGTCAGTTCTGAAGCTAAAAGGGGGACCAACCTGGTAGCAAGGTGTACC
Source organism: Danio kyathit (assembly GCA_903798195.1). NCBI lineage: Eukaryota > Metazoa > Chordata > Actinopteri > Cypriniformes > Danionidae > Danio > Danio kyathit. The sequence goes on from LR812530.1 coordinate 48,877,709, forward strand.
TAATAAAGTGGCTGGTGAGTGTATGTTTAAAGCTAGAAATAAATTACTTTCGGAAAGCATACACATTTTTTTTTTTTGATGGTGAGATGGTGGATTTAATTTGATAAAAGAACACAATTTTAAGTGATTTCATCATTTTTTGTGGTGAAATTATGGTCTAGAAAATATGTGTCTATAAACAGTTTAAAAAGTTGTATAAAAATATGTCATTAAAGGAATATGTGAATAAAGAGAGGTTTATCACTGTAAATCTCATCACGTAGCGTGTTGTTAGGACACGGGGTTACAATGTAACCTGCTCACCCAATGTTTACGTTTGTATTGTTTATATTATTTGCCTATTAATAACCACCTCATGTGGAACTCTGAATCTGCGTCTCTGCGCGATCCGAGACCAGCGACGAGATGATCGCAAGGTTTTCTGGACCAGGCCGTATCCTGAGCAGCTGCTGTCGTGGTCATCGTGGAGTGAGAACATGAGACTGACTCCTGTGATGCTCCAAGGACAGACGAGTCTTCGCTGAGGTCCAGCTTCCTGCGCCTAGACTGCAGCTCTGCACAAGACCATAGGGGAAATGCCATAGGGGAAATGGTCGTGCCCAACTGAGCCAGGTTTCTCTCGAGGTTTTTTTTTTTTTTTTAAATCTTCGCTTTCGCCAATTGGTGAAGTTTTTTCCTCGCCGCTGTCGCCACTGGCTTGCATGGTTCGGGATCTGTAGAGCTGCGCATCGATGGATTTGCTATTCAGTGTTTGGACTCTCAGTAGTGATTATTAACCCACACTGAACTGAGCTAAACTGAACTGAACTTAGTTTCTGAAAACTGAACTGACTCTGTTTCAATTCGCTATAATCTTCCATGTGAAGCTGCTTTGACACAATCTACATTGTATAAGCGCTATACAAATAAAGATGAATTGAATTGAATTGAATTTTGGAGGCTGCTACTGTCCACCAAAGGTCACATTTTCAGTCACGGACACATACTTTCAGAGCCTTCCCGACTGAATGAATTACACCAAGGCAACCCAGGGTGCTGAAATATAATTGGCTAGGTCAGTGGGCGGGTTAAATGACCAAAACAAAGACAGATGTTCCAGCACGTAATGCACATTTTCAAAGCACAATATCTGACTTCAGCATTGTTTTTCAGATAATCAAGAATGTTCACTTAGCATGTTTCTTAAAAATCTGCAAACATAATATGGTATTTTTATGCTTTAGTAGAATCAAAAACTTACATACAGCACCTTTAAAGGAAATATACAAATGGTGTAAAAGACATACAATATGCAAAGATATAAGGTAAACAATTTAAAGAGATACTGTATATTTAATGATGTGGAATTGGGGGTAATAATAAGCTTGGGCTTCATCCTGCTCCATTTCAAACTAGTTAAAATCAATTGTTATTTTGAGTTTACATAGATATGAAGACGTTGATTATGATGAAATGCATTTGATGAAATGTAATAAGTGTATTTAAGAGTGGATTATACTGTTCCAAATAAAAAAATAAAATAAAAATACTACAAACACACCTCCTCAACTCCAGATCTTTCTTCTATGTGTTCTGCCAACCATTCTCTTGTTTAAGTGGTTTGGGAGAGACTGAGCTTCGTTCTCGCCCAGAATCTGACACTTCATATAGTTTATGGTTTTTAATAGTAGCAGGCATAGCAGGAGTAGAGCCGAGAGTTGGTGCAAGCATGTTTAGCTGTGGTAAAAGAACTTCCATTAGTTATTGGATTCGGGTTTTTAAAGGAAACCCCTGAAGTTTCCTGTGCTTTAATATTTCACAGAAGAGAAATTGAAATGAATTATGTTTTCAAATGTTCTACAATCTATTACGAGAGGAGATAAAGTGTGTATGTTCTTTGTTGAAATATTGTATGATTTTTAACAAATTAATCATTGATATGGCGACGTTTAATGTTTCATTAATCTGTTAATACAACCATATTATGATCACTGATTGGCAATAGAGAATTAATGTGCTAGAAACAATGGTTCTGTCCTAAAATCTGTTTAGTTGCCTTGCGGTCTGCTCCCTATGTAGACCAAAAATTGTATTTTGCATGGTTAAGATGCTGGTGGTGTAATAGTATAAGTGATATTTTCTTTACATACAATTATTCGCCCTCCTGTGATTTTTTCTTTTTCATATATTTTCCAAATTATGTTCAACAGAGCAAGTAATTTTTCACAGTGTTTCCTATAATATTTTTTCCTCTATTGAAAGTCTTATTTGATTTATTTCGGCTAGAATAAAAGCTGTTTTTAACTTCATTTATAATCATTTTAAGATTAATATTATTAACCCCTTTAAGATATATGTTTTGATTGTACACAGAACAAACCATCGTTATACATTGACTTGCCTAATTACCTTAAACTAGATTTGATGATGTGAAGAATGTCTTTAGCAATTTGTTGAATTTATGCCACAAAGAATTAAGGCAATTAACCCACACTGTGAAAAAAAGGACTTCTGGACATTATTGAGTTTACTCAACTTGAATTTAAATTGAGCCAAGTGCAGTAATTGGGTTGAAAGTGGAGTAAAATCAAAAATGTCCTGAAGTTTGCTGCCTTAAAATTTTAAGTTGAGTAAATTTTTTTTTTTTTTTTACAGTGCAGGCTCATTGCGGAAACAAACCAAGGCCTACATTTCTGGAGATAGCGAAATACGTAACTGGTGTACATCTGCTCGCAGTTTCTGTAAATCCGCCAGATGCCGTTGTGTATGCTTTTTGATGATATCAAATGTCATCCTCTTCTCGCGTAAATCCACCAGGGGGCACAATAACCACTTCAGCCAACTAGGCCAGCTTGCTGTCAACCGACTGACTGACCCACACACCCTCTTCCCTAAACCCAACCGATAGTGTTTTTAAAACCAATCTAGAAAAAGAAAAGCCGTCGCGGCTGTTTGATTTCACCACATTTTCAGACTGTTTTTTATTATTTTATTTTATTTATGTTTTTGCTTTTGTTTTACCTGGTTTCTGGAACCGTTCTTCGACGGACTCGAACCCCATCATCGCAGTCAACTGCGATCTATGTCCCAAGTCCACCACAGTATGAGGTGAGCCACTGCGAAAACTGGTAACACCGGAAAACCCAGCCTGATCTCACGAGGTAACGTAACTATTTAACGTTATGTCAGTTTAGTGGTTAATTAATATTAGTTTGTATGAGTTTAGACGTACAAAATGTACGATTTAAAAAAAGAGGCATGGCACCCAACCCCACCCCTAAACCCAACCATCATTGGGGACTAAGCAAATCATACTAAATTGTACGAATGAGATCATACAAATTAGCCACTAAAACAAAAAGTTACGAATTGCTGTGAGATTGTGTTGGAAAACCATTCCACATGGAGGTAATCAGTCAGTTGGTAGCGCTAAAAAAAACAGAAGCCGTAAGCGGCATCATACCACCTCGTAACGTTCATTTTAAAAGATAAAATGCACCCAGATGTACCTCTGGATACATAATTCGCGCTCTCCAGAAATGTAGACAGGGGTACGTATCCACAATGAGCCTGTGCACCTAATAAAGTGGCTGGTGAGTGTTTGTGTCATAATGCATTGTGGGATTGCAAAGTATCCATAAGATGTGGCCTTAGAATCTGTCCGACACAGACTAAAACTTAGGAGGCAGCTTCATAACTATGCTGCTCACCTCCGGGAACAGCCTTTGGGAGCGTGCTTATGATTAATAAATCAGTCATATTCCTCCATATACATCGATGTCCTTGCACTTCACTAACATAGACACTACGAATGTCCTTCTGCAAATACCAAATACCCAAGTGCACATTCAAACACACATACTAAAAACTCTGGCACAGGCACTAAATAACACACACTTCACACCCCAACGTAAAAGTGTGTTCCAGATCCATTTTCACCCTTTAAGCACTAAAGGTCATGAAACATCTACAGGGTCAATGACCTTCACTGTGTAAGACTACGTGTTTCCTTACAAGACCCGGTTTGAAGGACATCCATCTATTTTCTGGATACCAACCGCGCTGATTTATTGCTCAATACTGTACGTCAACAATTGTTTCATTTGTGTTTCTCATATTTCACTTCCCCTAAGGAGAAACATGGGAGACAAAGTTAAATGACACATAATTGAGACTCCATTAAGCCTCCTGAGCAATGACAGAGCATCCTATGAGCAATAAAACAGTCCTCTGGGAAGTCTTTGTGTGCGAGGTCTCTCACACTCCAGTTTTATGTTGTGTCCAGTCAGTGCAGTGTTGTCATTATAGCTAAACCTCTTGAATTATACATGTCTCGCACACTTCAGGAGGTGAATCTGGTATATTTGTTCCATTAACTTCTACAAGCTCATGAATAAGTAACACGCCGCTTAAGTGTCTTTCTTGTAAATTGGTTTATACAGCACCACATACATGAGGCCCATTTCATTTTACAATCATTCTTCTGACAGATCTGCAAGTGTGTCAGTATGAGCGGGTTTCAAACCTCTGCTGTTCATCACTGCAGAACCAACTCAAGCCATTCTGGATTCACCAACCAAACACATTTGATCTAGATTTGCACTTGTTGAAGGCAGGGAAACAATAGTAGGGAAGTTTAGCTTAGGTTTTAGGTATTGCTTCCACTCATGCCACTGATTTTTGTCAATAGAAACTAGTTCTAGTTTTCAACTGTGCAAAAGTTTAGTCTGAAATGTGCAACAAAAATTGTAACATTGACTTTGACGTTTGATATTCTCTGCCCATTTTCCTATACTGCTTTACAAACGGTTGGCAAATAACATCCATGGTGCAAAAAAAAAAAAAAAAAACAAAGGTTGCTATTGGGTTACTATTGAGTTACTAAAGGTTGCTATTGATGGCAGCATACGATAAAGCATAAAGCATATGATGTTCTTCCTAGAAAAACAATGACAGCAGATCTCAGCAACTAAGATTGAAGTATGTGTTACAGCAGGTAAGACTGGATAGTCGATTCGAATGTTATCACTTAATTAAATGGGCGTTATCAGTGGTTATCAGCTGATAGATATGGGCCAGCAGGGGCCTTCTGCGCCTACTGCTAGGCTCAGAAAGCTGTTATTATCCATCCACATGGTTAATCAGCTATAGATCACATACGGCTGTGATCGGAAGTTAACGAGAATTATTTATATTATTTATTACATTTCCCATTAATTGTATTTTATTAACGTCTACCCCTACCCCAACTGCCACAGTAATGTAAAAAGTCTTCTCTATTAGTATAGCTGATTAACCTCAAGAATTATTTATATTATTTATTACATTTCCCATTAATTGTATTTTATTAACGTCTACCCCTACCCCAACTGCCACAATAATGTAAAAACAGATCTGGATCTGAAGTCTTCTCTATTAGTATAGCTGATTAACCACAATAATTATTTATATTATTTATTAAATTTCCCATTAATTGTATATTATTAACGTCTACCCCTATCCCAACCCTAAACCCAACCACCACAGTAATAAAAAACGATCTGGATCTGAAGTCTTCTGTAATAGTATAGCTGATTAACCATGATAATTATTTATATTAACGTCTACCCCTACCCCAACCGTCACAGTAACGCAAAAACAGATCTGGTATCTGGAGTCTTCTCTATTGGTATAGCTGATTAACCATGTGGAAGGATAATAACAGCTTTCTCAGCCTACCAGTAGGCGCAGAAGGCCCCTACTGGCCCATATCTATCAGCTGATAACCACTGAAAATGCCTATTCAAACAAGTGACAACATTCGAAGCAGGTGGATTGGAATGGCACTTAGAATTGTACTTAATTTGCTTGTTCAACGTACTTATTTTAAATGAGCAGAAACAACACAATTCTTGAGATTTTGTTGTGACAACTTAATTGTTTCATGTTTAATCCACTTAAATTAGTAAAAACTAACAAGTTACCTTAATTCCTTAATGTTGTCCCAACACAAATCTCTTGTGTGGAATCCAGCATTTTTACACAGTTTACATTTCCTTAGCATTCTATAGAATGCTGAATTTCACACATTGTCGATAACACATAATATTCCCACTTTTCATGTTGTGTTAAGGAAATCTGTGTGTAATTTGATGTGTTGATTGAATATATCAAGAAATACAATTATAAAGGTTTTCAGTGGTCACACACTGAAGCCTGGTTTATACTTCTGCGTCAAGTGATCGCCGTAACCCACGGCGCAAGCCTCACGCGTAGCCGTGCATTTATACTTCTGCGCGCTGTTTCTGTTTCTCTGCAATACACTTCCGAAACGCTAGCTGGCAGTAGGTGTTTATGTTTCTCTGTGTCGAGTTTCTTCGCTGGTTTTTTTGTTTTTCCTGAACACTTCCTTAAATGTACAAGTGGCTCAAACTCACTCATTTTGAGGCGGGAAACGTCGGATGTGGAACAACTTTAATCATGGAGGTAAACACAAAACAACAGTCTCCATCCGGAGCTCCTTCACGGGACTCCACACTTGTAAACACTCGCTGCATCGGGCGCGCGGCTCTCACCTTCGCCCACACTCGTCAGCGCTACCAAGCCGACCAATCACAGAGCTTGCGCTACGCGTACGCGTTACATTTTTTGAGAGGTGCACGTCAATGACGCCGACGGCCACGGCGAGGGGCTATGCGTCTACGCGTAAGCTGCGCCGTAGCATACGCGTGTGCTTGACGCAGAAGTATAAATCGGCCTTAAGTGATACTAAGTACCACTCCTGGTACTTATGTTTTTAGATATGGACTAAAAGTCTGGAAAAAGGGACATACTAATATGTACATTACACAATAATTAGGCATGGGCCGTTATAAGATTCTGATGGTATGATAACCTTGGATAAAATTATCACGGTTTCACGGCATCATGGTATTGTGATTACTGCTCTAAAATATATTCTTTTTAAATGTCTGGGTAAAAAACAAAAACTTTTTCCCCTTTGAAAACAATATATTCTATTTTTTTTAAAGATTTTTGATATTTAGGAGCAGTAAACATGTCAGGCTATATAATTCAAATAAATAATTGACTTCTGCCGTCTTCATTAGTTTCAAAAACACAGATTTCTTTACAATTTAAAACGGCACCTTTGGATATTTTTTTCTGTTGGAGATACTGTTAATGAAAAAAATAAAATAAAAAATCTTACACATACTGTACCTTAGGGACGGTTTTACAGAAAAATTTGGTGGCATTAAAACCTTGACTTTTCCAAACTGCGGTATATCTTGAAAACGGTTATCGTCCCATGCCTAACAATAATACACAAATATTTAGAACAAAAAATATATAAATGTCCCTTTTTACACCCGTTTCTTTATAGGGCACCTATTACCCCTTTTTCAAGATTTAAGATAAGTATTTTGTGTCTCTAGACTGTGTCTGTCAAGTTTTAGCTCAAAACACCCATCAGATTATTTATTATACATTTCAGAATATTGGATTTTCTGCTCTAAACACAATGTAGCTGTTTTGTTGCCTGTGCCTTAATGCTAGTTCTCCCCGCCCACCGTTCCCACGTGTCTGTCAAAGTGTGCCTCAATCTCCAACTGCGTCAGATAAACAGCACAGTGACAGACATAATGGAAGCAGATGTCACAAAGTTTGTGAGAAATACTACAGTAAGAACTTTCCCAATAATTAGTTGATGTATGTGTTATGGAGTTAATTCAAGCCTTTCTGCAACGATGAGCCACACAATGTTGTAACAAAGTTCACGCACATATACACAGAGCACTCATTTAAATTTGCATTGTTTTTGCACAGCAAATGTTACAGGATACACGTTAATAACCAAAATAAACCTGATTTAACGTCCACAAACCGGGATTGAAGCGTCTTCTTTTAGAATTGAACTGGCATGCGGCTGTGGTGATAAAGATGGTAAAACCGCTGTAATTCATTACAAACATGCTCTTTTTTTAAAAACGTTTTACACTTGTAAAACTAATTCTTGAACACATTTATTGATGATTGATGATCACAGAGAGCTGAACAGATCTTTTAATCCCAGTTGCTTTGCGCACATCCTGTCTTGTTGATAAGATTATACATGTATGTGTTACTACGGTGATATTTTAATATGTGTCTGTCAATCAATTCGGTGGGCGGGGGAAACCACACTCCTACGTCACGCTGTGGTCTGCCTCAAAATGGGAGGGATTGGATCCTATTTTAACATCAGGAAATCTAAAAAAAAAAACTTATTGTGTTTAAATCACACCAATATGACTATGGACACACTATACCTACACGCAGGTCTGTACAAACAGCTTCCAAAAGATGATTTTCATCTTAGGTGCCCTTTAAAGTAGAAATATTTGGGTTTGATTATTAAAATGTCTCCACACTACTAAAAAACAGAAATAGAAATAGAAAACTTGAATGAAAATACTATAAATAAAACATAAATATTTTTAATGGAACTTAAAATGGCTCTTTTATGCAAACATCTTTTTAAAGTGTGTATAATAATTAATTTAGTTAAATATAAAGGAAAAGAGAATGCGAGAAGAAATATTCTCGTTCCTGCAGCTCCACCACACTAACACAAATAGGATGCTGGCATTGCAAGCATGCGACAGTCCCATTCCTATGCAGTGAAAAAGGCGCTGTCCAAAATATCCCAGTGTACCTGCGGGGGCTGCTCTTTGGCATGAATTAATTGTATGTTGACTGAATTAATGGGGCTGAAAAACATGCATATATCTACTAATACATGAGAAGGACAGCGTGCGAGCATGCACATGAGTGCGGGTGCGTGTTCGCTGAAGCGTCAGTTCTAAAAAAGCCATGCGAAGGCAGAGGGGGAGATGCGCGCTGCCTCTCTCGCACTAAGAGGTTTGGTGCTTGACCAATCAAGAGTGAGACCGAGCATTGTTAAGAACCTGCGGCTTGATGTAAGGACTCCGCCACGCTTTCCAGCTCAGGCAATGTGCAACCTGCGTGCAAGCCTGTGCGCAATTTATGAATAAATTATTGGATGCGGAGTCCCCCAGGGGTGTGTAGCGCTCACCCCTCCTAAACTTAAAGCAATTACCGCCAGGAGATTATTGCCACTCAGCTACAGGCCGTGGTTCGACTTCACTGACTGGCAGACGTCATTTTATAACAGCCCGGGAGCCTCTAAGTCGCTGTGACAGAAAATTCATTGTTAGTTGTGTAGTGTGAAAATTTCAACAGAGTCACGTCAATACACCAGACCCGAACAGTAAATGTATTACTCTTTATAACAGTGTGTGATTTTTTTGTTTTGTTTTGTATTTTTTTTCCTGAAGCTGACAACATTTCACCCCTTACGGGAGGCAAAGCGTCCCACCCCTCTTCTCCCCTCTGCGCCTCTCAATTTATTCTCTTTCTTCTGGCTCACAGGTGATTACGGGCGTGCTTTAACCCAGGGGGTTCAGGCCAGGAAAATGAGATGCTAATCGCGCTGTTTTCTGTTTTATGATGGATCATCCCTTGCTGCAGAATCTGTTTTGGTGAAGAGTGATGCTCGGGCCCATAAGATTTGTGCTGCGCAAGTGCGTCAATTTAAAGATACACAAATCATTCCTGACATCAAACTCTATGTCCAGCCGGTGATATATGGACATTAGAAGGCCAAAAACATGTTTGAGACCCTCAGAAAGACTCAAACTGTTGTGCAGGCCACAATGCATCCGTAAAGGAATAATGAAAATCTGTCAATATGTCATTCCAACTCTGTATTATTTCCTTTCTTGTGGAAAGAAAGGAATATGGGCTGTTATTGCAAATACAGCAAGAGTAGATGGTGGTTTATGCTGACAAGGACAAACATGTACTTTACAATGGTGCTTCCCAACCATTCAACAGTATACACTTTTGATGCCACACATATTTAAAGCACCTTGATTAGCAGTTTTTTCTTTAATTATAGCAACACGAGGAACAGATTGATTGACTTGCACCTGAAAGTTGCAAGTGTTCAATTCATACTACATAGTAAAATTAATAAGAATCACTTAAAGGTGCAGTATGTAAGTTTGACACCCAGTGGTTGAACTAGGTATTGCACTCCTGGATCATAATAAAAGTACGCTGGGATGCCAGATTGAGTACTGGAGCGAGTGATTTAAACTGTGTTCTAAATAAAAGCAACGACACGCGATAGAGGGAATATTTTTCATATTAAAAGGAGTTTTTGTCCTAACCAACACCTCGAATTGATATATTAGAAATGGCTTCTATTTCTGAACAACAGAAACCTATGACAGCTAGATCACCTCAGGTAAGCCTTGTGTGCTTTATTCAGTGCTAAATGCTAACAATGCTTAGTTTGAATGCATTTTACATGGCATTTGTTGCCATATACTGAAAGCAGAAAGTTCACCTCAGATCTGGAAAATACAATAAAGCGTCTGAAATTGAACTTTAGAACTAAACACATATGAGTGATTCAGCATCTACATTTAATGATGTTAAAGTGGGTTAACATGTATTAAATAGATTCTAAACCGTGAGTGAGTGCATATTCTGTGCTTCTGAAAGGCTGTATTTAAATTTCTGTCGTGTTTCGTCTGGTGCAACGGCCAAATAGCTGATCACTGCCTCTCTCGTCACAGCGTGTTGTTAGGACACGCGTTTACAATGTAACCTGCTCACCTAATGTTTACGTTCGTAATATTTATGTAATTTGCTAATTAATAACCTCATGTGGAACTGAATCTGTCTCCCATACTGTTCTTTTTGGTCACGGACGCATGCTTTCAGAGTCTTTCTGAATGAATGAATGAAATATGCTGTTTTCCAACAAGGCAACCCAGGGTGCTGAAATATAATTGGCTAAACTGGCATCGTGCATATGAAATTGACCTAAACAAAGACAGCGTTCCGGCACCGAAAAACTATTTTCAAAGCAGAATATCTGACTTCAGCATTGTTTTTCAGTTAAACAAGTATGTTCCTTTGGGATGTTTCTTAAATATCTGCCCACATATTATGGTATTTTTATGCTTTAGAAGAGTCAAAAACTTACATACAGCACCTTTAAGGCTGGTTTATACTACTGCATCGATTGATTGCCATGACCCACGGCACCTCCCTTGCATGTAGCCGTGCATTTATAATTCTGCTTGCGTTACTCTGCAATAACACTTCCGAAACACTCGCTAGTGAGTTTATGTTCCTCAGTGTTTTGTTTTTTCCTGAACGCTACCTTAAATGTACAAGATGCTCAAACTCAGAAGCGGAAACCAGCGGATGTGCAACAACTTTGATCATAAGCTAAGCACAAAACAAAAGTAACCATGGAGCTTCTTGACAGGATTCCACACTTGTAAACACTAGTTCCGACAGGCTTGCTGCTCTCCAAACTGCCCACACTTGTCAAGCATACCAAGCCGACCAATCACAGAGCTTGCGCTACGTATCTTTGCGACGTGTAGTTACATTTTTTGAGAGGTGCACATCAGCGTCGGCGTCAGTGTAGAGGTATAAATCAGCATTTACTCACAAACTTGTTTAAAACAAAACATTAGGAAATAAGTGGAAACAACAAAATATCACTTCATAAATTCACTATTTGCTTTTCTAGCTTGAGCCAGCACCATTTAATTCTCCCAGATGTGACAAATGGTGTGAATAAATGTGCAAATTATTAATAACATGTAAAATTTAGCATTAAAAAACAAAACAAAACTATCATTCATTGTATAATGTATATTGAAAAGGTCAACATTCCTTATTAACTTCACTGTGCATGCTTTACTGCCCCAGTCATATCACCCTGCATCCCAAGAACAGTTATTCACTGAAGCCAAGCAGGGTTGATCCCGGTCAGTACGTGGATGGGGGACCACATGGGAAAACTAGGTTGCTGTTGGAAGTGGTGTTAGTGAGGCCAGCAGGGGGCGCTCAACCTGTGTTCTGTGTGAGTCCTAATTCCCCAGTATAGTGAAGGGGACACCATACTGTCAGTGAGCGGCATCTTTCTGATGAGGTGTAAAACCGAGGTCTTGACTCTCTGTGGTTGTTAAAAATCCCATGGCACTTCTCTTAAAGAGTAGGGGTGTAACCCCGGTGTCCTGGCCAAATTCCCTCAATCGGCCCTTATCCATCATGGCCTCACAATCATCCCCATCCACCGAATTGGCTCTATCACTATCTATCCACTCCACCTACAGCTGGTGTGTGGGAAGCGCACTGGCATCATTGTCCTGTGGCTGCTGTCGCATCATCCAAGTGGATGCTGCACACTGGTGATGGTGTGAAGAGACCCCCTCATGATTGTGAAGTGCTTTGGGTGTATGGCCATACATGATAAATGCACTACATAAATAGGCATTACTTAAAACATGATGAATGCTAACAAACTTGTTTAAAACCAAAAAATAGGAAATAACAAGTGGAAAAAAACTAAATTTCACCCCATTTAACTCAATTTTCCCCAGCACAATTTAAATATTTCACATGTAAAAAATTGTGTAAATAAACATGTAAATAATTAATAACACTTATAATTTAACATAAAAAATATGTCCTTCATTAAATAATTTATGTTGAAAAGCACAATAATCATTATTAACTTGACTGTGCATGCTGTATTGCCCCAGTCATATCATCCTGCATCCCAAGAACTGAAGCTAAGCAATGCTGAGCCTGGTTAATACCTGGATGGGAGACCACAAGGGAAAACTAGGTTGCTGTTGGAAGTGGTGTTAGTGAGGCCAGCAGGGGGCGCTCAACCTGCGGTCTGTGTGAGTCCTAATTCCCCAGTATATTGAAGGGGACACCATACTGTCAGTGAGCGGCATCTGTCTGATTAGGTGTAAAACCGAGGTCTTGACTCTCTGTGGTTGTTAAAAATCCCATGGCACTTCTCTTAAAGAGTAGGGGTGTAACCCCGCTGTCCTGGCCAAATTCCCTCGATCGGCCCTTACCCATCATGGCCTCACAATCATCCCCATCCACTGAATTGGCTCTATCACTATCTATCCACTCCACCTACAGCTGGTGTGTGGGAAGCGCACTGGCATCATTGTCCTGTGGCTGCCGTCGCATCATCCAAGTGGATGTTGCACACTGGTGATGGTGTGGAGAGACCCCCTCATGATTGTGAAGCGCTTTGGGTGTATAGCCATACATGATAAATGCACTACATAAATAGGCATTACTTAAGTTTGTTAGCATTCATTAAGTTTTGTTTAAAACCAAAACAAATAGGAAATAACAAGTGGAAAAAACTAAATATTACCCCATTTAACTCAATTTTTCCCCAGCACAATTTAATTATTTCACATGTAAAACATTGTGTAAATAAACGTGTAAATAATTAATAACACTTATAATTTAACATAAAAAACATGTCCTTCATTATATAATTTATGTTAAATAGCACAATAATCAGTATTAACTTCTCTAAGCATGTACTGTAGCTCTACTTTACACTTCCTGAATGCTAACAATGCTAAGAATGACTGTGGTGTTCACTGGCCTGACGTTGTTTTCCTAGTGCGTGAATAAGTAAACAAAACAGATGTTCTGGTCGTGTTCAGTAAATCTGCATGAAATCCAAAATTGCCACTTTGTACGGCGACGGCGGTGTGCAATGTATACAGCACTTGTTGACCGACTTCATCATCAGCCGCGCACTTTAGCTGTCAGATCGCATCAGAGCAGCGAAGAGCATCAGCCGTCAGCGTGATATCTGCGGCTCTGTCACTCCCAGCCATTTCCCCCCTCTGATTCCTGACCGTCTGTGTCTGCTTAATAAATAACCAGCCTCCGAGATGGCAGAGACACTCCACGTTAACAGAGACCATCTCCGAGCATCCCTCCCCCCTCCCCGCCTTATCGCAACACTTAGAGATAACCAAGCAAGATTTGGCACAGCTGGAGAGAGGAAGGACTCTTTCGATCCTGTTGGCTGACTTTCTATCATTCCCTCTTGCCATGGCTGACTGCCCTGTCCAGCCTGTTTGTGTCATTTTTTGCTACCACCCCCCTCCTTCAAGCCTTTATTTTTAGTGAACGCTCCTTTTTAGTTCTCAAAGTGAGCTTCTGACTGTTCCTATATACTGTCCGTACCCCCTCCAGCGCGTATAAAAGTATGTGCATGGCCTCTTACGCTCCACGTGGCACGGATGGACGGACTGAGAGATGGATGGACAGATAGTGAGGGAGGCGGATATGTGTGTGTGTGTCCCCTGTTGTGACGGTAGAAGCCTTTCCTCCACTCTAACACTCATTACTTACCTCGCCTCCCACAGGCCCACGGTGCGAGACGCCACCATGTACTTCATACCACCCGTAATGTGTGTGTGCGGGAGCGGTTATATACACTCAGCACTATTAAAGCCTTCTTCTCCAGGTACAACAGCTGCCACTTTATTTATATAAAAAACCACTAGACCACCATTTTCTCTGAATGCCCCCTACTGTGGTTTCACAAAGATGAGCACTCAAAACAATGTCCGAAGACATTAAATAACTTCAAGAGGAGTTGCTTTATGGGACTGCAAACTTTTTTAATACGATGTATTTCTGAGGCCCGGTTTACACTCCAAAAAATTGCTGCTTGTTCAAAATACTTATTTAAAATGAGCTGAAACAACACAATTCTTACATTTTTGGGAGACAACTTAATTGTTTTATGTTAAGTCCACTTTTATTTGTAAGAATTATTAAGTTAATTTAATTGATTTGAGTTGGGACAACATGAAGAAATTGTGGAACCCAGCATTTTATTTTTACAGTGTACACTAGTAGCTCTATCATACACCAGCACAATAAGGCCCAAAAAAGTGTATGGCGCGATTTGCTGCTTTTTTTAGACCAGTGCAACTCTAATTTTTATGTTTTGCGCCACGTTGTTTTAATAGCAAATCCATTTGCACCACTTTGTGGACTCATGGCTGTGCTGCTCTAAATAGGAGGTGTGTTAAGGTGCATTGTTGGTGCGTTGCTATAAATAGACTCCGCCATTGACCAACTAAAAGCTGGTCTAAAGTCCAGCGCAGAGCGCGATAGTTATGCACCTATGCGGGTTGCACACATTGCTTAATACACACAGGATGTACAGAAATACATAAATATCTTTACATATAAAAAAATAAAAAATTAAAGGAGAAAAATGTTACAAAAATTATTATTTTAGACAGACTCAGACTCAGGCATGGACCGGTATAAGATTTTGACGGTATGATAACCTTGGATAAAAATATCACGGTTTCACAGTACCACTGTTTGTGATTATTGCTCTAAAACATATTCTTTTTAAATGTCTGGGTAGAAAACAAAAACTTTTTTCCTCTGTGAACACAATATATTTTATTTTGAGAAACATTTCAAATATTTTGGAGCAGTAAACATGTCAGGCTAAATAATTCAAATGAATCATTGACCTCTGCTGTCTTCATTTGTTTCAAAAACACAGATTTCTTTACCATTTAAACGGCATCTTTGGATATCTTTTCTGCTGGAGATACTGTTGTCCTTTAAAAAAAAAATAAAATAAATAAATAAATAAATCTTACACATACCTTAGAAATGTTATAGAAGAAAATTTTGGCGGTTTTAAAACTTTGACTTTTCCAAACTGCGGTATACCTTAAAAACAGATATCGTGCCATGCCTACATACAATACATCATTTTGTGGGTGCATCTCTCTCCCCACCCTGGACTCATTTACTGACCTAATGTCCTAATGATCTAAATTGTCCTGCAAATAGGAACTCTAAAATGATGTCCTGATGGCAGCAGTTGAAACACAGAGTACAATGGGTGATCCGGGGTGCATAGGATACCCTGAGCTCTCTTTAAAAAACATAATTATGGTAAATTACCATTGGACCAGTTTGGTTAAAACCGATGATCTTGCCTGCCACCTTCACCAGGCTACTCATTCATTCATTCATTTTCTTTTCGGCTTAGTCCCTCTATTAATATAGGGTCGCCACAGCGGAATGAACCGCCTACTTATACAGCACGTTTTACGCAGCGGATGCCCTTCCAGCTGCAACCCATCTCTGGGAAACCAGGCAACTCATAGTGTTCTTATTTGACACACTCAGATTACCGTACCAAGCTACAATGCAGAAAGATAAAACAGATTCAATAAATTGTTTATAAAACAGTGTCATCATAGAGATAAAAAAACCTGAAACAATCTAAGTTTCCTGAGAAAATACAGTCTTTGTTGAACTTTTTTACTATTTTCTACACAAATATAAAAACCACTGCTTCCATGCCTCATATCGGGGGGCTTTTTTCAGTTTATTCATGACAACTTGCATTTGTATAATGCTATTATTATTAGCAGTATTATTTATTATATGCTTATTTATATTTGTTTTAATAAAAACAAGTTTAGATTTGTCCATCTGTGGGGTTTTGGAGATCTATGCATCACCATATTGGGCATAAAAATATGATGTGTGTTTAGATATAACTCATATTTGGATATTTACCACACTTTATTATTATTGTTCATTTAATTATTTGCTGGAAATTAAAACTGAATTTAGAAATAGTTTTGAAACAAATCTTTGCGCTTAACAAATACAATTAAATATATAGGGTGATGGATGTCTTTAGTGGAGTGAGTACAACACCGTTTCCTAAATCTACGAAAGTAAAGGAGTAAAGTAAAGAGTAAAGTAAAGAGAAAGTAAAGAGGCCAGGGATGTCCCGATCATGTATTTTTGCCCTCGCCAGGGGCGGAGTGGACATTTTAAAAGTGGGGGGGGGGGCAGCTGTATGAATTCCAAAAGTTTACATTCTTACTCACCTGTTTCTAAATGGTCTGTCTCTAAAAGTGAGGGGGACATCCCCCCCCCGGTTGCTACGCCCGCGTCCAAGTCATTTGATTCAGAGTATCTATCGATACCCGATCTGATACTTTTATAATACATAAGAAAAAGACTAAAGAAGAGCAAAGAAACAGATCAAGGGAGGATTCTTCAAAACGAAGATGGCTGTTATATGGAAATTAGGGTATTTATAGTGGCTTAGGAATCATCTGATTGGTCAGTCATAAATTGGATAATGCGGGACCAGCCGCACATGATCCTCTTGAAATTAGTTTATAAATAAACTTAACTTAGTGCAACGGTAAATATAAAAACATCTAATATAAAAACAAATAGCACCTCAACTTAAAATACCCGGCAGGCAATCCCAAGTTTACATATCTCACAGTTTGGTATGGCAATGTTGTCGTCATCAACTTTATAATACCTCCAGACCACAGACATACTTACGCTTTCTGCTTCAAGCTGCTTCTGTGTTCAACTTTTGGCATTTAACTAATAGAGTCTCTGCAACAAAGTGATGTCATGCCACACACGTTGCTGTTTCTGTGTGAAGTAAAGGCAGAGGTCTAACTCTGTGTATATATATATATATATATATATATATATATATATATATATATATATATATATATATATATATATATATATATATATATATATATATATATATATATATATATATATATACTCAGGTCCTGATCGGGAGGTAACATCAGATTCCAATCGAGTCTGAAACCGCATGATCGGGCCCGATTTCCGATCACATGATCAGATCTGGACATCCCTAAATGAGGCCAAACTCTTTAAGTAGTTGACCCTAATAAAAAAAGGAGAGTAAACTTGTTACTAGCTACTGACTGGTTTACTGACTTTAAGTAAAATTACTTTTAAGGCAACTAGTTTACTCACTTTTTAAAACGAATGACTTTACAGTACACTGGATATTAACAAGATAGATCACCCAAAAAATTTAATGTACTCACTATTTACAATATACTAAGAAGACATTTTGAAGAAAGCTGAAAACATGTAACCATTGACTTCCACAGTAGGAAAAACACATACTATGAAAACCAATAGTTACAGTTTGCTGTTGTACTTTAAGGAAGCATTTTCTAGACAATACTGTAATAGTCTTGTTTTCAGAAATAATTTGTAAAATCAAGTGAGTTGTTTCTTAAAATAAGCCAAATAATCTACCAATGTGGTAAGCCAGTGGTTCTCAATTCCGGTCCTCAGGGCCCCCCACCCGACATTTTGTATGTCTTCCTAAACACACCTGATTCAGCTCATCAGCTCATTAAGCAAGAGACACACTGATCCTTGTGTGTCAAATAAGAGAGACATACAAAATGAGGACCAAAATTGAGAACCACAAATAGTTTTATTTCAAAGTGATAACAGGAATATTTTGCTTACTCCATTGGCAGATTATTTGGTTTGTTTGAAGGAAAACTTACTTCAATTTGACTCATAAATTCTGAAAACAAGACAATATGTTTTGCGTGTCTGGAAAATGCTTCATGATTTAAGAATATTTAGATATTTGGACTAGAAAAAGATGAAAAACTCAAAGTATAATCAGTTTTTGCAGTGCAAAATTTAAATTAGTCAATAAAGTTGTGTATCAAGAAGAAACTGTAAAGTAGCATCAATCCCGATTTCATTTGTCAGACTTTATCGTGATTTTAGGCCCATATACTGTAGCATCCAAATTTAATTCCACTGCAAGCTAATGCAATGCAAATGCATACAAGCTTCCAGTGAGGCTTAAAAAATGCATCAACAAAATGGGATACTCATCCAAAAATATGCATGTTTTGATTCTAAAATCAGGAACAAAGCAACTATTAAACAAAGAAATCAACTGGGTAAGCTATTTGCTGATGCCCTAATTAAACGATGGCACTGGAGTATTGGACGGTCATTAGAATGGCTCCTTCTGCTGTGTGTTCGGTGATGTTTTTATTTTTATTATTATTTTTATCTTGAGTTGTAGAACTCCCACAGACTCCAACTGAGCTCAGAGATTCACATAACAAGGTAATGCCTTTAAAAACTGCTGATGCCGAACATAAAACAGGACATGGAAAAAGTGAAAATAAATCCACACAATGAGACCGCCTTGCGCACACACACACACACACACACACACACACACACACACAGGGCACGGCCAGAGAAAAACGTTTTTTAAGCTTTGTTATTATTTGGCCGTCTCTCACTGAATTATAACCTTGAAATGTGTCCAGCTAGAGAAACAAGGATGTTTTAATGGCAAGCGGGGGGCCTTTGTGGTAACGAATGATTTAATCAATAGAAATGATGAAAGAAGAAAAAGACGGCGGTCTGTTTCAAATCTGCAAACGATGACGTCGCTAAGGAGGTTTAGGAATGCGAAGACGTGCCAACTATAAAAAGATGATTTAACAATGGCCTGTCGCCGCCCACCGATTTAACAAGGCATGCAAACAAACGCAAACAAATGATTTGTCAAACATATTTTGACAGAATTTATTCTCTGGGTACTATGGATGGATAAAAGACCAGACATATTAAAAATAAACATATTGACAGTATTTTCCCCTGATGTGTTTAAATGATATGATTATAATAATGCATAATAAATAAATAATAATAGGAAATTTTTCTAACAACTTACTCAAAAAGAAAAGCATGTATATTTTTATATAGAAATAAGAAAATTAAATGAATAAAATGTTTTTTTTAAACTAACAAACATCATTGTTTTAAAAATTAATTTATGCAAATATACATATTAGTGTTAATTTTATGGTTTAAAAATATATATTTTATTAGTATAATTCCTCTAACTAGCATTATTATAACATTAATATTTGTTTTTAATTTCAAACATTAACAAATTTAAATAATCACCTATTTAAAAAAATTGTTATTTAAATAATACGTTTATTAGTAATCGTATTAATTTGCATCATATACAGTTAAAGTCATTATTAGCCCCCCTGAATTATTAGCCCCCCTGTTTATTTTTTCCCCAATTTCTGTTTAACAGAGAGAAGATTTTTTTCAACACATTTCTAAACATAATACTTTTAATAACTCATCTCTAATAACTGATTTATTTTATCTTTGCCATGATGACAGTACATAATATTTTACTAGATATTTTTCAAGACACTTCTATACAGCTTAAAGTGACATTTAAAGGTTTAACTAGGTTAATTAGGTTAACTAGGCAGGTTAGGGTAATTAGGCAAGTTATTGTATAACGATGGTTTGTTCTGTAGACTATCGAAAAAATATAGCTTAAAGGGGCTAATAATTCTGACCTTAAATGGTATTTAAAAAAATTCAAAACGTCTTTCATTCTGGCCGAAATAAAACAAATGAGACTTTCTCAAGAGGAAAAAATATTATCAGACATACTGTGAAAATTTCCTTGCTCTGTTAAACATCATTTGGGAAATATTTTAAAAAAGAATAAAAAATATAAAGAGGGCTAATAATTCTGACTTTAACTGTATATATTTTTATTATAATTATAAAATTATAATTTTTTTATTAGTAGTATTGTATTATTACAAAAACAACAACAACAATAATGTGTTTGGTTTTTATTATTATTATTATTATTATTATTATTATTATTATTATTATTATTATTATTATTATCATAAGCCGCCACAAAAGTAGTAGACAATTTCAAAAAAATCATCCCATTTAAAATATAATTTATGCAAATAATAATATAATTAATAGTACTAATTTTATAAATATATATTTTATCAGTATTATAATTATTATAATAATCATCATTATAATATTATTATTTGTTTCTAATTTAAAACATTAACAACATTTAAACTATTTACAAAATATGCAAATAAAAATATTATTATTAATAGTACTAATTTTGTATTATAAATATGTTTTATTAGTATTATAATTATTATAATTATCACTATTAGTAGCATTGTATTATTACAAAAACAACAACAACAACAACAACAATATGTTTGTTTTTAGTATTATTATTATTATTATTATTATTATTATTATTATTGTTGTTGTTAATATTATTATTATTATCAGCCGCCACAAAAGTAGTAGACAATTTCAAATAAATCATCCCATTTAAAAAAATAATTTATGCAAATAATAATAATATTATTAATAGTACTCATTTTATAAATATATATTTTATCAGTATTATAATTATAATCATCATCATTATTATAGTATTATTGTTTGATTCTAATTTAAAACATTAACAACATTTAAACGATTTACAAAATATGCAAATAAAAATATTATTATTAATAGTATTATTTTTGTATTATAAATATGTTTTATTAGTATTATAATTATTACTATTACAATATTAAAAACAACAAACAAATTTAAAAGATTACCTATTTAAAAAATTATGCAAATAATAAGATTTATTAATAGTAATTTGTATCATAAATATATTTTAATTGTTATTAATAGTTTTTACTAATATAATAATAATAATAATAATAATAATAATAATAACAATAATAATAACAACAATATAGTGTTGTTGTTATTATTATTATTATTATTAAACCATTATTATTTAACTATTATGATTATTATGATGATGATCATTATTATTATTATTTATTTATTATTATTATTATTATTATTATTATTATTATTATTATTATTATTATTATTATTATTATTATTAAACCATTATTATTTAACTATTATTTAACTGTTACTATTCAACTATTATTATTATTATTATTATTATTATTATTAATATTATTATTATTATCATCATCATCATCAGTCGCTGCAAAAGTAGTAAACAATTTTAAATAAATCATCATATTTTATTCATCAAAATCTATAAATCAGACATATTTTTTATATTTATATAAATATTTTTATTTTAAGTATTACATTTTTAAAGAATTATTTTTTATTTTAAGTATTATTATAATAATACTTAGTTATACTTATTATTTAAGTATTAATATAATAGTTTTTGTTTTATTTTATTATTTTTATTATTATTATTATTATTATTATCATCATCATCGTCGTCGTCATCATCATCAGCCACCGAAGTAGGAGTAATACTGCAGTACGCTGCCTGCTCGCTCTTGAAACAAATACTCTACATAACCCGGACATACAGTCTAGCTTGTCAAATAATAAACCACAGGTATGAATATGCCGTGTTTAAGCTTGTCATCCTGTGAGGGTTTTCTCCAATTCAGGAAAAAAAAAGAGCCATGTGGCGGTATACCTGATTCCAGCTTAATGCACAAAAACCACTTCCACACAAGTGACAGACCACATTACCCCCATCACTTCCATTAGCTTTGATTTCTGGATGTCTGTCGAGAGCAGTTACACGTTTCCTCAAGCGAGCGCCTCAGTAAGAGCGAGTGTGTGTGAGGGAGAGAGATAGGGAAAGAAAAAAAAGAGTCACTAAAAATGCAGGGAATCAGATAGGTCAGTGATTCTGAGTGCCATGTCAAGCCGTTTACTTTGGGGAATTTAATAATGGCTGTTTGGCCTCTATGGCTATTTGTTCTGCTATTATGAGCCACTGAAATGCTTATGAATCCAGAAAATGTGAGGTAAGAGAGTACTCTACATTTCCTACTGCTTAACCAGAGACTTAAATATGCATGAAGCTCCGAGGGGAATTCATACGGATAGGCCACACACACACTACACCTACAAATATAAACAGCACACACTTATACACACATATACTCTAGGGCTGGGTGGTATGAGATTATTTACCATGTGACAAAACTGTGTTATCCAGAAGTTGACGTTTCGCTTTTACCATTTATTGCTGTTAATGAGCAGGGTCACAACTCCAATGATGTGCAGCGCATATGTAGGCTATTTTATAATGCGACTCGTATAATAAGAGTCAGGAATTTCCTTAAGTAATTTAATTGTACTGATTTTTGCTTTTAGTTCAAATTATGTGAAGCTGCTGTCCCTTATTCATTTACATTAATTTATAATAATTATAGAAATCATTAATTTTTATTAATATTAAAATTAATAATATTTATTTTTCTGCTATATTTATAAAAAGTTCAAATTTATAAATATAAAACAATCAAATATTTATTTATTTATTTATTTATTTATTTATTTATTTATTTATTTATTTATTTATTTATTATTTCATTTTGCTGGATTATCCCACAACGATATTAAAGGCATATTTCACCCAAAAATGAAAGTTTATTTATCATTTATTGGGCCTCAAGTGATTCCAAACTAGGGCTACACAATATATCGTTTCAGCATCGATATCCCGATGTGCGAGTCCACAATAATCACATCGCAGAGATCTGCAATGTAGTTGGGATTATAGTTGACCAAACATTACAGTTAACAACATGGAGTAATTTCATATTTCATATATTTCATTAACTTTGAGTGAAAGTTTATTATTTGCATGTGTTTTTAAGACCTGACTGTAAGAAGCAGATTTAAGCCATTTGGGCACAATAAGTGAAACATTTGTAGCTTAAAGATTAATTGTATATAATATAATTATTTACTCAATCAAAATAATAGGTGTTATTATTATTATTATTATTATTATTATTATTATTATTATACAGTGATTATTTATTTTCTGCTTCTGAAAACTGTTTGACTTGAAAGGAAATTATAAATTATAATATTTTTTTTGTTGTATTTAACTATGCTTGTCACTTTTAAAATTATATTTAATACAGATACACACCCCTACAGAATCATCACAATCAGTCTAAAATTTGAATTCTTTACAAGCTATTCAAGTAATCTGCTGAAATTGCATTTATTTCGCAATATATATTGCAGTGAATGAAAATATTGCAATGTTAGTTTTTTTCCCAATATCCTGCAGCCCTATTCCAAATCTTTATGAGTTTCTTTTTTTATAACACTAAAAAGTTATTTTGAAAAATGTTGAAAACCAGTAACCATTGACTTCCATAATAAGACATTAAATATTATGGTACACAATGGTTACTGGTTTTCAAAATAATTAAAATTTTTTGGATATGGGTGTTTCCCAGTACTGGGTTGCAGCTGGAAGGGCATAAAACATATGCTGGAATAGTTGGTGGTTCATTTATGGCGACCCCTGTTAAATAAAGGGACTAAGCCAAAGGAAAATGAAAGAATGAATAAATTTAAAATAAAATTTGTAGCCAAAAATGACTATATTCTGATATAAAAATCATAATATTATAAATCTGCTTATAATGTTCCCAATGCACACATCTATATAGGTTTTTTAAGCAAAACAATAAAAATATACATAATTTTGTTGTTTTGCATTGTTTAATTTAATGTTTTTTTTTTTTCTGAGTAAAAAATAAGCCGTTTCATACATAGGCTAAAATGTCATTCAATGTAAACATAGTTTTTATTGTTATTATTATTATTTAATATGAATAATTGTGTCAGTCATATTTAGAACGAGTAATTTAAATATATAATAATATAATTTTTTAAGATTTCTTTTTTGGCATTTTGCCTTTATTTGACAGCGCAGGAGGATGACAAGAAGTGGGAGAGAGAGGGGGATTGGATCTGGAAAAAAAGTCCAAGAGCCGGGATTCGAACTCAGGATGCCCAGAGCGCTGTTGCACTATATGTCATTTCAATAACCACTGGGCAATTGTGTCAACATAACATATAAGGATCAGAATACAGTGCCAAATATGAATATAATATTAATATAAAAATATATAAAATATGTTTTTTTAAATTAACTTTACTACTACTATGCCTTAAACCACTATGCTTTTTATATATGTAAGCAATGAGTTTTAAAATATAGCCAACTTTAAAGTAGTATACATTAACATTAAACATGTTCTACACCATTTCACCAAGAATTCATTTTCACAAAACTTACCTAAAACATTTAAGACTTACATTTTGCCTGCTTTCTATAATCTATGCATTTGTAAATGTAATATGAAGCAGACACTAAAAATGCTACATCTGGTCTTTGAACTACATACAAACATTCACTTTTACATGCAATCATGCATGCCTATTGAAATATGCATAGACGTGTATGCACTCATGTGTAGATTCCAAATCAAGTGTCTCTATCTGGAACACAAACACACACATCAAGGCATTTAAAACACACAGTTTTTTTTCTTCTATTTCTGGTAGCATGGGCTACTGTGCAGTCAGGAAGAGACAATGAAACAGCTTCAACCCAAAAGCTGAATGCTCTGCGAGTCTACTAATAGTACTAATTTTGTATTATAAATTAGAGCTGGGCCATTAAGCGATATTATATTGAAATCGCGATAAAACGTATGCCGATATCAATGATAAGCTCTGGACTTTTTTACTCTATTTGCTCTAAGAGTCAATCACGCAGCAAAAATGTGCAACAATGGGAATCTAAAAGCGTGTTGTTATTAGAGATGTACCGAATTTTCAGACACCAAAAATTTATCAGACGAAAATATGTTATGCCATTTATTGGAGCCTCTAATTTTCATGGCTTCAGTCATGGTTGGGGTACTCTTTTAAATCTGGAAGCATTAACAACTTATATCGAAATATATATATCGTTATCATTCAATTTGAAAAATAATTATTGACATTGCATTTTTGCCATGTCGCCCAGTCCAATTTTAATATATTTTTATTAGTATTATAATTATCAGTATTATGATATATTATTATTTGTTTTTAATTTTAAACATAAACACCAACAAACATCATTTAAAAAAAATAATCACCTGTTGAAAATAATTTATGCGAATAAAAACATTATAAATAGTATTCATTTTGTAAACGTAACATTAAGCAAAAAAAAAAAAAAAAAACAGGACATCTTGGCTTTGAACTATATACAAACATTCACTTTTACATGCAATCATGCATGCCTATTGAAATATGCATAGACGTGTATGCAATCATGCATAGATTTCAAATCAAGTGCCTCTATCTGGAACACAAACACGCACATCAAGACATTTAAAACACACAGAATATATATTTTTTTCTTATATTTCTGGAAGCATGGGCTACTGTGCAGTCAGGAAGAGACAATGAAACAGCTTCAACCCAAAAGCTAAAAGCATCACACAGCAGAAATGCGCAACAATGGGAATCTAAAAGTGTGTTGAAAATTTATCAGCCGAAAATATGTTATGCCATATATTGGACCTTCTAATTTTCGTGGCTTCAGTCATGGTTGGGGTACTTATTTAAATCTGGAGAAATTAACAACTTATATTGAAATATATTGTTATTGTTCAATTTGGAAAATAATTATCGACATTCATTTTTGCCATATCGCCCAGTCCAATTTAAATATATTTTTATTAGTATTATAATTATCAGTATTATGATATATTAATATGTTTTTAATTTTAAACATTAACAAACATCATTTTAAATAATCACCTGTTGAAAATAACTTATGGAAATAAAAATATTATTAATATTCATTTTGTAAATGTAATATGAAGCAGACACTAAAAACGGGACATCTCGTCTTTGAACCATATACAAACATTTACTTTTACATGCAATCATGCATGCCTATTGAAATATGCATAGACGTGTATGCACTCATGTGTAGATTCCAAATCAAGTGTCTCTATCTGGGACACAAACACATCAAGGCATTTAAAACACACAGATTTTTTTTTCTCTTCTATTTCTGGAAGCATGGGCTACTGTGCAGTCAGGAAGAGACAATGAAACAGCTTCAACCCAAAAGCTGAAAGCTCTACGAGTCTTTAAAGTTTTGGAGAAAGTGTCACACCTCTGGTCCAGGGGGACGGCGAGCACGAAACACTGAGAACGCGGCAGATGCAACACCTCCCAAGCTGAAGGGTTTCAACAAAAACAGCAGGTAGAGTGCTGTCGACTGGCAGCAAGTGAAAATTCCCTCCCTGTTTCCTCTGAGAGAGCTACACGCCGCAATTACCCCCTCAGAGAAACTGTAAGAGAGCTAGGAAAGCCAGACACGGCAGGCGAGCACCAGAGATTTTATATATTTCTCTAATCTTTCTTGCTCTTGTAATGCTCTTTACAGTAATGGCTTGTTTAGTACATCTATTGATAGATGAAACGCTACAAACTCTGCATAGTCATCATAAATAACAACACAGCAGCTTGCAGAAGAGAGAAAAAGAGAGATAGAGAGAGAGAGAGAGAGAGTTGCTTCTGCAGGTTTCAGCTCTGCGTATATGAGCACGCTGGATGCTCGCGCTTGCCCTCAGGAGCCGGCCGGTTTTTATGTACGATTCTCAGAGCATTCGACATGGGAATTTTTGGAGTAAACCTATTTCGGTCCGGGCCAACATTATCAGTTACAGGATTTTTTTTTTTCTTCCCCTGATTTTCCACTCAATGGACTGTGTTTTCTACTCAATGAATCAAGGCAAAGAAAAACCCGAAAGAGAGCAACAAGAAAGAAGGAAAGAAAGAGAGGGAAATAGCCCCTGTTTATTAGATACACAGATCAAGATCTTCAGGGAGGAATGTTTGTTTTAAGCGTTCCTCCTACTGTGCCTACATGTACAGTAATATATATATATATATATATATATATATATATATATATATATATATATATATATATATATATATATATATATATATATCATTGTTTTCTACAAGGAATTATTAAATCAAAGGGTAATCAAGTATTATATTGTGTATTGAATATTATTATAACATTATATCACATTAAATAAGTCACATATTAAGTAATAAGTAAAGTTATTTTTAAAATTAGGGAAAAATATGTATAGAACTATTGATGTTATATGTTGGAACTAAAATCAAGCAATTTTAACAAATTATTAACAAGTTACACTGATTTGTTGACCTAATTTTCCCCTTCAAATGTTTTTTTAATAAATGTAAAGATTGGCTTTAAAAAAACTAAACCACATTACAGGAGAATTTTAATTTAACTAGCAAAAACAAAAGTTATTAAATATGTAATTAAGAGAGTATGTAATAAAGAAAAACTATTAAATATTAAACCCTACACTGTAAAAATTGATTAGTTAAAGTGAGAAAACCAATTGCTTTAAAAAAACTAGTTCACTTTACAAAAATAATGTAAGTAAACCCATTGTCTCTTGGAACTCTTAAGTTGACTTACATTTTATAATTATGCAAACTGTATTCACCTTTTTAAAATAAAAGTAAACTAATCACTTTTTCCAATACACAATAATTATATTTGTTTTTTTCCACCTTTTCTGTATCTAGCAAAAATGACAGTAACTAAAACAAATCAGCTCTTACTTCTAAATTCAATACAGGCTATAATTGTAGATTCTATAGACTTAATGAAGCACCAAATGTGTAATATTGTAATAATTACAGTAATCATTTGAAAACAGACATGCTAAAATAGTCTGACACTGTGAAAAAGAATTAGTTGACAATAAGTGAGTTTAAAGTGTAAGAATTAAAGTGAGTACAATAAGCATAAATATAAAAATTAAGCCAACTTAACAGTTCCAAGTTACAATGGGTTTACTTACATTATTTTTGTAAAGTCAACTTGTTGCTTTTAAGGCAATTGGTTTACAGATATTTGAAGTCTCTGGTGTAATATGGACTAAACCACACTGTAAAAAAATGCAGGGTTCCACACAATTCATTCATGTTGTCCCAACACAAATTGATTAAGTTAACTTAACACTTTTAACAAATTTATGTGGATTGAACATTAAAAAAAATTAATTTGTCCCAATGAAATCTCAAGAATTGTGTTGTTTCAGCTTATTTTAAATAAGTAGTTTGAACAAGCAAAAAATAATATTTTTTTTAGTGCAGGGGTGTCCAAACTTGGTCCTGGAGGGCCACTGTCCTGCAGATTTTAGCTCCAACTTGCCTCAACAGACCTGCAAGGATATTTAGGAAGCCTATAAGAGCTTGATTAGCTGGTTCAGGTGTATCTGATTGGGGTTGGAACTAAACTTTGCAGAACACAGGTCCTTCAGGACCGAGTTTGGGCACCCAACTCAAACCTACTGACGGTTTAATTAAATTAATAGGACCAAATTTAACCTAATGTTTGCATTTTTGGCTTAAATAACCCAGCATTTTTTAGAGTGTATTGTTTAAATGTGTGTGCTATGCAATCAAACTAAACTGATATAAACTACTGTATAAGGAATAGGGGGGAAAACATGCAACTCACTGACGAAAGCATGTCCAATTTTTAGATTTGTTTGCCAAATCCATGTGTAACTCTATTAGTGTCGTAAGGGTGTATTTATCATATGGTGTGCGTTTGATAAGATGCATAAACGTGCACACTACGCAGTGACACAGTATTTTTTTAGTTTGTTCAAACTTTGAATGACTACAATATTGACCGTTTTTGTATACAATACTGACTGTATAAAATAACATTTAATATAACATGTTTAAATACAGTGCTCAACATAAATGAGTACACTCCATTTTGAAAATGAATATTTGTATTCGTTTTCAGTGAATATAGGTCATATATTTTGGTGGATTTGAGCAAAACAGATTTATTAAATGGATATATTTATTAAAATAACATTTTAATCACCAAACATCTTTAGCAATAGAACGATAACACATTTAAATGCATACAAAACATTGGGAAAAATATAAACTACAAAATTTCAACAATTTTTGTTTGTTTGTCTTGATTTTTGCTCTTTTTATAAATTTTTTATTTAATATTTTTCCCTAAGATATAAATTTGGGTGTACTAATTTTGTATTATTGTTAGATTAGCTGCAGATTTAGCTTCAGTACTGACTAATCTAATGTATATGCACAAATTTAATACTGTAAAGCTTGCTACAGAAAGCATTAATCTAAATGAGAGATCTGTGAGGTGTGTACTCATATATGTGGAGCACTGCATATTTGTCCATATACTATATAGACCAGGGGTGTTCAACCCTATTTCTTGGGATCTACCTTCCTGCAGATTTCAGTTGCAACTCATATCAAACACACCTGCCTGTAATTATCAAGTGCTGTTTAGGTCCTAATTACTTGGATCAGGTGTGTTTGGTCAGGGTTGGAGCTGAACTCTGTAGGAAGATAGATCCCCAGGAACAGGGTTGAGCACCCCTGATATACAGTAGACCATTTCAATGTGGTGATGTCATTGGCCTATGAACATTTCCTGCTTACTATCAAATTATTTCATATCAGTAACAAGAGGTAATTCAATAATAACTTGATGTTAAAACAGTTATCATAACATTATTTATCAATATGTGGCTCTTTTTGGATTCTCGGAAGCAATAGAAATTAAAAGCGTAAAACAGGAAATACGCTGGGACCATTGTTTTTTTAATGGTTTTAATTCACATTTTTACTTTGTTTTGTTTTTTTGTTTGTTCTGATTTTTATATTTACACTTTCTAATGACAACCTACAAACAAAAAGGCATACAATCGTATGTAAATTCATAAGAAAAATCTAAATATTTGAATCTAAACACAATCTAATTTAAACTCATAATGCTAAAATAACAAATAAAGGTAAAGTTAGTTTGTTTGCGCACATCATTTGTCATCAAATGCAATAAAAAGCAGCTAAATGCTATTCACGGACCACTGTAGTACATTCAAACCCAGAAGAAAAGCCCTGCATTACGGACTCTAACTACGTGAGAATTAATACTCTTTGAATAATTTAGCATGTGCTTCTGTTCATCAGGGCTTTGGGGATATCGAACACGCTTAAATCAGGCCTTTGTTTTCTGCTTTTTGTTTTAGTGAGAGGTGACACATTGATACAGTGGGTGACAATCCATCTCTCCCTCCGTCTCTCGCTCTCTTTGTGTCCTCCAGCGCAGAATTAAAAGCTCTAATTCACAGTGACACCAAAGGTAGATCAGGTCTAATCCGGTGCTTTAAAACCTAACAACCCTCAAAACTTTATAAATTTTGCATTAGGGGATGTTCAGCCCCGTCCATTTCAATCTCGCTCACTCCTTTTCTCTTTCAGAGCCGGATGGCATTGTTGTTGTTAAGTGCTGTTTCGGTGACAGCCGGCACACATCAGTCAGAAAATGACTAGCGAGCTGGATCCAAGGGGCCGGATGGTGATCAGGTCACAGCAGTGGGACCTGTTCTCCCGTCCCCGGAGATGACCTGGCCGCCGAGTCCAACAGATAACAGCCAAGTTCAGTCACTTGAAGTAATCCTTTAGTGACTAAAATGACTGGAATGACAAAATAGGAGAACGTGATTTACACTTTCCGACATCAATAAAAGCGGATATCCAGGGTGTTCTACTGAAGGGACAGAAGTGGAAAAAGGCTTGGAAAAAAGTGCCTCGCTTCTGCTGAAGGAGAGACGAGTGAACACCGGATGGAAAAGCAGAGAGCGTGAAAACGGCATCTTTTATTGTGTTGGGAACAGCGTAATCTTTCCGTCTCTCTAACAGGATTTGGTCACCTGATATCAGTGGCTCTGTTAATTAGTTTAACATTTATAGAAGCAACATGGGAGCCATAATGGAGCCACTGTTTAAACATGCAGTATCATATTTTGACATACAGTGCTGTTAAAGTCAATGTAAGACAGTAATAATATTTTTTAAAATGTCTGTACAAACATTTTATTTCTTTTTATATACATTTTAAGATTGGCTTAAAAAATAAATAAATAAAAAAAATTCACACCACGAACTGAACTAGGAAAAACCTTTAACCAATCCGTACTTAAAACAATACTGCCTACAATATTTTACCACCAGCAGTCAAAGTATGTGTACACCTATTTATTGTCTTATACGTATTACTGTCAACATTGCAGATTGTAAATTCTTTTGTTTTTTTGGGAGAATGTTGTTGAATTTTGCACTGTCATTGTATTTTGCTCTGTCTGGAGCCAGCATCTAAGCTTTTCACTCAACTTAATACACATGCTGCTGATGATGTGACAAAAAAAGTGATTTGATTTGAAAAGTGATTAAAAATGTAATTTTATCTAATAAATTAAGACAGAATATTAAGTTATAAACTGTGTACATTGAATTTACAAATATTTGAGGTCTCTAAAACTGTAAATTCTTTCAAAACTTGTATATCTATCAATTTGGCATATTGATAATTGCGGCCGAAAAAGCAATTACAAGGCATTAGTTACTTCCTGAAACCCCTACAATCCAAGAGTGGTTGAAAACGGTATATGACATTTATGTTATGGAAATAATAACATTTTCCATTCGCCTTTAAATGAATGTATTCAAAAATATCTGTACTAAATGGACTAAATATGGTTACTCTATCCAGATTTTGTAGAAGCATAAAAAAATTGCTACTTGCCCAGCAGGCACAGGGCATCAACATGACATCACATTGACGTTGTTCCTCAACGTCATTGGGACGTTGCATTTTGTTTGGAAATGAAAATCGGGTTGACGTCATAACTCAACGTCAGGCTGACCTCAATGTCCAACCGAAAATCAACCAAATATCAACATTGAATGATGTTACAGCTTGAAGTTATGTGAACATTATCACTAAGGCGTCTATCAGACTTTGGATTTTGGTTGCCATACCTGATGAATAAATTTCTGTTTTTGACATCAGTATGACGTTGGTTTAAGATGTTGGCTTGACGTTGGATTTTGGTCACCCAAATATCAACGTAATTTGACGTCGTTATTAGACATCAAAATAACGTTGTCCTTAGATGCTGGTTAGACATTGAATTTTGGTCATCTGACGTCATGACCTAAATCTAATCTAATAATAATAATGCATATTTGACCCTCCCTGAATTGTTTAAATTTTCATTCATTCATTTTCTTTTTGGCTTAGTCCCTTTTTTAGTCAGGGGTCGCCACAGCGAAATGAACTGCCAACTTA
The DNA here is from genome assembly GCA_903798195.1 of Danio kyathit. Taxonomy (NCBI): domain Eukaryota; kingdom Metazoa; phylum Chordata; class Actinopteri; order Cypriniformes; family Danionidae; genus Danio; species Danio kyathit. Next base: position 48,910,368 of record LR812530.1, read on the forward strand.
TCCAGCATATGTTTTACACAGTGGATGCCCTTCCAGCTGAAACCAATCACTAGGAAATGTTTAAATTTTGTTATGAATATTGCTTACATTTACTTCGCTTATTTAATTTTTTACATAGTCTTTTTGGTACTTTCTATATTGTATAAAAAAAAAAAAGTGAAATGATTGGCAGTGAAAAATGTATCCTCTTTAAGCTGAAATATTGTATTGGTTATGCTGCTAGACTAAATAAAATAAAAAAATTGTCTATATAATAATACACTTTAAAAATGGTTTATTCCATTCTATATTCATTATGTGTGTAATACGGACTAAACCAACTTAAACTAATAGGACCAAATTTAACCCAATGTTTGCATTTTGGGTTTAAATAACCCAGCATTTCTTAAAGTGTATTGTTCAAATGCTTGTGCTATATAACCAAACTAAAATGATATAAACTATAGGAATGTCAAAAAAAAAACATGCAACTCACTGAGGAAAGCATGTCCAATTTTTAGTTTTCTTTGCCAAATCTATGTGTAACTCTGTTAGTGTCGTGTGGGTGTGTTTATGCATCTTGGCAAATGCACACCATATGATAAACGTGCACACTACGCAGTGACAAACACTAGATGTCTTCCAATGTCATGACTCACGATGAAACACACATCACTTGCATTCCCATGCATTCAGAACAATTACGAAACGGTGAGTGATTCTGAGACAATGACACTATGTGCATGAAACATCTGGTCCAGGCGTGACACATCGTATCACAACAACAGGAAACAGACGGCTTCATTCATCTATATAGTGGAGGTTGGGGCTAGTCGTCACATATTTTACTCTTTATTGGGGTGGGATTCAATTTGAAGGTCATATTTTAAAGCTTAAATTCTTCATTACTTCTGATTTAAAGCACTTATTAATTAGATAAAGGCACGGTGGCTCGGTGGTTAGCACTGTGGCCTCACAGCAAGAAGGTCGCTGGTTCGAGTCCTGGCTGGGCCAGCTGGCATTTCTGTGTGGAGTAGAGCTGGGTGATAAAATCGGTATCGATATTTATTTATCGATGACCGAACATCATTGTCAATATCGATAAAGAAAAGATTCAGTATTTTGTTTTGGTATGAAGCTCTAAAATTTTATTAAAATGTGGCTGCTGAAGCAGTGCCAATAAGCTTAGGGTGTAAGTTTGTCATTTCCAATGGAGGTGCGCAACTTGCACGACGCACATATGGGAGCGACACACACATGTTGTGCAAGCGTGCACACATACAAATGTGAACTGTACGCATTTTCCAGCCGCACCTATTTGAAAACATCTAAACTTTTCCAAATGCTGCGAGGGCACCGCGATTCATGCAAGTAGAATTAACTAATCTGCTTCACACTTTGCATGGAAAACACATAATTTAGTAATATCGGCAGACTAATTACCTCAGACAAACTCTGCGCATCCAAACACTGCAGTGCTTTTTACTTTTCTCCATGAACTTGCATCGGAGCTGCAGCAATGGGTTGTCTATTAGTCATCCTCTGAGAAAATGGTTGATGGTCACATAGTTTTGAGAGACGCCAGGGGAGAGCGAGTGCAAAGTCCATTGTAAACGGTCAAGGAATCCACGTGCAAGCTTGTCACTTCAGGTCAGAATAACAACACATGCGAAAATGAGTGCTGTATAGCAGCAGTGAGGAGATTGTAATTAAAAGAGGATGTAATGATGTCGCCAGAGTGGCTTTTTGGTTTCTTTTCTTGTGCATCCCAGTCACTAGCACCCCATCTGAAAGATTTTTTCATCCTCTACATAAAACATATGCTGGAATAGTTGGTGGTTCATTCCACTGTGGCGACCTCTGAAATGCAGACTAAGCTGAAGGAAAATGAATGAATGAAATATTGTGAAACAACAAACAGGAAACAGTAGGCTTCAGTCATCTATAAAGTGGAGGTCGGGGGTAGTCGTCACATATTTTACTCTTTATCGGGGTGGGATTCATTCTAAAGGTTATTTTTTAAAGCGTAAATTCTTCATTACTTCTGATTTGATGAAATTGTAAATAAGATTGTGACACTTCTTCCCTCAAATGAAGGAAAGAACTTTATTTCAGTTTTCATTTTATTTACTTATTAATCACTGTCTGCAGAACATTGTAGAGCACTGAAAAATCAAACCTCATACGGCGGTAGAAGAAAATGTTGTTTATCCCCAAGAAAGAATGAATTTCCATAATGTTTCAAATGACACTTATCACTTGCGTTGCGAGAATCTGATGCAACAATTTAACAGAAAGCCTGAAATTACTTTCACCATAAAAGACTGAAATACGCAGTCCTTAAATTGAATTATAGGTTCATTTCGAACGGCCTCCCCAGAGTATCAGACGGTGGCAAAAATTACTAGCCATAATTTGAAAATATTTAGAGGCTTTAAATGAATTGTTTTTTATGCATGACTTTACCCGCAGCCAAAGATGGAGAGGAAAAAAAAAAGATGTAGTTCCTTACACAGTATGTTCATTTAAGTGAAAATATTGAGGTCAAAATCTCTGCAGACTGCAGTTTGCGGAGCAAGATGAAACAGCGCTCCCCTGACGATAAAAGGTGGAAACTATGATAAATAAAATATTATGGAGATGGATCTCTAATATTGCATTGTCACAATCAATTTCCTATTACCCTTCTCAATTTTGATATGGAGTGCATTATTTGCTGCTGAAATTCACTTTATAAAGCCAGAGACTCCAGTTTACATATAAACTGCTCCTGTTTCTTCTCGGGGCCCCGAGAATGAAAAGCCCATGGCTATGTGGAATGAATTGCGCATTTGAGATGCAATTAGGTTAGCATGTATACGGCAAAGCACAATCCTTCTCTCCGCCGCTCTTTTCTGCAGTCGCAGCTCTTGTCGCAGGAAGTGAACTACAGCCGGAACCAAATTGAATCAAATCAGCTAGCGGCCCTCCCGATTAAACCAGCCAAAGCCAACAAAATGATTGTCATATTTTTCCAAGGCGCAGCTAAAAAGAGATCATTTTTAATAACGGCAAATCGTGGGGTGCGTATTAGTATGTTAAACAGCAAAACGTGTTGGCATTGAGATGAACTGTTTCCACTTACAAGACGTGACATGCTGTAAACTCTTAGCGGGTTTCTCTCGCACTCTTCCCTTCCTGAATGACATCATTAGCGTGAGGAGAGAGACCCTGTTAGGACGAAACGCTGACAGGAAGTGTGCGCGCACCGATGTGACGGCAGTTAATTACTCTGTTGGCACCTCTTTCTCGGAGCGAAAAATGAGGGAAATGGGGGTCACGTTTTTCACAAACGGAGAAGAGCGGTGTTTAATGACGTGACACCTGGTTTAATGTAGTATGCAAGAAGGTGACAGAGAGAAAGACACAGAGAGAGAGTCAGAGGTAAAGAGAGGCTGCCGGTGGATTCAGAAATGTACAGCACGTGCAAATGAAGTCGCGGGAAAAGGCTGGAAAAGAGGGTGTCGTGGAGAAGAAGCTGGGAAACGACACTGATGGAGCGAAGGTGCGAAAAAGAAAGGGATATGAGGAGACGCACACCGCACACAGCAATTCTCTCGGTACTTTAGGTTTGGTGAAGCACAAATTAAGTGACAAAGTTCAGATAGGTCAGATTCGTGGCGTGAAAAAAGAAAGGCTAAATCTACATCTGATAATCGGAAGGTGTCAACAAAAAACAGAATGGAATAGAAATCACTGACAGCACATCTACTGTATGTGACGTGACTGTTGCTTGCATAGTACACTGCAAAAAACGTCAAGCACCTAGCCTAGTTCCACAAATTTTTATGTTTTTAATATATTACTTTTTAGATATTACTTGATTTTTTTCTTTTTTAAGCTGACCCAAACTTGACTCCAACTTTAAGATTACCCATTTAGCGTTTCACAGAAGATACACTCAAAAACAATCTATTTTGTTTTTTAAAATGAGTTGAAACCACACAATTCTTAATTTTTTAGGGAACAGATTATTTTTTTTATGTCTAATCCACTTAAATTTGTAAAAATTATTGTGTTAGCTTAATCGATTTATGTTGGGACAACATGAAGGAAATGTGTGGAACCCTGCATTTTTTAGTGTACACTGAGCCATTAGTAGGGCCAAACATAATCTTTGGACATTTGTTGCTATTTCTACACATCTGTAAAAAAAAAAAATCATCCATGCGGAATGATTTTGGGAGTATCGTAACTAAAAACTTAATATATGAAATAAAAAAAATAATACCTTTTTAACTTTTATTTAATGTTTACAACAGGGGTCTCAAACTCAAATTGGCAGGGGGCCATATCAATGTAAACCTGATGTAATTGATGCACTCAGACATTCTTCCACAGAGTATATGCAGTCAAAGCTCCTTCTTTTTGTTTTTTATTGAAGGGGTAGTTTTAATTTCTATGAAAATACTACAATTTAATAATAGGCATAATAATAATTATTATTCTGTTCCAATCAATTGTTGCCTAACCAAAAGTTTAACAAAGTACAGCAGAAAGCAGATTGGGTATCTTTTTACTGGCATGAAACTTTTTACTTTTACTTTTTTTTTGTAAAACAACAACAAAAAGGGGGATATATATATATATATATATATATATATATATATATATATATATATATATATATATATATATATATATATATATATATATATATATATATATATATATAAATACATATATATATATATATATATATATATATATACATATACATATATATACAAGGTTTCCGCTACATTCATTCATCCGTGGCGGGCCGCCACGCCAAAATTCATCCCACCACGGCTACATTACAGCTTCTTATTTAAAACATTTAGTCGTGTTTTTTATAGCGGATTATAATCGCACCAAAACATATTAGAGGTAAACCGCGCAAACTTTTCTGTAACGGTAGTAGTGCTGTGCGCTATTTGTTCAAGGTGACATGCTGACTGACTCTCTGACAGACTGACTGACAGGTGCGTGAGTCTAGCAAACACCGCGTAGCTTTCAGTTAAGATGAACACAGTTTCCAGAAGTATACTTTATTGATAAAGGTCAATGGCTTTGCATACAATGATTTTATCTTGCTGGAGTTTTATGCCGTTTCACTTTACTTCAGGACGCGTTAATGTCGGAAAACGCACAAAAACGCACTAAATCGCGCTTCAGCAGCGCTTACTGGAGAGCGCACAAGAAGATCTGCACTTGAACGTGTAAATTTGAGTGCGTGCAAGAAGTTCTGTGCTCGAACAGAGGAAATCGGCGCGCAAGCAAAGAGATTCGCATGCTCATATTACATGAATGCTATCTTGAATTGTAATACTGCGTGTAATATTTGTCTTTGAAATAGTTGGCAGATCTGTGGAAAAAAAAAGTCCTGCCGCCACTGCTGGAAAAAATCCTAGAGGAAACACTGCATACATATATATATATATATATATATATATATATATAGGAACATTTGAATCGAAGATTAGCAAAATTATCATATTTACACCACCACGAAGATGTGTTTGTACACAATACAGGTGGTATAAAACTAATTATAAACAAATGACCCTTGATCATTTTCAAAAATAGAGCTTTAGTAAAAATAGAGCATTAACGGACATACTTCAACGTTTAAATCAGCTCCAGTAATAATCTGCATGTGCATTACTTTCGACCGCACACTGAGAGAAACCGAAAGTAACCCAGATATATAGTAAAGTACTTTAAATATCCAGTAGGTGGGGTGGTCAAAACCACAAGTGGCTATATGCGATTGCACAACAATGACAGTGATTCAAAAATATATGTTTTGGGGGGGGTTGAATCTTGTTACTCAATGATGGGCTAAAGATCTGCGGAAATCTGTGGATTTCTGTACACGCAGATTCCATGTGGGCCTAGCCATTAGTTACAGAAATCCTGTATTGATAAGAGGTCAACACTGGATTAACTTGTGCTAATTAGTCCAGTCAACATTTAATAATCTAAAAATTAAAAATTAAAAAAAAAAGTCAAACAATCCTTAATTTTATGTTTAAAGTATTAAAGTAGATTTTTGCAGACTTTAAACAATGTCTTCTTAGCAGTCTGCAGAAGAACATTGATACTGTAAAAAATGGCCGTGATTTCAACGGTAAAATACTGTAAAAATGCTACAGAACAAATCCGTAACCTGGTTAGCATGTTTCCTTAATATATACGGCGAATAACCGTAAATTGACTTTCCCAGAATTCCCTGCATGGCACATCACTTTTTATGCTTTTTGTTGATATTACTATGCATCTTTTTAGTTGTTTCCCCATCAGTTATGTACATTAGAGATTTATGTTACATCTAACGTTAATAAACTATGTTTATTTCATGACTTTAATTTTATCCGTGTTACCATACTGGTGTTTAGTAGCTGTGTGAATGACACTGATCACTTTCTTTACACTGATACACTTTTCTGATTGTGGGAAAAGTTGTTTGTGATGAGCATTGGTTCATTATGTATGAACTTTCTCATCACCACCTGCATATGGCTGTGTTAATGTGTCTATCTGTGTAACAAAAGATGTGTAGATGTTGCTAATTTAAAATACAGACATATTACCTATATAAATCAATAAAATAGGGTAATTTACTGTAAAAATTAGAAATTACTTTTACGGTTTGTACCGTATTTTTTACGGTTAAATACTGGCAACCACAGCTGCCGTTTTTTTACCGTAAATTTTACGGATTTATTTTTTACAGTGTAGTAAAACATTAAATATTACTTCCAACATTTAATGAATTACCATTTTACAGTGTGCATTCACTAAAACCAAATCATCTAATGAAATTTATGAATATAACATGCATGTACTTTAATATTTATTAATTAATACAAATGCATATCCAGTGTAACTAAATAGTTTTCTTTTCTTAGTTTTCTACTAATCGTAAACTTCACTGTTCAACTGTTTTTTTTAAACATGCATTTTATCTAAATATTCAAATAAACATTCATATAATTTCTGATATTACACATTATCTTTTCAAGTACAATTTCCCCAAATCTGCTAGCATAATAAAAAATAGTTTATTAGAATTATTTTAGATGAGATACACAGTTGCATGTCATTATTGCAGAAAAGTCTGCTTTCTAAATATATTATGGGAATATTTAAGAAAGAAAATACTTAATATTTAAGTACCAGAAAAGCAATAACAAGACTTTAATTTAGTGACAATTTACAGTGTGAATTCATGTACTTAAATATTTATTAATTAATACACATGTATAATGTGTATATATAGTATAACTAAATATACATTTTCATAGTTCTCTACCTATTTTAATCATAAATTTCACTGTTCAGCTGTTTTTTAAACATGCATTTTATATAAATATTCAAATTAATATTCATATAATTTCAAATATTGCACATTACTATTTTAAGCATTATGATGCCCCCAAATCTGCAAGCATAATAAATATAATAATAAAAATATAAGTTATAGAATTATTTTAGTTGAACTACTCCGTTGCATGTCATTATTGCAATAGTCTGCTTCCCAAATATATTATGAGAAATCTTTAAGAAATAAAATACTTCATATTTAAGTTCCAGAAAAGCAACAAGACTTGTCACAACTGACTAATTTAGTCACAATTTACAGTGAATTCACTAAAATCATCAAATAAAATTAATATATTAAAAACATACATGAATTTTAATATTTATGAATTAATTCATATGTATAATGTATATATCCAGCATAACTAAATATACATTTTCATAGTTTTCTACCTATTTTAATCATAAATTTCACTGTTAAAACTGTTTTTTTTTTAAACATAAATTTTATATCAATATTCAATTAAACATTAATATAATTCCAACACTTACACATTATCTTTTCAAGTGCTATGATGTCCCCAAATCGCCAAGCATAATAAACTAAATAATAAAAACAGGCTATTCAAAATATTTTATATGGAGGTACACAGTTGCATATATTATTATTGCAGAAAGTCTGCTTCCCAAATATATAGAGAAATATTTAAGAAATAAAACACTTCATATTTAAGTACGAGGAAATTTTAATTAAGTGAAAATGTATGATATTTTGATCATTCCAACTTAAATTACGAGTTTAAATCAGTGAATGCCTTTCCTGTAACATAACATCACACAGTGTTCAAGCAACACACTAAATCACCAAAATATATTAAACTTTTTATATCGCCGTGAAAGAACTTGGACCATTTCCCGAAGCGTTTTCATTAACTATATATGTTCGGACGTGTATTTTATTTTTTTTCTTCGTCTGTCAGAACAACCCCCTTATCAGTGCTGTAAATCTAACATATATCCTTTACCCACAATTCCCCCCTCGCCGTGGGTCATTTGACTGCAGGGCTGGAAAAGAAAACGAAATGTGAGTCATTGCGAAACAGAAAAGAACAAAAAAAATAAAAAATGAAACAAAGAGCAGGGCGGTTCATATTTTGTGACAGGCCCTTTCCACATGAAGTGCTGGGGTTGTGTGGAGGAATTATGACAGACTGGTTTTCACAGCTCCACCGAAGCCCACAGAGTCCTGCCAAGTGCTAAGAGCTGCCAGCAACGGTGACCTTTTAATACGACACAAAGACCACGGCACACAGGGTCAGCCTTCCACGGACAAGACAAGGGGAAAGATAGAGGACGAGAAGAAAGAAAGAGAAAGAGAGCTCGGCCTTTAGCTGGCTCCTTTAATGTGCAGTCACCCACAAAATCATAAAAAAGCCCTTTATTTTATGCTAAAGCAAAAACCTGACAGGAAATGCGTTTCAAATAGGCATGGGACGATAGCCAGTTTAAAGGTTTACCGCGGTTTGGAAAAGTCAAGGTTTTATAACCGCTAAAAATTTCTGGTACAGTATATCGTTCCTATTATATACAGTCAAAATTATTAGCCCTTTTAAAAATTATTTTAACAGAGCAAGGAGATTTTCACAGTATGTCCCATAATATGGTTTCTTCTGAAGAACGTCTTATTTATTTTATTCGGCTAGAATAAAATATTATTAGCCTCCTTAAGCAATATTTATTTGCGATTGTCTACAGAACAAATCATCATTATACAATGACTTGCCTAATTACCCTAACTTGCCTAGTTCAGTGTTTCCCAACAATGTTCCTAAAGGCACACCAACAGTACATATTTTGGATGTCTCCCTTATCTGACCCATTCATTTCAGGTTTTGGAGTCTCTTCTAATTTTTTTATTTGAATGAGTTGATTCAGGTGTGTTTGATTATGGATAGGTTGAAAACGTGTACTATTGGTGTGCCTTCAAAAACAGGGTTGGGAAAAACTGGCCTACAGTAGTTAACCTAATTAAGTCTTTAAATGTCACTTTAAGCTGAATACTATGAAACTTGCAAAATGTCCAGTAAAATATGATGCACTGTCATCATGGCAAAGATAAAATAAATCAGTTATTAGAAATGAGTTATTAAAACTATTATGTTTAGAAATGTGTTAAACATAAATTGGGAAAGAAAATAGAGACTTCAACTATCTTGTTTGTTTTTTTATGTTTTTACCTATTTTAACTCCAAATAGAGACTTCCTAATGAATTGTACAGTCAGTAGAACTTAAGAAAATCCTGACATTAGGATTTGTCTGTTTTTAAAACAACCAGCTACAGGAAGTCAAATAAAAGTTAAAGGGCACCTATGATTAAAATCAACTTTTGTAAGCTGTTCAGACAGAACTGTGTGTAGTGTGTCCACAGTCATATTGAGGTGATACAGTATATATCCAACAAGCCTCTTTTTTTTTTTTAATTTCCTGACATTAAAATAGGATCCAAATCCCAGTTTGAGGTCCACCGTATTGTGACATAGAAGTGTGTTTTTTTTTAATGGCTGTATTCTCTCGCTTACATCTCGGTTTCTTGAGCACCCCAAATTTAACCCTCAAGCAGCAAAATGAGTAAGAAACAGCCGTCTTTGGAAAGTTACTTTGATAAGAGGAAAAGGCCCAGTGAAGGATCCGCTATACCAACGCTATCTCACGGCAATTCGTAACTTTTTCATTAGTGGCTAATTCGTATGAATTCGTACGATCTAATTCGTACAAATTAGTATGATTTGCCCATCACCCAATGACGGTTGGGGTTAGGGGTGGGGTTAGGTGCCACGCCTCCTTTTTAAAATCGTACATTTTCGTACGACTGAACTCGTACGAATTCGTACGAATTAGCCACTAAACTCACAAAACGTAAAATACTTACGTTTCCTCGTGAGATCAGGCTGGCTATACAGTATTGCCAAGGATCCGCAACCCATTTGTCAACAAATCAGGTGAAGCCAACATGGCTGTGCAAGAAGATCAACTGCTGGAGATTGCAAATGACGGTGGCACTTTAGTGGCCATTTGCATATTGCGTCTTTTCTAGAGTTCATGCACAAGTGGCGTGACTCGGTTGTGCCTTCCACGAGTCTCGTGACAACAATTGACCGATCAGCTCCTTTAGCTTGTATGGAATATAAACATTTCGGTAGACTAAATATCTCAGACAAACACAGAACACCCAAACACTGCAGTGCTTTACAATTTTTTCCATAAACAAAACTTGTATCAGAGTGACAGCAGTGTTAGCTTGTCATCCTCAGAGAAAACGGTTTATGGTCACAAAAAAACGCTACCCAACCCCGCCCCCAATACCAAAAAAAAAAAAAAGAGCAACAGTATTCATTCATTTTCTTTTCATTTTAGTCTCTTTATTAATCTGGGGTCGCCACAGCGGAATGAACCGCCAACTTATCCAGCATATGTTTTACGCAAAGGATGCCCTTCCAGCTGCAACCCATCACTGGGAAACATCCATACACACTCATTAACACACATACACCACGGACAATTTAGCCTTCCCAATTTACCTGTACCACATGTTTTTGGACTTGTGGGGGAAACCAGAGCACCCCGAGGAAACCCACGCGAACACATGGAGAACATGCAAACTCAGAGCAACAGTATTTCAAGCAGAAAGCAGAAGCAGACCATCCACATCAAAAGCTACTGGTCAACCCATGATTCAGCAAAGATCTGAAAAACAAATCGCTTATACAGCAACATTCAAGCATACTGGATACCTGCTTACTTTATATCTAAAGAAAAGAAAGATATCCAAAGATGCAAATCTGTTTTTAAAACTAATGGAGAGAGAAAATTATTTAGCCTGGCATGTTTCTTAAAATAAAATCTATTGTGTTTAATAGGGAAAATGTTGTTGTTGTTGTTTTTAACCCAGACATTTAAAAAACATATATTAGAACAGTAATCACAATACTGTGACACCGGGATATTTTTATCCAAGGATATCATACTTTCAGAATCTTATACCGGCCCATGCCTAGTTTCAAATGTCATGTTTCACTTGGATTTGTGTTTAAAATGGTGGCTGGCCAGCGGCTTGAACGGTGGGTAGCGAATGTAGTCAGTTAACTTCCTCTTCAAGAGGAAACTAGATACATCTGAACTCATTCAGGGATTTAGGGAGCTGCAAGCTGTGTGTGTGTATGTCTATCTGTGTGTGTGTACCGAATGTGTAAGAAACAGCTAGTAGGGGGTTGTCACAATTCTTCTACTTGTGCCTGCTTGTGTAACCACTCGCTGTGACCAACCTCGTTCTTGCTCTTTCTGTCTGTCTATCTCCTCCTGTAGCCCATTAGAATGCTGTCATCAACTCATTTTTTCACTCGATGCCAAAATCCACCATGCCAAGGCCAAGCCACTGGGCCAGTTTTCACTTTAGAGGTGACCCGGTACTGCTAAAATGTCATATTTAATCAATTCGCTAAAGAAAACAGACAAACTCACCACGTTCATACTTGTAATTATATCCAAATGGGGACTCCTGCTGAATTGTACTGTCAACAGGACTTAAGATTTTTGATTTTATAGCATAATGCAAATTGCTTAAGAAAATCCTGACTTTTGGATTTGTCAGTTTGTCAGCTGCAGGAAGCCAATTCAAAGTTAAAACACTGAAAATAAAAGCACTTACTTACAATCTTTGTTTTTATAAATATTGAACTTACGGCTAACATGTCTAGAATTTCTCAATGTAACATTCATATTTACTTTGTATAAGTGGAGGAGTTTTTCTGATGTATGACATGTAAATTATGACATTGATTAATAAGGATGAGTCATTTATTTACTGTAGTAACAAGCATTGCTGACACTGTCAATAAAAAGTAACAAAACTTAAATGTTAGAAAACTTAATTCATATTATTATTATTATTATTATTATTATTATCATCATCATCATTATTATTATTAGATTTAAATGTTGTGCTTGTTTTATTTAATTTTATCTAAGCAAAATTATGACTGTCACATTTTGACAATTTATATAACACTAAAAAATTACTAAAAACTAAAACATTAAATAAATATTGTAAGGCCTTTTTAGAACCAAAATCATTCAATGACATTAATATTAGTAACATAATTAATTGTCATTTTATAATTGTCTTTCATTTATAGTTGTGTATATTAAGGCTGCACGATATTGGAAAAATCTAACATTGCAATTTATTTATTTATGTATTTTTTGCGATATATATTGCGATATTAATACAATTTCATCATATGACTAAATATCTCCATTTGGAAATAATTTATAATATTACATTAATTGGGCTGATTCAGCAGTGGGAGTGCATCTCCATAAAATAAAATTAAATTAAATCTTTTCGGGGTCCTCCGACACAATTTCATCGAGGTCTGTGCTATTTGCAGTGCATGTCTGTATTTGCATGTGTTGTGAGTATTTTTTTGCACGTGTTTAGTCAATGATTGATGAATTAATTTTTACTATTTGCATCTCCATAAAGTCTAATAAACAATCTTTAAACGTTTTGGGGTCCCCGACACATTTTCGTTGTGGTCTGTGCTATTTGCGGTGCATTTCTCTATTTGCATATGTTGTGAGTATTGTCATGCATGCGTTTAGTCAGAGATTGATGAATTAATGTTTACTATTTGCATCTCCGTAAAATCTAATAAACAATCTATAAACTTTTTGGGGTCCCCCGACATGTTTTCATGCTATTTGCAGTGCATTTCTGTATTTGCATGTGTTGTGAGTATTTTCATAAACCATCTATAAATACAATCAAAAACGATACAATTGTAAGTGTTTTATCATGTCCCGAGTCTAATAGTATTCAAGTACAGTAACTGAATGATAAAAATAAAATTCAATAAAATTAATCATAGTTAAGGTCATAAATGATACAACTTCTTATGCCTCAATGTTTTAAAATCATTATACAATCACAAGCATCAAGAACACGTGCAAATGATCAATTATAATACAAACAACATTGCATATGCTGCAATGTGACTATTGTGTATGATCACATTGCGATATCGATGCTGAAACTATATATTGTGCAGCCCTAGTGTATGCATTTAAGTATGTATGTATGTATGTATGTAGCAAAATTCAAACACTTTCTTTTGTATTTGACCCAATTATAAATAATATTGCAAATCATAACATACAGCATTTAAACTAAAACAATCATCATTTAGTTAATACTGTATAGTTTATAAACCATTTTTCCTTCTTAGTTCTTGAACAGGCAGACACAGTGAAAGCACTTCAGAAATGTCCAAACAAGTCTACTACATCTGAACATCACGCTGACAACAGACTCATCAAGTTATTCTACATCACCATGCTTTCAAGTTCGCTGTATGCTCCCTTAGAATTCCAACAGGGCTGAAATACATATTGTTTGAGCATTGGTATCGCAATTTGTGTATGCAAAATAGTCACATCACAGGATTAAATTATTTAATGAAGTTTGAAAGATAAAGATAGTATTAAATATATATAAATTGTTTATACAACGATGACCATGTTATTTTACGTTTGCTTGTTCAATTTCTGTTCAACACTGTTAGACTTCCCAAAAAACCATAAAGCACTGTTTATTTCACTTTTATTTTAGATTGTATTTATAAATGCTTTAAACTAATATTTTATGTGGATGCACTGCATAGAAAAAGACTTGATCATCCAAATCGATCTAAATGAATGAAATCTTTCCAAATAGAGCTATTCAAATCATCTACTGAATCATATTTAGATCACAATATGTATCCCGGCAAAACAAAATATGGCAACATCAAATTTCTCCAATGTCATGCAGCCCTAATTTCCAATTTGCAGCCTCTATTGTGAAGGTGTTGAAAATGTCAACTGAACGTGTGATGCCGGACACTGACTGTTACGTCAGAGGAGAGCAGGTGGCTTCTTTGTGGCTATTTAGCATAAACACCCGACAAGCATATACACACACATGATTCTCTGTCAGCACGGGCCCCTGAGGCAGGTGTGGCCCCATACGCAGCCGGCTTAAAGAAAATGGCCCCAAAAATCAAATGCTGCAGCTCCACGTCCCCGTTCAACCCGACCAGATCGCCTGTCACTCCTGACATGGCTTGTCAGAAGTTCTCCTTCACTGCTCATGGACAACATGGGGGTCAAAAGAGCAAGTACAACGGGCCAAACCATCCTTCTTTTTTTCCCCTTCTCCTCTCAGCAGACACTGAACTCAGAAATGACAGGAGAGGCTGGGTTAAAACTAGCTGCCAGAAAAACAAACGCTGCAGAACGAGAAAAAAAAAGGAACTCACTTCCATTCTGTCTCATTTCTGATGTCAGGAACGCCGGGATTGTGCTCTGACAGCCAGGGAAGCAAAAGGCCAAAAGTGTCCCCAACACCACACTCGAGGTGGGAGCGACTGCTTAACTTTGGCTTTGTGAGCAAAAGTCACATATGTCTTGAATATATTAAAACAGCCAGGATTTTGCTTCAGGAGATTTTACATTGGACGCCAAGTCCAGGCGACCCAACACAGCACTGGAATTGTTTATTGTGTGAAATTGAATTTCAATGCTTTCATGCTCTCAGCAGCCAGTAATTCACTGTGCAAAACTCATTGTTGCTGGGACAAACCATGTTTATCCTCACTGCAAGTGAACCTACACTCTAAAAAATATCTGTAAATTTGCAGTTTTGTATTTTGTGATTCATGTTTTTATTGTTTTTTTGTTTTTCCACATTTATTTATGCATTGAATTGCATTATGTGCATGATTCTGGCCAAAATGAGAATCACAATTTTTTTTGCTTAAAATAAAGATCACAATTTTCTCACGATTCTGTAGATGTAAAATAAAGGTTACTAGGAGTAGGCTATTATTATTATCGTTAATTCTTAAACATATGATTTAAAAATAATAATAAAATTAGGCCTATGTGTAGGTCTAATGTTGGCAAAATGCTAAATTTTGTATTGACCATATTCTTCAATGCAGAAGCGCGCTCGCTTTTGCGATTGTTTTAGAACTTCCGATTCAGCTGCCTATGGAAGAAATGACTAAAAATAATAAACGGCAGAAAGCGGTCAAACTACTTGCTCTGCAAACAAGTGTTTGCATGCCTATACAGACAAAGCAGAATAATATAGTAAAATATCAGTTTGCAACATCAAGCAGCATAACGAGGGGTTCTTAACATCTAAAAATAAATGGAAGTGAATGAGGACGGAAGTCTCAAGAAAAAAAGATTAAAATGGCCACGCCTGCTCATACACAAAGAATAAGGTGAATAGACTTTGAATAGTGGACTTGAACAGACTTTAAATTTGTCCTGGTCATTAATGCACAGTAAAATTACATCAGAATACAACTATTCATAATTCTTAAGATGAATTATTATGTTTGAGACATATGCTTGCACTCTGCCATTGACAACATTATTAGATCATTTTTTTCACTGGTAAAATGAGACATTTGTCATTATCAGATTCGCTCTTGCATTATAACATTATATAGGCTAGGGTAGTTATACTGACACTGTTAAGCATTTACTTTCATGCACAACACTTTGTGTTCGCTATGAAAGAAAAAAACATATCAAATGCTTGTTGTAATCATAACTTTACAATGCAATATAAGCATTTAAATGATGTGCGCACTTATGGTTTCCTATTCACTGTCATGGCTGCTGTAACTTTAAAGAATAATAATAATTATATATATATATATATATATATATATATATATATATATATATATATATATATATATATATATATATATATATATTAGGGCTGGACGATATGGCAAAAATTTATATCACGATATATATTTTTATTTCGGTCGATACGATATAATTCCGATATCGATATGGACAATATTAAAAAGAAAGGAAAAACTCCCAAGAACGCACACAATGGATGTCTGTACCTACAAATGTCTGCAAAGTGAATTTGCAAAGTCGATAATACCTCCAGACTCTTATAACTTTTTTTTTTAAATAAAAACAGTACAAAAAAATTTGTTCACTTTTTATTTGTATTTAGCCTATACAAACAAGAAATGTGAAATAAACTATCAAATAAATAAAGCTCAAAAATGCATAAAAAATATGCAAAATAGTTTTTTAGAAAAATAAGTTTTGTAGTATAACCAGCAGGACAGCAGTGATGTGTGAACTGAATTTGGTGAGAGTACAGTAATTTACAGTACAGTTATTAAATATGTTTGATAATAAAAATTTATAAAAAATATGCAAAATAGTTTTTTAGAAAAAATAAGTGTTGTAGTCTAACCAGCAGGACAGCAGTGACGTGTGATCTGAGTTTGATGGCAGTATAATGAGTTAGAGGGAAGTTATTGACAGCTTTTGTAGTATTGGTTTTTGCGTTTTGCTCTTTGTAGACGGTCCCTAGGGATCGGTCTCTTTGCCGCCTGCGCATAGAGACCAATATAATGCGTCCAGCGCGTAGGAAGGATCATTTTTAGGAAAATAAGGTTGTAGGTGGTTGTATACATTGCGACAGTTGAAAAAATGTGCTATTTGTGTAGGAACAATGTTTCGGTCATGAGTTATTGATCCGGAAAAGACGAATCTGCGAATCTGTTGCTAACTTTACTGAACTGAACCACTTCTACACCACTGCATTAGTCTTTCCTTTCTTATCAACTATTTGGTCTGCATTCTTACTTGTGGAAGCGTGTTCATTCGCATCTGTATTCAGAGCACTCATTTTGTAGCTAAAACTTTTTGCGGCGCAGCTTAAACCAACTACTGTGCTGAGCGCTGGCAGCGTGTCTGTGTTGTTCGTCATCACGCAAGTGACATCAGATCACGCTCTTTCTGACGGCTGAGCACTGAACGTCATTCAGTAACAAGTGATACATGTATAAGATCTTATATAAATAATAATATATCTATTTATATATATGCAAATTTATATCGAAATATCGGAAATGGGTTCAAAAATCATATCATCGTTATTGAAAAAAATTCTATCGCGATATATATTGATATCGAATTATTGTCCAGCCCTAATATATATATATATATATATATATATATATATATGCAAATCATACTTCTCGTGCGGCTTCCAAACGATCACTCTGTGCAACAAACTGAACGTTATTTACAACTTTATTACCTGTTATCACAGCCTAAGCAGGTTCTGTTCACTAAAGGTAGACATAATTTGAGTGCATGCACGTCCTCTCGGTAGTAAACAAACAGTGTGTCAGCTCATGTGTGATTTCGCAGCCGTGAATACATCATGACATTAAGACAGAAATTACATTTTTGGGTCAATTATACCTTATAAACACAGCATGTGACACTTTTAACATCATTTGGAGTAGGGTTGGGTCGATAGACGATGCCAACCTCCATCGCCGATGGCCAATAGCCATCACGATGCTGAGCCGGCATCACAATCCTCTGCCCCGCACTTGTCGCAGCAACAACCTGCTCGCGAAAAATACACACTTGGCCCCGTTTACACTAATATGTCTTAGATTTAAAATGGCATTTTAAAACGAAAATGATCCACGTCCACACTGGCGTTTCAACACTCTGAAAAGCCCTCCTTCCACACCATACCACTGAAAACACACATCAAGTGACCACAAACACTCTGTCATGCGCTGCAGCATCTGAGCTCCAGCAGTCACCCCAGAAAGCAGTGCACGTTGGACAGTTTATCAAGGATGTACCGCTGGATGGCGTCTCACTATAGTTGTTAAACGTGATATTTAATTAATCTTGTCTCCATCTAACGACTCTTCGGTCTTTTGAATCTATCAGGTAACGTCACAAAGTCAGTACACTGCTTCAATCTTTCGCTTTCACGCTTGTATTTAGTAATTTTAGTGAAAACCTCAGATACTGTTGGTTGGGCACCTTTTTTACAAATCAAGTTTGTCGACGCCATTATACTGACACAGATCACTCTGACTATTCATGCCAGAATTGCCAGAGTCCCACGTAAAAAGTGATTGACAGGTGATAATTTGTGTGTAACTTATCTTTATTTATTTATGATTTAGTTATGGGTAAAACAAAGATCTGTGCAGGTCAGGTAGTTGAAACGGTAGGCTACAAATAATTAATCCGTTATGAATTATTCGTCCATCGCAATGTTTTACATTAGACATCGTACAATGCCAAATTGGTTGACATCGCCCAATCCTAATTTGGACCCTAATTACGTATATAAAACAATGTGACGACTTGTGTGTCGGCCTTCATGCTTTTACCGAACTTGAAAATATAATTGGCTGAATCGTAGAGACGCTGGATAAAAATCGTGGGGGGGTGGGGGGTGGGGGGCTTGGGGGGGGTCGAATCAAGATCGTGATCTTATTTCGATTAATCATGCAGCCCTATCGAAAAGGTGAATTCATTAACATTTTTTTAATAGTTTAAACTGATATATTGTCTGGGTTGGTGTTATATATTACAGTACAAAAACCTTGTAATAAACTGCAGACTTTCAGACTTATTTCTCTATTATATTTTTCTCTATATTATATTATTTCAGACTACTAAAATGTCAATAAAAGTCACTTTGTTATACTGTAGTTACATTTTCAACATCAAAAGTCCACAGAGCAGAGATCAAGCTCCCATAATGCAATTCACAACTGTAAATAAATGAAAGACATTAGTGAATCACAAAATACGAAAACTGTTAATGAACTTTTTTTTCAGTGTATATTTAATGTAACCTGGTTCTTTTTGCTTGCATAGTTTGTTTGTGTTTATTTGAGAATGAGGGCATGTCACACAATCTGTCCATGTTGTCATCATTTGACTAATTTACTCCAACCAAATGCCAAACTGAAATACAGTAGAGCTTGATTGGATGTGCAACCCCCTGACACTACAACATATGGAACGCTGATATCAAGTGAGAACCACCACAATCAAGTATTTTGTATGCATTTAAACGCTTTATACACGATTTAGTTATTGAGGTAAAGTTGGTTTTATATTCGCACATTTGTTCATTTACAACTTGTGACATGCTCCATATTGTTTACCATGGTACTTTGAATATTCGGTCTGAAATAACATGCAAGTATGACTTCAAAACAACATCAGCACTAGTTATTTGACTGTGAACATTGTTGTACTTTGATAGTCATTGGCTGACAATATGATTTCACTATTTAGAATACTTTTCTGAAATTATATTATTAAAGAGAACATCTGAATGTGTAAATATAAAACCAACTTTACCTCAATGATTTAGTTTATCAATCTAAAACATTTTATAAAATATATTGAGAACCACACACTTACATATGCTGAGCATCCATTTTGTTGTAGAGTAGCAGGCACGATGATGTCATATTCATGTTTCTTCATCACCATCCTACAAATATTTTACACGTCTTTAACGTCTGCTACTTAAAACATTTGCTTCTATAAAAACAATTATATTGACTAAAATACATCATGCGTTCGTTAACCATTAAAAACTACAAACAAATAGACAACTTACAAGAAATAAACGATTTATTATGTTGAAACTCAATGTTAAAACTCCAGCGAGTGTATAAATGAACTGTTTTCTTGTGACACTTACCTGAAATGAGGTTGCTTGGTGAATAAGTGAACGTTTCTGGGTATTTCTGAGTCAATGAATCGCGTATTAACGTGTAAAGAGATGATTTAATGACTATAAACAAAACACTCGTTGCCATCTTCGCACACGTGTGGAATGAATCAATCAACAGATTTAAAAGATTCGAATCGCTAAACTGAATCAGAATCCCAATCATATTTGAAAACGATAGTCATGGAGCTCAAGAGCGGCCTTTTGTTGACTGTGTGAACATTCGAGAAGCCATACGCTTAATGCTGATAAAGCTTCTGACAATTTGATGGAAACTGGGCATTAATAATGCTGTTACCACAAGCAAAACGGACATTTTGGGATTTAAAACCCAGTGGAACACGTGACACGATGCGCACGATAGGTAGGCCTATTAAGTTTTATGATAAAATCGGCTGATATAGCAGATTGATTTCAAAACGTCACAAAATAATATATCATGGCACCGAATTCCAGCATTTTACATTATTCTAAAAATTGAGTATATAGTATTAGTTTAGTATTAAACTCAATCCAGTAGGGCTGTTCAGTTCCGAGTTTTTTGGAGTCGACTCCAATTCTCGACTCCTAATTTTGGAGTCGACTCGGCAATCGACTCTATTTACATTCACTAAAATGGCGCAAGGATTAAATCGAGTATGTTTCTGGTGGATACAATCTTGGTATATTTTAGCTCATGACTAATTTCCATTGTTTTATTCTAAAATACGAAATAGTATGGAATAAAATAATGTGCAAATGCTTTTGAATTCTTGTTGGGAGCATGATGCTGCAAAAATGTATGTAATCTATGTAAAAGAAGAAAAAAAACATGGTTATTGTACACAGTTTCCACAATTTAAACAGGAATTGGTTACATTAACCATATGTAATCTTGATATTTGTAGTTAAATGGTGGTTGTACAAATGGTATCATTATACACACTCACAAAACCTCTTTAGTATATAATTGCTAAACTATAACCTACTATAAGCAGGCTTAGTTTGCAAGAGATGTAAGTAGAATAATAATCTTTTTAGAGACATTTTGATAAAGTATAATTAAAAATAGTGTATGGGTGTTTCCCAGTACTGGGTACACCTGGAAGGGCATCTGCTGTGTAAAACGTGCTGAATAGGCGGTTCATCCCACTGTGGCGACCCCTGATGAATAAAGGGACTAAGCCGAAGGAATATGAATGAATAAATAATTAAAAATAATTTTGAATTGATTGAATCATGTCTTAAAACACGACCAGTTACTACATTCATTAAAAAAAGTAAATGGGTCATGTTTGATTTTGGGCTGTCTTTAAAAATACATTGAGTTATGATATCAGTGTGAGTTTTTTCCTCCCTAAACTTTACTCATACTGTATCTATTTGCTTTACACAATTATTTTTTTAGCTTTTCCCTCTTACTCTCCACCCAGTGTGTCAAGATTGATTAGCTTGCACTTTTTGCTCTCCTCTCTGCTTATATGTGTGATAAAGTCGCACCCTGAGCAGTTGACCCCAGATCTGGACGTGTTGACACCTCTGTTCTATTCATGAGGTTCAATTAGATTCAAGCGCACCACAGGCCTGGCAAACAAGGGGCCGGCCGGAGGAGACGGGCCCCATATCAAACATGCTCCTCAGGCTGGAGAGTGGGTAAATGTCAGAGGGGAAAGTGTTCCCGGATAACCTGCATGCACATTCGCTGGTCTAATTAACCCAGAGCCGGAGAACGAGGGGGAGGAGGGAAGGATATGACAAAAGAGTCGTGATGACTTACATCAGCGCTACATCTGCTACTCTACACATTTGCCTTCTAGGGATGCTAGTAATGTCAAATTCAAATAGCAAAAAAAAACATAGAGGGGTGTTTGAGAGAGAGAGATTTGAATCTAATAATCTGAAATACATTTTCATTACATTGCAGATGAATTTCTAATAGACATGTGACCGTGTGTTCTTTAATAAATGATGATTAAAGGGGTAGTTCACCCCAAAAATTTTAATTATGTCAGCATTTACTCACCCGTCACTTGTTCAAAACCAATTTGAGTTTCTTTCATCTGTTGAACACTAAATAAGTTATTTTGAAAAATGATTGTTGATCGTTTAACATAGTATCCCATTGATACTATGGTACCCATTGACTTCCATAGTGGTACCCATCGACTACATTTATGCCTGTCACATTAACCAATATATGACTTATCACACAACACATAGACATGACCTCAATCATTTTTGGTGATGCAATATATATCGCCCATACATCAAAAGAAAAAACTATTCTAGCAACATTTTAGCTGATTGTACAACATCTCTATCTCTATTGGAGGTGTCAGTGTCAGTATGGTTCAAAAACACTATAGTAGGGCTGGGCGATTTTTTTCGATTAATTCGAATTTACGTTTTAAGACGATTTAATTTTTTATAAAAATATTAAAGCAGCTTTTCCACTATCGTGCCAAACCGTTCTAAACTGTTAGACAACCGTGCTGAATTGTGCTGACAGATTCTGTGTGTTGACGTCGCGGCTCTGTTGATGAGCTACCACAGCTGGCTCAGCGCAAGCGCGCTAGCCCATTGTCGCGAGGTGCGCGCGCAGTCAGCGGAGGCGCGCGATGCGGTGCCAGGCGAAAGTATAAATCAAGCTTTACACTCAGGGGCGGCGCGTCCATAGAGGCGACCTAGGCGGCTGCCTTGGGCAACAGAATAGCGATCAAGAACCCCCCGGTCCTCACTTTCATCTGCGACACCCACCCCCTCCCGGTCCTCACTTTCATCCGCAAACCGGTAAGTTTCTATTTCACTTTCGGGTTGAGGGCGTTCGCCTAGAGCGCCAGTTCAGCTTGCTCCGGCCGTGATTACATTATATACATTACCCAAAATAATAAAATAGGCTAAAAGTTTAGTTCGTGGCTAGAGCTTAATTAATTTGATTGACATATAGGCAATGAGACCTTTACTTCACCTGACTGAGCGTGAGTTTATTGCATGCTGCGCTGTATTCGGTAGCACAGATCGCTCTGATCTGGGTGAGAACTTTACCAGCAAGTACATGCACTGCTGAAAGCCTTTTTTTCCTGCTACGCATTGAATCAACAACAACATATATCCATGGAACACGAACTTGCAGACTCTTTGAACAACGAGGAAATAATTGCACCTAATTCAAAGCCCAGACGTCTGGTTTTTATACCCGCGCACCACCTGAAGGATGGTTACGGCGTGTTGTGAAAGCTTTACGGAGTGGCACAGTAGCTGTCCAAGGTACTGTAGCTATGAATTACATCATAACCTATATATGCACCAATAAACAAGTAAAATGAATGAATAAATAAAATAAATATGGATTCTTAAATGTCGGTATTGTTTTTACTCTAAAAAAATATCAATACGTTTTGACAAATGATTTATAAAAATAAATTGAGCAATTTCCAACATTTCAGCTATAGGTTGTTATACGTTTCAGTTAAATATAAGATAGACATTTAAATATAGATAGATATGTAACTGGTTTCTGTGGGGTTTTTTTGTTGTTCACGGTGATCTTTAATATATACTGGGTGGTGTAGCTAGGCACAAATATTTTCTAAAACGTCAAGCAGAAATTTGTCTATAGGAATGTAATAGGCTACACCTTGTTGACCAATTTATGTATGTATGGCCATTAAAAATACATGTCCCTTAACCAGATGGTTTTTCAAGTTACTTATAAAGAGATTGTTACTTCAGCCATGTTGTTGTAATGTTTTAAGTTGACTATAGTAACACAGTAAAAAAAAATATATATATATCGAAATCGTGAATTGGTCAAACTTTATGGAAAAATCTAGATTTTTTTTTTTTTTTGCCATATCGCCCAGCCCTACACTATATTATTTACTATAAATTACTATAGTATATTATCATGTGGGTGTCTGACAACTGGAAATAGATCAGTTAGCAGATATCGCAGCCTCTGTTACTTTTTACCTTGCACTTTTTTGGTAACATTTATTATTATTATTTGTTTAGGATATGCGTTTTCACATTCTGATTCCAATACCTAATTAATAAATTGTTAAAATGACCATAAATAAATTAAACATTCTTAAGAATAAAATGTGTACTTTGGAAGAGTGTACCTGCAGTGTGATGATATTATATTGTCATTCTGGCATTATATATTGAATGGCATAAAATGGTCTTAAAATGACAATAATATCGTATATCGCAATATATTTTGGTGCAATTTATTGTACAACAACAAAATAAATATTGTGACAGGCCTAACTACTATAGTATTTTTGGGAAATTGATTGGTGCCATTAGTCATAGTTTTAAAATATATGTATTGTTGTGTGTTTAACAGGAGAAAGACAATCATAAAGGTTTAAAAACACATGAGGGAGAGTAAACGGTGAGGTAATTTTATATTTTTGAGTGAACTACCCCTTAAATTCTGACTTGTGAATGACAAAGCCATATTTTTAAGTATCATTTGAGCTATTGTCAGATTTCTACAGTATATCTGACTTGAAATTTGAACAGAATAGATATTGTCTTACGATTCTTGACAGATATCAGAAAAGTTTGCCAACATAATTTTCAATAGGCTTTATTACATTAGGGCATAGGTCTCAAACTCGATTCCTGGAGGGCCTCAGCTCTGCAAAGTTTTGCTTCAACCCTAATCATACACATGCAACTAATCAAGGTGTTCAAGACTGCTAGAGACTATGCAGCAGGTGTGAGTTGGATCTGGTTCTAGCTCACAAAACACTAAACTATGCAGAGAAGAACCCTCCAAGAATTGAGTTTGAGACCACTGCATAAGGGTTTCTTTTTATCAGAAGTTCAAATGTGGGTGTAAATAATCTATACAGATGTTTTTAAATGAGATTCATTGTTTTTAGTAAAAATATATTAAAATGATTCAATAAGAAAATATTTATATTACATACATGCAGTCTTGTATATTCTGTTTGGTCTTTTTACATACAATTAAATGTGAACTGTCTTTTAGTGGATATTGTCTACATTCATTCATTTATTTTATTTTCGGCTTAGTGCCTTTATTAATCAGGGGTCGCCACATCGGAATAAACCACCAACTTATCAAGCATATGTTTTACGCAGCGGATGCTCTTCCACCCACAACCCATCTCTGGGAAACACCCATACACTCTCATTCACACATATACACTATGGACAATTTAGCTTACCCAATTCACCTACTGTATACCGCATGTCTTTGGACTGTGGGGGAAACCAGAGCACCTGGAGGAAACTCACGCGAACACGGAGAGAACATGCAAAGTCCACACAGAAACGCCAACTGACCCAGCCGGGGCTCGAACCAGCGACCTTCTTGCTGTGAGGCGACAACACTACCCACTGCGCCATCGTGCCGCCCAATATTGTCTATAGTACATAGTAAATAAATAATCATACAAAGGCTTCCCAACATGCACACCAAGAGAGCAGACTGAATTGTCAAGGATTTTTTTAATGAATTGTCAGTGCATATCCACCTAATCATATCATAGCATGTTTATTTCTTTATTTTAAGCAAAATAATAAAAAACAACTAAATTAAAGGACAGTTCACCCAAAAATAATCATCATTTAGTCATACATGGCATTTTGCAAACCAGCAATTTGTTGTTGTTGTTTTTTTTTTCAGAAGAAGAAAGAAGATATTTTAACGAATGTTTGAAACCTGTAACCATTGGCATCCATTGTAGCAAAAAAAATAAAAATAAATACTATGGAAGTCAATGGTTACAGGATTCCAACATTCTATATCTTCTTTTGTGTTCAGCGGAAAAAAGAAAGTAATAATAATGATACAAACTGTTTTTGGAACATGAGTAAATGATGGCAGAATTTTTATTTTTGCATGAAACATCCCTTTAAAGCAGGGGTGCCCAATCTTTTTTCCTATAAAGGGCCAAAAACCAAACTTGACTGAGGGTTGTGGGCCGAATATATACCAAACGTATTACAATAAATTTGCCAAGGGGAATTTCCTAATCTATTTGGTAATATTTGAAAAAAAAAATTAGAAAGCGTTGCTTTAAATCATATTAACTAACACAGTATCATTTTGAACATTTCATAATGAAATTATTACATTAATTAACTCAATCTTTTATTTTATTTTCGGCTTAGTCCCTTAATTAATTAGGGGTCGCCACAGCAGAATAAACCGCCATCTTATCCAGCATATGTTTTACGCAGCAGATGCCCTTCCAGCCACAACGCATCACTGGAAAACACCCATACACTCTCATTCACACTCATACACTACGGACAATTTAGCTTACCCAATTCACCTAACGAGCATGTCTTTGGACTTGTGGGGGAAACCGGAGCACTCGGAGGAAACCCACACGAACACGGGGAGAACATGCAAACTGCACACAGAAATGCCAACTGACCCAGCCAGGGCTCGAACCAGCTACCTTCTTGCTGTGAGGTGACAGCGCTACCCACTGCGCCACTGTGCTGCCACGCGTCCCTGAACTTATTACAGTAAAACATATACAATTCCATTTATAACACAATGGTGTTCAATGCTGAATGCACAAGTCGAGCTGCTCCTGCCTTTTCATTGACTTGCACACAGATGACTTATGCATTGTCCTCGATTTGTCAAGTGACAGTATTTACATTTTTAAAGTCTGATTCATTTACAACATTTTATTGAATCATTTATTTTCAGTTGGCTTTTGCCTCAACCACCTCCCCATCATTCTCCCTCTTTTCAGATGGGACGGTGGGCCAAATCAAAGATTACCACGGGCCTACTTTGGGCATATTTGCTTTAAAGCAGGGGTGTCAAAGTCAATTCCTGGAGGGCCGGAGCCCTGCAGAGTTTAGTTCCAGCCCTGCTTCAACACACCTATCTGTAGGTATCAAACAAGCCTAAAGCACTCAGTTAGTTTGATCAGGTGTGTTTAATTGGGGTTGGAACTAAACTGTGCAGAGCTCCGGCCCTTCAGGAACAGGCTTTGACACATGTGCTTTAAAGGCTTCAGCTGGAACTTTGCGCCATTTTTTCAGTCCACTTTCTCTATATTTCCAGTTAGATGCTGAATAAAGCATCCAGAGCGACTCTATCACTCACAGATTGATAAACATCCAGTAGTTTCTTAAATGGCCACTGTATGCATTTCTCTCTGCCGCTGTGGGATTTGATGGGGCAGCACTGACACTCCGTCTTTCATTCTCTCTTTCCATCATAGCTGTGAACTCCACCTCTCGCTTGCGCGTCTACTTTTTCATGATATTAGATTCATGATAGTTGTCAGGCCTATTCTGAGTGCAGCTTTTTTTCCCCTTCATAATATATATAAGGTTATGTGACATCACCACTCTTGATATATTCGATTTTCTTTTGATCGTTTCGGGTGGAGGGTGTCAGTTTTTTAGCCGCCCGCCGCTTGACACACTTTGTGCAGGGGGCAGAAGGCTCGGCACTCGCTCTCCTTTTTGCTCTTGTCCATTGGAAAAGGGAGGAGGGGGCAAATTAAACTGTCAAAAATGGAATTGTTCTGTCATCAGCATACCTTCAGCCTCACTTGTGTTGCAGCATCAAAAGCATGTTTCTAATTCTGCATCTTCTGCGCTTGAAATTTCACAGGAAGGCAAGTGCTGGATGTGTGACGGGCTGTTCACTGGAAAAAAAAGAGCCGGACGGGAAGATCAGCAAATGACAGCCGGGATTAGTTAGAGAGGAGAAAAGGACTTGCAGCCACAGGTCACGACCCTTCGCACCAGGTTAACCCACCAATACTTCTCAAGAGCGTTCCTGTGGGAAAAATCAGGTTTAGTTAATCATTTAAAGATTGTTAACTCTTGAGGAAGAGTTAAAAAAATGCTGGTTGAAGCAGGCCCACATAGATAGCTGATATATGGTTGCAATATATGCGAAATACATGTCATACAAGTTCGTATTTTGATTTTACATAAATCAAATATGTCATATATGCAACATATTTTTCAAAATATTGCACAAATGTTTCATTTTTTTCAAATATTGGAATTACAAATATGTATAAATGTATGCAGCGGGGAAATAAGTATTGAACCTGTCACCGTTTTTTTCAGAAAACATATTTCTAAAGGTGCCGTTGACCTGACATTTTCACCTGATATTGGTAACAGCCAAAAAATTCTGTATATAAAAAGGAAACAAATCTAATTAGTTTACAAATTAAGTTGTGTGTAATAAAATGAAATGACGCAGTGAGAAAGTATTGAACACACAAAGAAAGGGAGGTGTAGTTTGGCAGTGAAAGCCCAGACAGCAGCTGAAATCTCTCAGTAGTTCTTCAGCAAGCCTCTGCCCTTCCTTAGTGTAAATAAATATCAGCTGCTTCAGTCCAACATCTACATTATCAGGATGATGAAGATGAAACCAGGGTGGACATTTCAGCAGGACAATGATCCAAAACACAGCCAAGGAAACTCTCAAATGCTTTCAAAGAAAGAAAATCAAGCGGTAGAATGGCCCAGCTAATCACCTGACTTGAACCCAATATAAAATACAAATTAAAGATCAGATTTGATAGACGAGACCCACAGAACCATCAAGAATTTTACACTCTGTTGAAGTCTGTGAAAAACTCACACCTGAGCAATGCATGTGACTTCATTCTCCATATGAGAGGCGTCTTTAAGCTGCTATCACCAAAAAAGCTTTTTATACAGTATAAAGTATTAAATACATTAGTTCAGTTCTTTCTCCTTGTGTCATTTCATTGTTATTACACATAACTAATTGGTCAGATTTTTTTGTTTTGTTTTAATTTTATGTTTATATTGTTTGCGTTTTTACTAAAATCTGGTTCAATTCCATCTCAACAGCTCCTTTTGAAACATTATTCCCAGGAAAAAAATGACGTGTTTCTCATTGTATATACAGTTGAAGTCAGAATTATTAGCCCCCCTGAATTATTTTTTCCCCAATTTCTGTTTTAACGCAGATTTTTTTAACACATCTCAAAACATAATAGTTTTAATAACTCATTTCTAATAACTGATTTTTTATCTTTGTCATGATGACAGTAAATAATATTTGACTAGATATTTTTCAAGACCCTTCTATACAGCTTAAAGTGACATTTAAAGGCTTAACTAGGTTAATTAGGTTAACTAGGCAGGTTAGGGTAATTAGGCAAGTTATTGTATAACGATGGTTTGTTCAGTAGACTATCGGGGAAAAAAAATAGCTTAAAGGCGCTAATAATTTTAACCTTAAATGTTTTTTTTTTTAATTAAAAACTGCTTTTTTCTAGCTGAAATAAAACAAAGAAGACTTTCTTTAGAAGGAAAAATATTATCAGACATACTGTGAAAATGTCCTTGCACTGTAAAATTTTGGCTAATAATTCCGGCCTCAACTGTGTATATTTGCTATAAATATATTTGAATATACATGCACATATATAAAATTCGAGTGGTTGAATTAAAAATTCACATGAATATTATATATGTGAAATCCAAATATGAACTTTTTTATGTCATATACTGTATGTAATTTGCATATTTTCGATGGATCAGATTTCTATATGAGGGCCTTTGTCCAACAAATGTAATATGTGTTAATTCAAAAGAAAAATCACATAAAATGTCAAAATGTAAATAGTCATGGCAGATATATATAAAGTAATTTCAAAAAGTCTTTGTGTGTACGTAGAAAAATATTAGCATTTATGTACAAAATAATAGGGCTAATAAACTATATAAATCTGGGAACAAATAGCATCCATAAATCTGCAGAAAGGGTAAGTTTTATGTTTAAAACATAAAAAAAACGTCATGTTGGGTAATATTAGACCTATATAAAACTTTGGTTCAGGGATTGTCAATGCGCATCTTGGTTTCAGTTTCATTCTTACTCGCTCCGTGTCCAATAAAGAAATCTATGTAGTCCGTTTCTTGTCAGACGTTGTCTTTTAATCTTCACTCAGAGATACATAAATAAATAAGTAAACAAATTATAATTTCGGGCGACGCAGTGGCAAAGTAGGTAGTGCTGTCGCCTCACAGCAAGAAGGTAGCTGGTTCGAGCCTTGGCTGGGTCAGTTGGCGTTTCTGTGTGGAGTTTGCATGTTCTCCCCGTGTTCGCGTGGGTTTCCTCCGGGTGCTCCGGTTTCCCCCAAGTCCAAAAACATGCGGTACAGGTGAATTGGGTAGGCTAAATTGTCCGTAGTGTATGAGTGTGAATGAGTGTGTATGGATGTGTCCCAGAGATGGGTTGCAGCTGAAAGGGCATCCGCTGCGTAAAACATGTGCTGGATAAGTTGACAGTTCATTCCGCTGTGGCGAACCCGGATTAATAAAGGGACTAAGCCGAAAAGAAAATGAATGAATGAATGAATAAAATTATAATCTCAAATTTCAACCATCACGGATGCGGTAAAGAAAACTGTAACTCCGCTGTCATCTAAAGATAACACTACCGCCAGATTTAACTGACGCAGTTCTTAAAGAGGCCGCACACAATTTTTAACATGCGACATATCCACATGCAAAATGCACAGAATATCCATCTGAACAACACATATGAACAACGTAAGTTTACAAATGCAAACAATTCAAAGCAAAGAAATATTCAAAACTGAAATGCATCATATAATATAACATTAGTTATTGAATCCAAACAAGTAGGCTCCTACAGGAATGTTTAGATTATTTCTAAAATGAGTAGTGCACGTTAAAATCTCAAAGAGTCAAAGACCAGACATGTTTATGTCCACATCAACTAACATTTATTGTAAAATACAAGTAAAATATCTGTATTAATGCTTTAAATATTCTTTGTGAAATTGAAATGTCCAAAAAATCAGTTTTATATGTAAAAAATTATATGATCAATTAGCCCTGACAGCATATGTTTTTAGGTCATTGTAACTTATTAAACTAAGTTACTCATGTTCAAACTTAATTTTATAGGTTACACAAGCTGTTTTAAGTCAGATTAACATGACATAAGTTCAATGGACTCATAAGGTCTATATCAGGGGTGTTCAACCCTATTCCTGGCGATCGACCTTCCTTCAGTTGCAGCCCTTATCAAACACACCTGCCTGTAATTATCAAGTGCTCCTCACGTTCTAAATAATTGGTTCAGGTGTGTTTGATCAGGGTTGGAGCTGAAATCAGCTGGAAGGTCGATCGCCAGGAACAGGGTTGAGCACCCCTGGTCTATTTGATTCAGCTTAAAAAATTAGGGCAACCAGGATTTTTTTTACAGTGTAGAAATTAAATGACATACCTTCACTGAACTGTGCTTGGAAAGAGATTTTCAATATGTCCTCAAACGGTGGCTCAGTGGTTAGCACTCACCTCACAGCAAGAAGGTCACTGGGTCGAGTCCCGGCTGGGTCAGTTGTCATTTCTGTGTGGAATTTGCATGTTTTGCCCGTGTTGGCGTGGGTTTCCTCCGGGTGCTCTGGATTCCTGCAAAAGTCCAAAGACATGTGCTGTAGGTGAATTGGGTAAGCTAAATTGTCCATATGTGTGTGTGTGTGTGTGTGTGTGTGTGTGTGTGTGTGTGTGTGTGTGTGTGTGTGTGTGTGTGTGTGTGTGTGTGTGTGTGAGAATAAAAGTGTATGGGTGTTTTCCAGTACTGGATTGTGGCTGGAAGGGCATCTGCTGCGTAAAACATATGCAGGAATAGTTGGTGGTTCATTCCGCTGTGGCGACCCCTGATAAATAAGGGACTAAGCTGAGGGAAAATGAGTGATTATTGTTTTAAATAAACCCAGCAAGGCTTTTTTCCCCCTTTTGTTATGTAATATGTTAGATTGCATGACATTTAAGTGTAAATCATACAAAAATGTGCAACTATTTTTACTCTGAAGAAAAAAAAGACTAATCAGGATGTACAAAAATGTTTTCTTAATGAGTATTTGGGGATAAAATATGCTTAATTAATGTGCCAAAAAAATCCTTCTGCCCTTTTCATGAGATTCACCCGATCATTACTCTCATAAGACACAAGATCCAACCTCAAACACCACAAAGCGCAGTCTAATAAAGACACGTCCATCCACTCCTCAACAGCCGCTGACCTGGACAAGGGAATGTGTCCTCTCAGGACCTCCCGTCCCTGTGCTAACAGACAGCGTTAATGACACCAGATTTGTGGAGCACATAAAAAAAAAGACATTGTGAATAGAGAAGGAAGCCTTGCCCATGTCAGCAGCACAATTGCCTTACAAATCCCACCGTGAAGACCTCCGTATTACTCCCTCCATACGGCCCACCCCAACGGCTCACACCTTGATTACTCTTAAGGGAAGGTAATCTCCAACAAACACAAATAACAGCAGTTGAACCCAAAGCTAAGACCCACGTGCACTTACACACCGGGTTGATGGGAAATGACTGTAATACCCCCTTGAGTTTTGGGTGCACAGGCAGTTCCCCCTCCTTTACTAAAGCTGCTCTCCAAATCCATGTTTAGTGGCTGCTGCAGATAAGCACTAAGCACAGGCTGCCGCTATAATTGACGCGTATCCCTCTTTAGTTGAAGGATATCGGAGAAAGGCATTATCCGGCTCTATTAGTGTTTTGTTTTAGTGGAAACTGTTATCCTGCTTCAACGCAGTAAACACGCAACGCAGCACCCTGGGAAAGGAAAACTTTTAAATGTGTTTGCTTGTTTATTTAATGCTTGATTTGCTCGCTTCGCTCTATGGTTAACATTTATTTGTGTACTTGTTCAAATGTTGGGAGTTGAAATTGTTTTATGCACATCGATCGACCAGATGTCGCTGAACCCATGCTGTCGGTGGCCTACATAGGCAGCTGCCTTCTAAGACGGCATGCTAACTTAAAAGTGACTGATTTGGAATGCCCTACATAGGCGGCATTGCATTCGTGTGAATGTAAATATTGCAAAATGTGTATTATATACTGGGGGAAATAGTGAAATAGGTATGTGTGCTTTTATTTAACACTGTGGAAGGTTAAAATGTTGTACAAAAGGGTCAACTTGAAGTGATTATTAAATATAAGCAGAAACTGAGCATTTTATAGTGCCATTTGTTAACACGCTTACATTTATTTATGATTTATTCATTTCCCTTCAGTTTAGTCCCTTATTTATCAGGGGTCGCCACAGCGGAATGAACCGGCAACTATTCCGGCATATGTTTTACGCATATATGCATATATTAAGCAGCGGAATGAACCGCCTTCCAGTCCTTCCAGCTGCAACCCAGTACTGGAAAACATGCATACACACTCACATTCAAATACACTACGGCCAGATTAGTTCATTCACCTATAGCGCATGTGTTTGGACTGTGGGGGAAACCGGAGCACCTCATAGGGAGAACATGCAAACTACAGGACATGAACCAGCGACCTTGAGGCGACAGTGCTAACCACTGAGCCACCGTGCCACCTCCATTTAACTTATTTAATAGCAAATTGTGACTGAAATTTAAACTCCACAATTATTGAATATCTCAAATAATTGACTAATATAGATAGATTATTAGATAATTAACCACATTTAGGTGAAACAGGTTTGTTGGTTAATATTTTTTAAAGAATAAATGAAAAAGCTGAAATTGAAATAAAGCTGAAATTAAATTAAAAAAGCATTAAATATATAATGAAAAGAATAAACAGTCAAAAAATTATGAAATAGCAGTTTGGATAAAATATATTATACAAAATGTATCAAAATATAAATAGAATTGAATAAAAAAAGATTAAATTGAATACTAAAGCTACAAATTTAAGTAAATTACCTTAAGTAATGAATCAAAAAAAATACCTGTAGAAATACACTCAAACACAAAATTATATATATATATATATATATATATATATATATATATATATATATATATATATATATATATATATATATATATATATATATATATATATATACAGTTGAAGTCAGAATTATTAGCCCCCCTTTGAATTTTTTTTTTCTTTTTTTAAATATTTCCCAAATGATGTTTAACAGAGCAAGGAAATTTTCACAGTATGTCTGATAATATTTTTTCTTCTAGAGAAAGTCTTATTTGTTTTATTTTGGCTAGAATAAAAGCAGTTTTAAATTTTTTAAAAACCATTGTCGGGACAAAATTATTAGCCCCTTTAAGCTAATTTTTTTTTCTACAGTCTACAGAACAAACCATCATTATACAATAACTTGCCTAATTACCCTAACCTGCCTAGTTAACCCAATTAACCTAGTTAAGCCTTTAAATGTCACTTTAAGCTGTATAGAAGTGTCTTGAAAAATATCTAGTAAAATATTATGTTCTGTCTTTATGACAAAGAAAAAATAAATCAGTTTTTAGAAATGAGTTATTAAAACTATTATGATTAGAAATGTGTTGAAAAAAATCTCTCCTTTAAACAGAAATTGGGGGAAAAATAAAAAGGGGGGCTAATAATTCTGACTTCAACTGTATATATATATATATATATATATATATATATATATATATATATATATATATATATATATATATATATATATATATATATATATATATATATATATAAACATGTATAATATTTTTTTGTGTGTGTGTGTATTTATTTACTTTTTCCTAGTCAACATGTCATTAAAATTCCCTTCAGTGCAGATTAGGATAACTTCCTCAATAAATCATGTTGTAAATGTGTTTCTAATTTCCAGTTCTGAGGGGAAAAAATAAATATGTGATGGAAATTTCTATTGTAAGATGACTACATTTTTTATAGTAATAGTGAGAAAGAGAAAACTAGAAGAAAAAAATAGATTTTTTCTATAAATATAGTTTTAAAAATGTATTTTTACTAGAAACGTTATTTTCCTGGTCTGTATTAAATATCTACAAAAAAAAATAAGTATAATTTCACAAACTATGTGTGAATCCTATGTCTACTACTTTTAATGTTTCTTAACTGCAATTTAAACAAGATTTTACTGTAAATATATTTTTAAAAATCACTTTTACTAGAGATGTTATATTACTGATCTGTATAAAATGTCTGTGCAAAATGTTAAGTATAAGTTCACAAACTATGTGAGAATCCTGTGTCTACTACACTTAATGTGTCTTAACTACACTTTAAACAAGATTTTACTATAAATATATTATAAAAAATCTATTTTTACTAGAAATGTTCGATTGGCGCTGGTTCGAGTCCCGGCTGGGTCAGGTGGCATTTCTGTGTGGAGTTTGCATGTTCTCCCCGTGTTCGCGTGGGTTCCTTCTGGGTGCCCCGGTTTTTCCCACAGTCCAAACACATGCTATAGGTGAAATAAGCTAAATTGGCCGTAGTGTATATGTGTGAATGCGAGAGTGTATGGGTGTTTCGCAGTGTTGCGGCCGGAAGGGTATCCGCTGCATAAAACATTCCACTGTGGTGACCACTGATTAATAGGGACAAAGCCGAAAAGAATATGAATGAATCAATGTTATATTCCTGATCTGTATAAAATGTCTGCAAGAAAAAAATATATATAATTTAACAAAATATGTGAGAATCCTGCCTACTACCCTTAATATACCTTAAAAATACTTTGAATGTTGGCATTTGGCTAGGTTTTAGTATCCAGTTAATCAGTGTGATGACAGTCGGGTCACATGAAGGAAAAAAAGTTCAGCCCAGTCCAGCACATCACAGATTTAGAAATTAAAATGCTTCTTGACAGTCAGAAAAATGGTGTTTCTTTAAGGCCTCTGCATTGCATCATGGGTCAGGCCCACACACTGCAGGCAATATCGTCCATGAGAGCGGCTGCATTTCAGGCTTCCCTCTGGATGATTGTGTGGTCCTGTAAAATCCGTGCAGGTCTCAAGCGGCCGCCGCACACAAAAAAGAGAGAGAGAGAGAGAAAAGAAGGATGGCGGTTTATTCGGCATACGGGTAAATGAAATCTCCAGCACGCATAGGTGAGCTCCCGCAAGACTGCGCTTGAAATTCATAGACACTGTGCATATGAGAAGTCTGAAACAGAGAGGAGAGTCGGGTCGCCCGAGTCAAGAGTGTTTGGAGCCGTGGAGAGCGCTTTATTAAAGAGGAATTGAAGACAAATAAAATGAATGTCAGCACACATGTTCAATTACAGCCGTTTGCCGTGGTGCATTGCAGTCTAATGGCACTAATCGACATGTAAATGTAAAGTACACCAAACGGCACAGCCTCCTGTGACCATACGCCTATGTTTAAGCTACATTAAAGTCATTAAACGCAGCTTTCTCTCACATAGCGGGAATGCAAGTTGTGACATTTGTTTGAACTCACCAGAATAGAAAGACTCGAGGAGGGGAGAATAAATAAAAGTGACATTTTCACCTGTCTCGCAATATACTGAAGTTTTAATGAATCAGGAGGGTTTGGAGATTTTGCCAACAGACAGACTTTGGAAACTCGCATTAATATTATGGGATGTCATATCCTGAGTGAAGTGTCAGGAGTTAACAGAAGAGATTTTTTTTTTTTTTTTGCAGAGGTTAATTTATAGGGTGGCGGCACGGTGGCTCAGTGGTTAGCACAGCAAGAAGGTCGCTGGTTTGAGTCCTGGGTAGACCAGTTGGCATTTCTGTGTGGAGTTTGCATGTTCTCCCCGTGTTGGTGTGGGTTTCCTGTGGGTGCTCCGGTTTTCCCCACAGTCCAAACACATGCGCTATAGGTGAATTGAATAAACTTGTTCGTAGTGTATGAGTGTGAATGTGAGAGTGTATGGGTGTTACTCAGTACTGGGTTGCAGCTGAAAGGGCGTCCGCTGCGTAAAACATATGCTAGATAAGTTGGCGGTTCATTCTGCTGTGGCGGCCCCTGATGAATAAAAGAGACTAAGTCGAAGGAAAATGAATGAATGAATTCACAGTAACTTGGAGCAGTTCGCCAGTGACTTGCTGTAAATCAGTTACAGCAAAAATACTGTATTTACATTTACAGCAGCATTTATCTTGCGGTATATGTATTTCCAGTATTGTATATCTTTACTGTAAAATATACTGTCATTTTCACAATGCAACTTTAAAATAAAGTAACATACAGCATAACTGTCTTACAGTAAAATACAGGTCATATTACAATAAAATACTGTGTCATTTACAAAATCGTTAACAGTGGAATAAAAAAGTGACAGAAATACTGACAATGTCTAATTGTCCTGCAGCTTATGTGTGAAATATTTAATTTTTTTAAATTATGGTAATTATTATTACAATTCACAAAGAAAACCATTTCTCTTTAAATGCATTTTGTTATTAGTCAGAAAGAAAACAGGGCATTTCTGAATATATGCCAGTAATAACTAACATATTTGACTGATTCTTGACACTTTTGAATAATTGAATAATATCCAATATGCCTGTAGCTGTTATTGATTAAATGCCTGATTAATTTACCTTTTTAACCTCTCAACTCTCATATTTCCTGTACCTTTATATTATAAAACATGTCTAAACTTGAATTTATCTTAACAACCTACAGTTGAAACCAGAAGTTTACATGCACTCTAAAAAAAGGAAAAAAATGAAATAAAAAATGTCTGATGGTAAATGATACTAAACGTTTACTATTTTAGGTCCGTTAGGATTAACTAAATCATTTACTTTTGCTAAATGCCAGAATAATGAGAGGATAATTTTTTATTAATTTCTAGACAGTCAAAAGTTTACAAACATTTCCTTGGTATTTTTAGATTTGTTTTTAAACTGTATAACTTTGGTCAAATATCCTTCCACAAGCTTCTCACAATAGTTTGAAGGAATTTTGGCCCATTCCTCCTGACAGAATTGGTGTAACTGAGTCAGATTTGTAGGCTGTCTTGCTCGCACAAGCTTTTTCAACTCTGCCCACAAATTTTCTATAGGATTGAGCTCAGGGCTTTGTGATGGCCACTCTAAAACATTCACTCTGTTGTCCTTAAAGCACATTTTAACTAATGTGGCAGTATGCTTAGGGTCATGGTCTGTTTGGAAGACCAATTTGTGGCCAAGTTTTAATTTCCTGGCTGATGTCTTGAGATGTTGCTTCAGTATTTCTACATAATGTTCTTTCTTCATGATGCCATCTATGCTGTGAAGTGGACCAGTCCCTCCTGCAGCAAAACAGCCCCACAACATGATGCTGCCTCCCCCATACTTCACAGTTGGGATGGTGTTTCTAAGCTTGTAAGCTTTCCCCTTTGTCCTCCAAATGTAACACTGGTCATTATGGCCAAACAGTTCAATCTTAGTTCCATCAGACCACAGGACAAGTCTCCAAAAATTATTCTGTTTCCCAGTGTAATTTAGCAAATTGTAATCTGTAGGCATGGGACGATAACCGTTTTCAAGGTATACCGCGGTTTGGAAAAGTCAAGGTTATCATACCGCCAACATTTTCTCTAATACCGTTTCTAAGGTATGTGTAAGATTTTTTTATTTACATTTTTTTTAACAACAGCATCTCCAGCAGAAAGGATATCCAAAGATGCCATTTTAAATTGTAAATAAATCTGTGTTTTTGGAACAGC
Source organism: Danio kyathit (assembly GCA_903798195.1). Lineage (NCBI taxonomy): Eukaryota > Metazoa > Chordata > Actinopteri > Cypriniformes > Danionidae > Danio > Danio kyathit. The sequence continues at coordinate 48,948,816 of LR812530.1, forward strand.
AGAAGTCAATGATTCATTTTCATTATTTAGCCTGGCACGTTAACTGCTCCAAAATATTAGAAATGTTTCTCAAAATAAAATATATTGTGTTCAAAGGGGAAAACACTTTTAGTTTTTTACCCAGACATTTAAAAAGAATATATTTTACAGCAGTAATCACAATACCGTGATACCGTGATATTTTTATCCAAGGTTATCATACCGTCAGAATCTTATACCGGCCCATGCCTAGTAATCTGGCTTTTTTGTTGATTCTGGCTTGTTGATTTTCCCATGTTGTCACACAAGGAAGCAGTGTGTGTTTGAGGTTTTCCTTAAATACTATTCTACAGTTGTGCCTCCAATTAACTCAAATGTTGTCAATTAGCCAATCAGAAACTTACAAAACCTTGACACCATCATCTGAGCTTTTTCAGAGGCATAATAATCTTATTGTACTGTATGTAAACTTGACTTTCAAGAAAAGTTATAACAATTTTTCAAAAAATCTCTCTCTCATTTTTCTGCTATTAATAACAGAAATAAATGTGATAATCCTAACTTACCTAAAAGAGAAAAAGTTTTTTTTTTTTTTTTAATGGTTATGTGCCTTTTTATACAGTGTATGTAAACTTCTGGTTTCAACTGTATATATAGTGTATGTATGTGATAAATAAATAAGCTGAATAAATAAGCTTTTCATTGATATGTTGATATGATTTGAACAACAACTTGAATATCTGGAAACTGAGGCTTAAAAAATCTAAATACAGAGAAAATCACATTAAAGTTGCTTAAATTATATTCTCTGCAATGCATATTACTAAACAAATTTAAATTTTAAATTTGATAGACTTACAGAAATAAATGTGCTAAATGTCTGCATGGAAAATAATCTTTACTTCAAATTCTAAGGATTTTTGGTATAAAATTAAAATCTATAATTTTTTACTCATAAAGTGTAATATTTGCCTATTACATAATACTGACAATGGTTTTGTTATTCAGGGCCATGTATATTATATATTACTTTATCATCAAAATAAATTATTGATTTTTAGCATGTCACAATGTAGATTTGAATTTAAATTGATCATTTATTGACCGAGGTAGTTTCGTAGATGCACTCGAAATCCAGAATAAACCACACTGTAAAATCGAGCAGTGCAATTCATGAAATGAAATGAGTTGATTTGACTTACGGTTCATTGTACTTAATAGAAACAAGTCACATGAACTCAAAATTTGATTGTATTAGGCTAAACTTAAAGTGAATGAGTTCACCCTAGTTCCCAGCATGCTTTGTGTCAGACCGGAAAATAAATGTAAAATAATTATGAGTTATTGTGTATTTTTTAGGAGACATGATTTAGCCGGAGATTTGATTTCTGTAAAAATAAAATAGTAAAACTCTACCAACCACTGTAAAAACTGCAGGGTTTCACACAATTCGTTCATGTTGTCCCAACACAAATCGATCGAAATTAACTTACCTCATTACCTAATAACCTCAAGAATTGTGTTGATGCAGCTCATTTTAAATAAGTAGTTTAAACAAGCAGCAAAAATCATTTCATGTGTATACGTTAAACTGAAATATTCCAAGTAAATGTGACTATATGTGAAGTAAGGAATATTTTTTAATATATTAGTAAGAAATAAACACAATTAAGTTAAAATTACTTAACTGAATTAAGTTTGTGCAATTCAATTTAATAAACTTAAATTTATATTTACAGTGCAGACTGAGAGAATTTTGTGAACAATAAACTATATCATTTTTCTCTCAGGTGGAAAAGAAAATGTCCTTCCTTTTCTGTCTTTTATTTTTTCTTTTACTTTTCATGCCTCTCCTTCAGAAGGTATCTTAAGTATGTTGTTCACAGGCACGACTTATTCTGGAGAATTAAGTGCCATGGAGCTCTGTGGATCTGTGGAGCTCTGGGACATGTAAACCCCATTTTTTCCCCTCCAAATTCACAATCCAGCCTGCTGACCTGCACGTTCCCTCAGCGTCCCCTTAACATGACAAGCGTCTTACTGTGAGCTTTGGTAAATCATGCAAACAAGAGCGGAGAGGGACGCCGGCCTCCCCTCTGCCTTACACTGCGTTACCAAAATTGATTTACAAACCGCAAAGGTCCCAAAAATGAACCTGCGGTATACGTCAGAGAAAACATGAGGAAGCTGTCTCATGAATGAATCTTCATGACCAATCTAATGAGAATTTAGTCCACAGTAAGCCTGTCTAAATCAAAGAAATGATTTTGGTGTAATGTAAAAGCTATACAACATATGTGACAAGCTAAAAAGCTATGGAGCAACATTTTTAGATGAATGAACTGTTGTCCTGAAAATTCAACATAACATCACACAGACAGGAGGACAATGTGCAATTTTATCACACTAATACAAATGTTTAGAGGCGACACTGTGGTGCAGTGGGTAGCGCTGTCGCCTCACAGCAAGAAGGTTGCCGGTTCGAGTCTCGGCTGGGTCAGTTGGCATTTCTGTGAGGAGTTTGCATGTTTTCCCCGTGTTGGCGTGGGTTTTCTCTGAGTGCTTTGGTTTCCCCCACTGTCTAAAGACTCATGCTGTAGATTGATTGGGAAAGCTAAACTGCCCGTATGTGTGTATGTCCTGGTCCTCCAGGTTGGGGGTTGAACAATGGGCTAACAACCCACATCATAAAAACTAGATGTTACGAAACACCAATATGGTGCGGCTAAATATCTACTTTGATATAAATGGCCCTGGGAGTGAGTAAGCAAGTAATATAATGTTTAATGATTTGTTCATGCCGTATACCATCTGCAACACTTTTGACCACAGTATTACCTAAATAAATAAATAAAATAAATAAAAATGCGGCAAAATAATGAATAAAATAATGGATAAAAAGAGTGAGGCTATGATCAAATAAATGAAAAAAGTGCGACTGCTGTGGATGCAAGCAGCTACGGACACAGGCCCTTGCGGCTAAAAAACGGACCGGCCCACCGGGAAATTCTCCCGGTCCTTCCGATTAGCCAAATAAATAAAGAAACCCAGCCGCTGGAGGAATCCAGCGCTCTTGTATACAAATACTGTCCATGCACCCATGGCAACTACTGTAAGTCAATGGAAAAGCGGTTGTTCCTTGCGCCACCTGGTGGCTATTGCGTAAAGCACAGAAATGTTTTTAAAAAAAAATGAAAATTTGGACTTTACGGCCGCAGTAAACCGCGTGACTACGGATCACAAACTGCAGTACTGTGAAGGAAGAAACGCGCGTTCTTAGTAGCCATATCTGTATGCATTGTCTTGCCCAATAGACTTCCATTGTAAGTAGCGATATACCACTTTTTTTTCACCAAAATCAAAAGTGAAATTTTCTTTCTGGCTTAAAACTGACTCAAATTAATTTTTAATTATTTTAATTAAAATTAGGGTAATTGATCTTTGGGTTATTAATTCAATTACATGGTTTTCACATATTGACAAGAAAATTATTTAATATATGACAATAAAGCCTCCTTTATTAGCACGTTTTAAATTCTCAAACTTAATGGCTAAACTTCAAGCTAAAATGTACCTTTACCTTTGTTTTCTGTTCATATAAATTTTTCTATCAATTTATTACAAGAACATTTGATGTTAGTACAATTTATCTATAGTTTCAAAATAAAATGCTTGAATTTCTACCTGGTTTTCTTGCAATAAATGGAAATAAAATAATATTTGTCTAATCAAAAGCTCAAAAACTAATGTGATCTGGACGTTGGGGGTCCCCGATGGACGTCGAGCATTCTCCAGCCCCCGGCAGCTCTGCACAAGAAGTTTGGCCAGGGGAGAAATGGTCGTGCCCAACTGAGCCTGGTTTCTCTCAAGGTTTTTACCTTCACTTTCGTCAATTGGTGAAGTTTGTTCCTCGCCACTGGCTTGCATGGTTTGGGATTTGTGGAGCTGCGCATCAATGGATTTGCTCTTCAGTGTTTGGACTTTCAGCAGTGAAAATTAAACTATACTGAACTGAACTAAAGTGAACTTCAACACTGAAAACTGGACTGACACAGTTTCAATTTACTAGAACTTCTACTTTAAGTTGCTTTGACACAATCTACACTGTAAAAGTGCTGTAGAAATAAAGATGAATTGAATTGAACCTGAACTGGGAGTTTTGTGATCCATTGATCCACTTGTAATCAAACTATAATAATGGAGTAATTTTAATTAGCCAGAAACATGCCCCAGTGATGTATTTGAGATTGTCAAAAAGGTACACAGCTGTGAAAACAAAAACTGCAAGAATATGTAGTCCAGGGTACATATTTCTCAGTTCTCAAAAATGTATTCCTGGGCACATATTTCTAATAAGCCTAAGTGTGCAGTTCAATTATTGGCCACCAGTTTGGCTAATGACAAGGGTTTCTGAATTCTGCATGTAATGCCTTTAAACATTACGGTTCCAGTCAATGGTTTTGGTCCGCCTGAAATTGTAAGTTGCTGAAATTTTGATGCACTACTATTTTAAGTACTTTATTGTGTCATGCAGGCTTAACATGCTCTGAACTTGCTACTTTCCTTTTGTTATAAGACCAGATTCATTCATTTATTTATTCATTCATCCATTCATTAATTTTCCTTCATCTTAGTCCCTTATTTATCAGGAGTCACCAAAGCGGAATGAACCGCCAACTATTCCAGCATATGTTTTACGCAATGGATGCCCTTCTAGCTGCAACCCAGTAGTGGGAAGCACCCATACACTCTTACATTCACACTCATACACTACGGCCAATTTAGTTTATTCAATTCACCTATAGCGCATGTGTTTGGACTGTGGGGGAAACCAGAGCACCCAGAGGAAACCAACACCAACACGAAAAGGAAACCGGAGCACCCAAAGAAAGCCCATATGATCATGGACAGAACATGCAAAGTCCACACAGAAATGCCTCAAGACTCAAACCAGCGATCTTCTTGCCGTGAGACGATGGCGCTAACACACTGCGCAACCATTATAAAGCCAGATATATTGTATAAAGAGCAGAAAGTTGGAAAGAAGGAACTCGACTTCACAACAAAGCCAGTCCCAGCTCTGTGACTCCAACAAAGGCTCACATCATTGATATGCTTGAACATCTTTTACATTGGTAAAACACATTTGATACGCAGCGCTCCTATTTAAGTCACATTTTAAGGCGCCTTTTGTGCGTTTCTTCCTTACAAGCCTGCCAGAGCGCCTCTCTCCACCAACAAAAGCAGTTAAAATCAGTGATTGCTTTCAGAAAGTTTAATTACGACTGGAAAATGGCATTCTTCCATATAATAGATTCCGATTGTTTCAGCATTATCTACCGTGCAAATAAAATCTACTGTATTCCACAATATTCCCAGGATTAATCACTCTGCAAATTCTAATATGCTCTTGAAATGGCGAATAAAAAGCTGGCGCTGTTGTTGATGTGATGGAAGCTGCGCGTTTTCTCTCTCTCTTTCATTCTCACTCGCGCACACACACACTTTGAGCTATTATTATGCATATCCAGGTAGAAAGTTAATTAACCCAAAGCTTAAGCTAATTATGATAGCAGAATGCTATCAACCAAACACTTTCAGTCAGACAGCTGTCCAGAATTTCATTTGCTAATCATTTGTCTTTTGGCGGAGCATATGGTAGGTTTTCATGCTATCAGAGGCACAACAAGCAGCTGAGAATCATTAACTAAAAACAATGTGCATAAAATCAGGGGTAGCTTTAGCCAGACAAAAAGCCGAATCCTTAGCCTCTAAAAAAAATAATCATTGTTTGTCAGCCCTCGCCACTTAGAAATTTAAGCTGATAGCACAGTGTATGTGTGACTGGAATCCTGATACGCCAATGAATTGTTTATATTTATATGCAAATGAGGGGGCATGTTTATTGTTTATGCGTGCTATGTTAATAAGACACGGGCCTATGCTGGAATATTTAAGCACGGTTGTACCAAAACACGTTTCTCTATTAATCAATTAAACGCATATATTTTTTTTTTGTTTTGTTTTCGTTCACACAACATTTTCATATTTGATGGTTGTAAGGTCATGTTTGTTTTAAAAGAAACACTTGAAAGTCTAATTAGTTTTTCACATGTGTTACAGGAGATGACACAGATGGACCGAATTAATTTAGTTCCCTTCATTTCCCGGAGACGGCAAAGCACAAACAGACGCACGCGGGGAACAACACGACATCGCATCGGCTGTCCTTCTGCAACCGTACGCCTGCGATTCTTCTGTCCTGAGGATAAATGATGCAAGGTCATGTTTGCCTTTAATCTTGTCAGCTTATGCGTGATGACATCTTAAATATTGCTACTGTGGCATGTGCACTGATGAAGACTGCAGATCAAGTCTGAATACAGTATATGCACAGTTGAAGTCAGAATTATTAGCCCCCCTGTATATATTTGTCCCCAATTTCTGTTTACACATCAACACATTTCTAAACACAATAGTTTTAATAACTCATTTCTAATAACTGATTTCTTTTATCTTTGCCATGATGACAGTACATAATATTTTACTAGATATTTTTCAAGATACTAGTATTTAATTTAATTTAATTTAATTTAATTTAATTTAATTTAATAACTAGATTCATTAGGCAAGTTAGGATAATTAGGCAAGTCATTGTATAATGATGGTTTGCTCTGTAGACAATCAAAAAACAATATAGCTTAAGGGGTCTAATAATATTGAACTTAAAATGGTTTAAAAAATTAAAAACTTTTAAAAATTAAAAAAAAAAAATATATATATATATATTTTTTTTTAAATTAAAAGCTTTTATTCTAGCCGAAATAAAACAAATAAGACTTTCTCCAGAAGAAAAAATATTATCAGACATACTGTGAAAATGTCCTTACTCTGTTAATCATCATTTGGGAAATATTTAAAAACTAAAAAAATTCACAGGAGGGCGAATAATTCTGACTTCAACTGTATATATCCATACAGCAAAACTGCAGATTTAAATAAGTTTGTTTTACATCATCCTTTGCTGCCATTACCATTTTAATTGACCTGAGGTCAAAGCTGTGCATGTAAGGGTCACTGTATTTGGAGTCAGACCTGCTAAAAGATCAGGTTTTAAGTACTCTTCTACAGTATTCACCTTATTCTCCGCGTACGAGCGGACGCAACCATTTGAATTATTTTGCCTTGAGACTTCCGGTCTCATTCACTTCCATTCATTTTTAGACATTAAAAACAGCTCGTTTTGCTGCTTGATGTTGCAAACTGACATTTTCTTATTATATTTTTCTGCTTTGTCTGTATAATCATGCAAACACTTGTTTGTAGAGCAAGTAGTTTGACCGTTTTCTGCCGTTTATTATTCCTAGTCATTTCTCTCATAGGCAACTGAATCTGAATCTGAATCTGAAGTTCTAAAACAATCGCGGAAATGAGCGCACTTCCGCATTGAAGAATAAGGTCAATATACTGTACAAATACAAAAATTCTGCTCACAACTAGGCCCAACATTGCAATATTACAACATTTCCCTAAAAACTTACCAAAACTGTAAAAAATCTTGAATTCCTACATCAGTGACCTCCTAAAACAACATCTGAGAGGTCAATATATATATATATATATATATATATATATATATATATATATATAGGCTGCCACCCTGCAGCCCAGACCCAAATATATATATATATATATATATATATATATATATATATATATATATATATATATATATATATATATATATATATATATATATATATATATATATATATATATATATATATATATATATATATATATATATATATATATTTGGGTCTGGGCTGCAGGGTGGCGCAGTGGGTAGCATGTTCGCCTCACAGCAATAAGGTCACTGGTTCGAGCCTTGGCTGGGTCAGTTGGCATTTCTGTGTGGAGTTTGCATGTTCTCCCCACGTTCGCGTGGGTTTCCTCCGGGTGCTCCGGTTTCCACCACAAGTCCAAAGACATGCGGTACAGGTGAATTGGGTAAGCTAAAATTGTCCGTATGAGTGTGAATGAGTGTGTACACTGAAACGCCAACTGACCCAGCCGAGGCTCGAACCAGCAACCTTCTTGCTGTGAGGTGATCGTGCTACCCACTGTGCCACCATGATGCCCTGTGTATCTTCAAATGAATAGAAATGAATAAAGTAATTTATTTTTTTTTTTCGTGTTTAGATTATAACTGAGCCTTTAGTTGTCATTTATAAGGGATTTAGAAACATAAATAGTCCTCACTTTAGATTAGGTCACAAAACTGCATGAAGTTGAGTTATTAAAGCATTTATTAACATACAAATTAACTATTAGTATATGCCTGAATAATAAGATATACAAATGTTAATTTGAATTGTTTATTAATCATTTACTTGCGCATTCTGAACGATCTTTAAAAACCACCAACTACTCTCAAATAACTGGTTTGTAAATTATGCAATAATTTAGTAATGAAAAATCTAAATTAGCAAAGTATGAAAATACAATCATTAAGCACACTATATTGGTGCTTATAGGTTGATAATAGAGCATTTGTATCTGCAGTTACAAACAGCTTACTAACATCTATTAATGTAAGTTAATGCTAAACAGATAATGAATTCACTATATGCTAATACTTAATAAATGATTCATAGTGTGTAGTTATTATAAAGTGTTACCAAATCATTTTGATTTATTCATTCATTCATTCATTTTCTTGTCGGCTTTGTCCCTTGCGGGGTCGCCACAGCGGAATGAACCGCCAACTTATCCAGCACGATTTTACGCAGCGGATGCCCTTCCAGCCGCAACCCATCTCTGGGAACTTCCACACACACACATTCACACTCATACACTATGGACAATTTAGCTTACCCATTTCACCTGTACTGCATGTCTTTGGACTCTGGGGGAAACCGGAGCACCCGGAGGAAACCCACGCAAACGCAGGGAGAACATGCAAACTCCACACAGAAACGCCAACTGACCCAGCCCAGCCGAGGTTCGAACCTGCGACCCAGCGACGTTCTTGCTGTGAGGCAACAGCACTACCTACTGCGCCACTGCGTTGCCCATTTTGATTTAGATTAGATTAAATATGAAAGTTTGAACCAAAGTTGAATTACACTTTGAGAAATAAAAAATAAATAAATATATACAGTTGAAGTCAGAATTATTAGCCCCCCCCCCCCCCCCACCCCCACCCCAAGGAGAGATTTTCTCAACACATTTCTAAACATAATAGTTTTAATAACTCATTTCTAATAACTGATTTATTTTATCTTTGCCATGATGACAGTAAATAATATTCTACTACATATTTTTCAAGACACTTCTATACAGCTTAAAGTGACATTTAAAGGCCTAACTAGGTTAATTAGGTTAACTAGGCATAGAAATCATAGAAATCCTGCAGAATTCAGATGATGATTTTAAAACCCCCAAAGTGTTTCCTATTTTGTGTGCAGCAGACTTTACAGTACATGTGCATGACGTCTGAGGCTGAGACTAGCTTGACAGCAGTTGGAAAAAAATGCATAAGAAGACATTTATATGTTTGTGCATGTGATAACATGATGTATACATACTCAATTTAACCCCTGTGAGCTCCACCATACCCTAAAAAAACCCATTCAAACAGGAAAACGCGCTGGAAATGAGAGCTGTTAGCTGGGAGTGAGTGAGAGTGATTGATATCAGGATCTCTCCACAACACTCCCGAAATCAAACCACTCCAGCGCATGTGACACGGAGCTCTAAAAACATCTCCGCCTCGGACCTCACCGGCTAAATTGCCTCTGCCGGCGCCTTCGCTCGCCAGCATTGGATGACAGATAAATTGATCGAAATATTGGGAAATAATATCCTGCCCAAACTCGTTGAACCTTGATTTCCAGTCTTCTGAATTTTTCATACGGGAAACAAAATGAAAAACGGTTCTGATGTGTTTTTTTCCTTCCTCTCCTTTCCTACACAATTATGTAGCGCTCATTTGCAATAAGGTCGGCCCATACATCAAACGCTGTGTGTGCTGTAAACAGAATGTGGCACTTTTTTTGTGTGTGTGGTTTTTTTAACGGTCCCAAATCATTGTAAGCACAAGAAGTAAGATAGGGAGTCTATTGAGCTGAAAGTAATGTTGCCGGGCTTCAATAAATCTATAAATCTGACACTGCCCTTCAGGGCCTCATTAGACGCAGAAATCTTTATTGCAGTTAGTGTTGCTGGTATCAGTTAAAAGAAATCATCTTTTGATGCTTGTCAGGGAGATTGAATTAAGCATATGTCAGATGAAGAAGGCGGAATAATGTAAAGATCCTCTTTACGCTGATGAAGAATCGGACACTTGCAAGTTTCTTGGCTGCTTGTGAAATTAAATTTGGCCCTGATTTAAATGGGTAGATTTTTAAAGATATATATTTGTAGTGAATCTGGTAGTAATGTAGCAAGAATAATTCCTTCATTTGAGCTTGGCTAATTGTGTCTGAAATCACTGCCAGTTACTTTCTCTTTTTATTTATTTTTTGATGATGATAATGATGGTGCTGGGCGTTTTGTCAGTTGAGCTTGTTAGCAACCAGCAAAACACAATTGCTCTATTCTGAATTATAAAACCGACTGTAATTAGGACTATATTAGGTATCATCTTAACTCAAAATACAGCTGCAGTTAAAACCAGAAGTTTACATACACTGTATAAAAAGGCACATAATCATTTTAAAAAAGGTCAGATGTTAATGTGACTAAACCTTTTCTCTTTTAGGTATGTTAGGATTATCACATTCATTTCTGTTTTGCTTAATAGCAGAATAATGAGAGAGAGATTTTTTGAGAAATTGTTATAACTTTTCTTGAAAGTCAAGTTTACATACAATAAGATTATTAAGCCTCTGAAAAAGCTCAGATGATGGTGTCAAGGTTTTGGAAGTTTCTGATTGGCTAATTGACAACATTTGAGTTAATTGGAGGCACAACTGTAGAATAGTATTTAAGGAAAACCTCAAACACACACTGCTTCCTTGTGTGACAACATGGGAAAATCAACAAGCCAGAATCAACAAAAAAGCCAGATTACAATTTGCTAAATTACACTGGGAAAATGAAAAAAAAAATTGGAGACATGTCCTATGGTCTGATGGAACTAAGATTAAAATGTTTGGCCATAATGACCAGTGTTACATTTGGAGGACAAAGGGGAAAGCTTACAAGCTTAGAAACACCATCCCACCTGTGAAGTATAGGGCAGCAGCATCATGTTGTGGGGCTGTTTTGCTGCAGGAGGGACTGGTCCACTTCACAGCATAGATGTCATCATGAAGAAAGAACAGTATGTAGAAATACTGAAGCAACATCTCAAGACATCAGCAGGAAATTAAAACTTGGCCACAAATTGGTCTTCCAAACAGACCATGACCCTAAGCATACTGCCAAATTAGTTCAAATGTGCTTTAAGGACAACAGAGTGAATGCTTTGGAGTGGCCATGACAAAGACCTTAGCTCAATCCTATAGAAAGTTTGTGGGCAGAGTTGAAAAAGCTTGTGCAAGCAAGACAGCCTACAAATCTGACTCAGTTACACCAATTCTGTCAGGAGGAATGGGCCAAAATTCCTTCAAACTATTGTGAGAAGCTTGTGGAAGGATACCCAAAACATTTGACCAAAGTTATACAGTTAAAAAGCAAAGCTGAAAAAAAAAACCAAGGTAATGTATGTAAATTTTTGACTGTCTAGAAATTAATAAGAATTCTCTAAAAAAAAAAAAATTCTCATCCGCTGCGTAAAACATATGCTGGATAAGTTGACGGTTTATTCCACTGTGGTGACCCCAGATTAATAAAGGGACTAAGCAGAAAAGAAAATGAATGAATGATTGAATGAATGAAAAAAATTCTCTCATTATTCTGTCATTTAGCAAATGTAAATGATTTAGGTAATCATAACGGACCTAAATAGTAAACGTTTAGTATGATTTACCATCAGACATTTTTAAAAAATGGTCATGTTCCTTTTTTTAGAGTGTATGTAAACTTCTGGTTTCAACTGTATATAAATGTAGAAATTGTTTCATTTAACAGAATGTATACCACAAAACTTTAAAGCTACAACTTAAATTGAGAATTTTGTATTTATTTTTTATTTGTAAAGCGAGAGTGAGTGATAACGGATTAGGGCCAGACAAAATCTGCTGTTATTTTTTTTGCTATTTCTGCACAGAAATTTGTACAAAATTTTCATACGTGGAATGATTTTGGGAGTAAAGTAACTAAAAACCTTAAAACATTAAATAAAAAGTAATGACTTTTATTTACGGTTTACAATGCAAATCCAATAAGATCCATTTGTTTGCGCAAAGCAAGTCTGATATAATATATCAAGAAGATATTACTTTACAAACTTATATTGTTAATAAATCATATAAACATTTGCATATTAGTTAATAATATTACTGAAAGTAATATGAAGCTGAATAATAAGATTCGGTGTGAGCCTACAGTTACCATTCATTCATTCATTCATTCATTCATTCTCCTTCAGCTAAGTCTCTATTTCAGAGGTCACGACAGCAGAATGAACCGCCAACTATTCCAGCATATGTTTTACACAGCGAATGCCCTTCCAGCGGCAACTGTAACCACGGATAGACGCTGACAACAGGGTGCGGATCCAAATGCAGGTTTTTATTAAAGGGATGGTCAGGCAAGCAATGATCAATACAGGAGCAAACAGATGTATGAAGGCAATCCAGAATCGTAGTCAATATAGTAGGCAGATGGTCACAAGGCTGGCAGCAGATAGGGAGAAACAGACAATCAAGGCGAGGGTCCAAACACGGCAAAAACAAGACAAGGAAACGCTTAGAATTGTAACTGATAACAGATAACAAGACTCGGCACTGGAGAGAGTGTGTGTGCTGCTTATGTACTGTGTGTAATCAGTCTTTGACAAGCCTCCGGTGGTGTGTGTGCAATCAGTCAGGATGAGGAACATGTGTGTGTGATTGGAGTGCATGTATGGAGTTGTAGTTCATTTGATGGTGGATTTGTAGTCCATGGGTGAAAGTGCATGTTAACCAGCGATCTATGGAGAGAAGATCGCTGGTGATGGTGACAGCAACGCAGTACTGGGAAAATAGTTACCAATATTTCAACATTAGTTCAAAAGTTTTATTTGATTCATTCAAACTGCTGATTCATTTGTTAAAACTAATAAAAACTAATAAAAGCCTTCAATATTGTTAACAATTATAATACAATATTAACCTATTATTGAGTCGTTGTATAATATACACTACCTGACAAAAGTCTTGTCGTCTATCACAGTTGTAAGAGTAACAAATAATAACCTGCTTCTAGTTGATCATTTGGAAAAGTGGCAGAAGGTAGATTTTTCAGATGAATCATCTGTTGAACTGCATCCAAATCATCACAGGTTTGGTGAAGGAAAAATCATGGTTTGGGTTACATTCAGTATGGGGGCGTGCGAGAGATCTGCAGAGTGGATGGCAACATCAACAGCCTGAGATATCAAGACATTTGTCCTGCCCATTACATTACAAACCACAGGAGAGGGCAAATTCTTCAGCAGGATTGCGCTGCCTATACTTCAGCCTCCACATCAAAGTTCCTGAAAACAAAGAAGGTCAAGGTGCTCCAGGATTGGCCATCCCAGTCACCAGACATGAGCATTATTAAACATGTCTGGGGTAAGATGGAGGAGGAGGTATTGAAGATAAATCCAAAGAATCTTAATGAACTCTGGGAGTCCTGCAAGAACGCTTTCTTTGCCTCCAGATGACTTTATTAATAAGTTCTTTGAGTCATTGCAGAGGTTGTATGGATGCAGTCCTCCAAGCTCATGGGAGTCATACACAATATTCATTCTTTTTCCACTGCAGTATGACGTTGTATTCTATACTGTACATTATTTCTGTTAAGTGACAAAACTTTTGTCTAAGCAAAGTCAGACCTTACTGTCCTAATTAAATAATTAAAAATCAAGGCATAATCTAGAGGCCTTTGTCTTTCATATACGCCACTTCTGATACCAAATGATCAACTAGAAGTTATGTGTTGTTCCTAAAACTTGGATAGGCGATAAGACTTTTGTCAGGTAGTGTATATCACATTTACACTTGTACTATTTAGTACTAAAGCAGAACTTATATTGCACACATCACCTGTGTGATGATTGTTTTATTGTGATATGGATTAAATATAAGACACAATCAATAAAAAAAGTTCTTTTTTCTAAGTATCCTAAATTGTAGTTGCAAATTATATTTGTATCAACATTTTTCTCACTTTCCCCCACTGAGCCCTTAGATCCATTTTCTGTGAAGAATACTGCACATACCATACATTGTTTCCCTTAAATTCATGCATGCGTATGTGTTCCCTATGTAGTCATCCTTATGGGTTTGAATTGTTCTATAATATATATCACATTTACACTTGTACTATTTGCAGTAGTACTAAAACAGAACTTATATTGCACACGATGCTTGTGTGATTTTGCTTTATTGTGATATACATTAAATTTAAAACACAATCAATGACATAAATTAGTCTTTTTTTCTGAGTATTTAAAATTTTATAGTTGTAAATTACATTTTTATCAACTGTTTTCTCACTTTGTCTTCTTTTTTGTCCCACTGAGCCCTTAGATCCCTTTTCTGTAAAGAATACTGCACATATCATACATTGTTTCCCCCAATGTCATGCATGCGTATGTGTTCCCTATGTAGTCATCTTTTCTGAGTTTGAATTGTTGTATAATATATATCATATTTACACTTTTGTACTAAACATAATTTATATTTTACACATCACATGTGTGCCTTTACTTTATTATGATATACATTGAATATAAGACAATAAGACAAATCAATGAAAAAAAAAGTTTTTTTCCTCAGTATCTTAAATTTTATAGTTGTAAATTATATTTTCATCAACATTTCTCACTTTGTCTAAGCTAAGAACCCTTTTCATGAAATATACTGGACATACCATAAGTAGTTTCCCTTAAAATCATGCATGTTTATGTGTTACCTATGTAATCATTTTCATGGGTTTGAATTGTTCTATAATATACATTTGAAGTCAGAATTATTAGCCCCCCTGAATTATTAGCCCCCCTGTTTATTTTTTCCCCAATTTCTGTTTCACGGAGAGAAGATTTCTTCAACGCATTTCTAAACATAATAGTTTTAATAACTCATTTCTAATAAATGATTTATTTTATCTTTGCCATGATGACAGTACATAATATAGCTTAAAGTGTCATTTAAAGGCTTAACTAGGTTAATTAGGTTAACTAGGCAGGTTAGGGTAATTAGGCAAGTTATTGTATAACGATGGTTTGTTCTGTAGACAGTCGGAAAAAAATTAGCTGAAAGGGGCTAATAATATTGACCTTAAAATGGTTCATAAAAAAATTAAAAACTGCTTTTATTCTTGCCGAAATAAAACAAATAAGACTTTCTCCACAAGACAAAATATTATCAGACATACTGTGAAAATGTCCTTGCTCTGTTAAACATCATTTGGGAAATATTTAAAAAAGGAAAAAAAATTCAAATGGGGGCTAATAATTCTGACTTTAACTGTATATCACATGTACACTTGTACTATTTACACTAAAACAGAACTTATATTGCGCATGTTGCCTGTGTGATTTTGCTCTATTGGAATATACATTAAATTAAAGACACAATCAATGACAAAAACTTGTATTTTTTCTCAGTATCTTAAATTTTATATTTGTAAATTACATTTTTATCAACATTTTTCTCACTTTGCCATCGTTTTTGTCTGCTGAGCTTAGAACACTTTTCTGTAAAGAATACTGCACATATCATACATTTCCCTTAAAATCATGGAAAAGCAATAGTGTGACTAAACGCGGTTATGGCACTCTCTCATATAGGGATGCTAAACATAGCTATAGAAGTCACAGCAGGTCATATGTTGTGCAGCTTTGGGCAAATTTTATTTGGAGAGA
Organism: Danio kyathit; assembly: GCA_903798195.1. Classification (NCBI taxonomy): domain Eukaryota; kingdom Metazoa; phylum Chordata; class Actinopteri; order Cypriniformes; family Danionidae; genus Danio; species Danio kyathit. The sequence goes on from LR812530.1 coordinate 48,964,798, forward strand.
AAATGACCAAAATGTAACTTGAAGATTAAAAAGGATTGGAGGGGAAATAAATATTCAAATCTCTGTACATAACAGAAAAATAAACAATGATAATGCAACAATAGTTTATCTGTATTAGTGGCAAGGCAGAAATATATATTTAGACAGGCCTTGTCAAAGTGAGCGGGCACTTTCACTAATAAAAAAATATCGCACTTAAATTATTTCATAACAATCAATAAAATAACAGCGGTTTTATATCAAAAAATGGTAATGATATAAAATATACTACATTTTGATGGTAAAATATAACCATTTAAACGATTTTGTATTTAAATATTAAATAACGAATGCATCAAGTTAAATATAAAAAAACGAATGAAACAACACATAGCATATCAGGATATAAAGGACTATATTTAGCAGAATGCTGCTCTTTTATCTTTGTAATTTTATAGTTTTATTTTTGTTATTTTAATTATTTTTTGTCTTCATAAATAACTAACGAGCTATAGACAAACTCCTGCTTGACGTTTTAGAAAATATTTGTGCGTAGCTACACCACCCAGTGTATATTAAAGATCACCGTGAGAAAAAAAACCCACAGAAACCTGTTACATATCTATATACATTTAAAGGTCTATCTTATATTTAACTGAATCCTATAATGGCCTATAGCTGAAATGTTGGAAATTGCTTTATTTTTATAAAACATTTGTCGATACGTATTGATATTTTTTGGAGTAAAAACTGCCGACATTTAAGAATCCATATTTATTTTATTCATTCATTCATTTTACTTGTTTATTGGTGCACATATGGGTTATGATTTAATTCATACAGTACCTTAACAGCTACTGTGCCACTCCGTAATTCAAGCAAAAGTCCAAATTAAAGAAAGATTTGACTTTCTGCGGTGACCGACATTTACAACACGCCATAACCGTCCTTCAGGTGGAGCGCGGGTCCCCGTCTCGCAGCTCGCGCGGGAGACACAGACGGCTGCGGGACGCGAACAACAGCACGACGCGCATGGAATCATTCGCGAAGCTGGCTGGCTGACTGCGGGGCGCTTGTTGCTCTAGCGGGAAAATGTCCCGGTGTTCCCAAAGGCCGGTCCGCCCTGGCGCGCTTCCGCTACCAGCTGTGGCAGCACATCAACAGAGCCGCGACGTCAACACACAGAATCAGCACAATTCAGCACGGTTGTCTAACAGTTTAGAACGGTTTGGCACAATAGTGGAAAAGCGGCTTTAATATTTTTATTAAAAAACCGCGATTCCTCGATTTTGTAAAAAATAAAATCGTCTTAAAACGTAAATTCGAATTAATCGAAAAAATTGGAAAAACCGCCCAGCCCTACTTGGTAGTCATCCTTATGTGTTTGAATTGTTCTATAATATATATCACATGTATACTTGGACTATTTACAGTACTACTAAAACAGAATTTATATTGCACACATTGCCTGTGTGATTTTGCTTTATTGTGATATACATTAAATGAGACGCAATCATTAACAATTAGTCTTTTTTTCTCAGTATCTTAGATTTTATAGTTGTAAATTATATTTTTATCAACATTTTTTCTTACTTTGTCTTCTTTTTTTGTCCCACTGAGCCCTTAGATCCCTTTTCTGTAAAGAATACTGCACATACCATACATTGTTTCCCTTAAATTCATGCATGCGTATGTGTTCCCTATGTAGTCATTTGCATAGGTTTAAATTGTTGTAAAATATATATCACATTTACACTTGTACTATTTACAGTACTACTAAAACATAACTTATATTGCACACATTGCCTGTGTGACTTTGCTTTATTGTGATATACAATAAATATAAGACAAATCAATGAAAACAATTGTCTTTTTTTCTCAGTATCTTAAATTTTATAGTAGTATAATAATATTTTTATCAACATTTTTCTCACTTTGTCTGAGCATAGAACCTTTTTCGTTAAATATACTCGACATACCATACATAGTTTCCCTTAAAATCATGCATGTGTATGTGTTCCCTATGTAGTCATCTTCATGGGTTTGAATTGTTGTATAATATATATCACATTTACACTTCTACTATTTACAGTAGTACTAAAACAACTTATAACCTCTTAAGGCCCAAGGTGTTTTTTTACATGCATTTTTTATTTCTCTTTGCCATTTGGGCTTATTGGAACCTAATTAGAATACAAATCTAAGTCTTTTGATATGATGTACTTTTAGAGAAAAATGATGTCCATATATGTGCACTCGTGGTCCGAATTGACATAAAACACCTTTTCCTGAATTTTGTTTTTTAATGCATATATAACATAGAATATTTTTTTGAACTTGCTTTGACTATCAGAGAGTAAAAACAACATTTTTTTCCCATTTTGGACAGTTAAAAATAGGGGTTGGGACATTTCATATGCTGCAAAACAGTTGCAAGATGACACTGAATGTTTTATATTTAGTTACAAACATACAAAGTATTTTAAATAGCCACTTAAGAGCTAAAATGTGCTGTCCACGTATGTGGACACTCAAGCCCTAAGTGGATATTGCGCACATTGCCTGTATGATTTTGCTTTATTGTATACATGAAATATAAGACACAATCAGTGAAAAAAAGTTATATTTGTCTATCAGTATGCTAAATTTTATAAATTATATTTTTATCAACATTTTTTTCTCACTTTGTTTTATTTTTTCCCCCACTGAGCCCTTCGATCCCTTTTCTGTAAAGAATACTGCACATACCATACATTGTTTCCCTTAAAATTATGCATGCGTATGTGTTCCCTATGTAGTCATCCTTATGGGTTTGAATTGTTGTATAATATATATCACATTTACACTTTTACTATTTACAGTAGTACTAAAACAGTACTTATATTGCACACATTGCCTGTGTGCCTTTGCTTTATTGTGATATACATTAAATATAAGACAAATCAATGAAAAAAATGTATTTTTTTCTCAGTATCTTAAATTTTATAGTAGTAAATTATATTTTTATCAACATTTTTCCCAATTTGTCTGAGCTTAGAACTCTTTTCTATGAAGTATACTGCACATACCACACATACTGTAGTTTCCTTTAAAATCATGCATGCGTATGTGTTCCCTATGTAGTCATCTTTTCTGGGTTTAGTAACAGCGCCTCTGTGCATGTCTCTCTCTCTCTCCATCTGCGCAGTGAAGTTTCAGTGACGGATGTTTGTGGCAGGAAAGACCTCTGTCACAGGAAAATGAGGTGATCTATCATTTTAAGATATGGTCTTCATATACTGTTTACTCGGAGATATCACTTGCCTCCAGCCAATTTTGACCGGGGACATTTTGTGATATAGCGGTGATTTGTATGGTATCACAGCAACAATAAAAGCAACCCCTGAACTGAAAACAACAGCACACACACACACATACAAATGCACCCTTTAGTTTCTGGTCTCCCGCCGCGTTCGTACAATTTCTAGAAGTCCTGCTTATATGCTGAAACAAATCGCATCCAGCCTGTGTTCATTCTAGGTGCATTTCCAATAGATCCCGAACTGATTTTGCTCATAAGGATCCTTCCTATTCAGTGGGCAATATAAATGGTGTATGCGAAGCCACCCAGCAGTCTTGTTAAAAGCAGAGGCGCTAGTGACAATGTAAAGTGCAGGCTTTCTCTTTTTGCTTTTCTGCTACACTGGCCAGATATGTGTAATGACTGTGATAGTGTTGAACCATGCACATTTCCCCCCATCTATCACACAAACACACACACACACACACACACACTCGCGCGCCTGTATATCCTCAGCCCCAACATCATCTTCTCTCAGCAGTTTTATTTGTCCCTGGACACTGGGAATAGCGAGAGGGCTCTAATATAGGTGTGCTGGTGGTACTACAAACTTACTGTAGTCGCTGTACAGCTTTATGATTGGTGTGGCATCAGACTAGACAGATGCATCTGTAGTGTGTAAATCTAATTCACCCCTTCCTGCTTTGTTCTTTTGTGGTGATTAGGAGATCTGCTGGATGCTCGTTTGACCTGTGTGTATACTGTAGGCCTGTGTGGAGTCTGTGCATGCAGAAAACTCAGTTCTGCATGTCATGTTAACAGTGGTTGTCATTAACCAAAACTTGCATGTTTTTTAAATATTTTTTTTATTATTATCTTTTGTTGTTATGTATATTTTGTCACACTTTTTGAAAATGAAAAAAAGAAAAGATAAGCTTATAAAACTTGTCAAGAACTTAAAATCACAATGTAATCAAAATGTACTCTTCTTATTTGTATATGTACTGTATATATTAATTCCACCAACCTGATTTCACCAAGTGGGACATTCCTGGAGTAACATTTATGTTGATCCTGGATCAACATTCCAATCAGCCAATCACAATTAAGGGATACATTTATAGTTTATGTTAGGTTTATGCACTTCTGCATGATTGTTATCCAACTATTATTCCCCTCTGATTTTAGGAATAATTTACAGTTATGGTTGGGTTTAGGGGTAGGGAATAAGTATGGATTACATTTTCCAACAAAAATGATGTTCCAGGATCAACATAGATGTTAATCCAGAATCGCATCATACTTGGCAAAATCATGACGTAGTTCTTGGTATAAATGATGAATCTTTGAACTTCATTATTTTATAAAAATGCAAATGTATTAAAACTGCTTTTCTTCACTTCACATGGAATGCCTTTAGGGCGGGGCTAACAGTCCTTTAGGGCAGAGCTATCAATCCTTTAGGGATGGGCTATCTTAGGACAATCTTATAAAGGACAATTTTTAACTTCCATTTCAAGTAAACATTAAGAAAATAATTTTAATTTGATGAAAAATTAAAACTCCTATTTCGGGTTGTTATAATTGTTGCTGTTGTTCTTGTATTGTGGTGTTGATATTTCTTCACAGTAAAGCATAATTCACCTTAGATTTTCAGTACAAGAAACAAAAAAAAAATCTTTTGCTGTATTATTTATTTTATAGATTTATTTTGCATTTATACCTACAGTTTATTAGCAAAATTACATAAATATTCCATACAAAATTAATACAATTATATATATATGTGTGTGTGTGTGTGTGTGTGTGTGTGTGTGTGTGTGTGTGTGTGTGTGTGTGTGTGTATATGTGTGTGTTTGTGTATCTAGTTGAAGTCAGAATTATTCGCCCCCCTTTGAATTTTCTTTTTCTTTTTAAATATTTCCCAAATGATGTTTAACAGAGCAAGGAAATTTTCACAGTATGTCTGATAATATTTTTTCTTCTGGAGAAAGTCTTATTTGTTTTATTTAGGCTAGAATAAAAGCAGTTTTATATTTTTTAAAACCCATTTTAAGGTCAAAATTATTAACCCATTTAAGCCAATTTTTTTCGATAGTCTACAGAACAAACCATCATTATACAATAACTTGCCTAATTACCCTAACCTGCCTAGTTAACCTAATTAACCTAGTTAAGCCTTTAAATGTCACTTATATATACAGTTGAAGTCAGAATTATTAGCCCCCCTGAGTTATTCGCCCCTCTGTTAAATTTTTTCCCCATTTTCTGTTTAACGGAGAGAAGATTTTTTCACCACATTTCTAATCATATAGTTTTATTAACTCATCTCTAATAACTGATTTATTTTTTCTTTGCCATGATGACAGTAAATAATATTTGACTAGACATTTTTCAAGACACTTCTATACAGCTTAAAGTGACATTTAAAGGTTTAACTAGGTTAATTAGGCAAGTTAGGGCAATTAGGCAAGTTATTGTATAATGATGGTTTGTTCTGTAGACTATACAAATATAGCTTAAAGGGGCTAATAATTTTGTCCCTAAAATGGTTCATAAAAAATTGATACCTGCTTTTATTCTAGCCAAAATAAAACAAATAAGACTTTCTCCAAAAGAAAAAATATTATCAGACATACTGTGAAAATTTCCTTGCTCTGTTAAACATCATTTGGGAAATATTTAAAAAAGAAAAAAAAAATTCAAAGGGGGGCTAATAATTCTGACTTCAACTGTATATATATACACAGTGACTATAGAAAATCATCATACCCTTTTGAAATATTTACTTTGTTTACATTATTTGTCATACAGCCTGAAATCAAATCACGTTCCAAATAACTTTTCCAGACTTTGAAATGTTTTTGTGGCCTTCTCCTAACCTGTGACTTTCTACAACTTTATCCCGAAGGCCTTTTAAAGGCAGGGTGTAATGTGAGTTAAAGCATAGGTTCCCCAGGGTATGATGATTTTCTATAGGCACTGTACATTTTTCAACACATCCAAATCCAATCATAACTTAAACTTAAAAATTACAATGTTGAATTAGTGTTATGTTGCCATGTAGATTAGTTTTATATTAATTTTATATATTAATATAATACATTTTTATAGTTTATTAGTTTTTATTAATTTAGGATATTTTCTCTTTTTCAGACCATTCTCTTTAAACCCTAGAGGTGGTTGTGCATGAAAATCCCAGTAGATCAGCAGTTTCTGAAATACTTAGATGAGCCCGTCTGGCACCAACAACTATACCACGTTCAAAGTCACTTAAATCACCTTTCTCCCTCTGATTCTGATGCTCAGTTTGAACTGCAGCAGATCATCTTGACCATGCCTAAATGCATTGAGTTGCTCTATTAATGTATGTATTTTACAAAACCTGACAGATACACATACTGTAATGTTGTGTATATAAGTACAGGTTTAATTTGACTCTGATTTAGCTAATCGGCGGTCTCAGTCTGAGGTGGAATATACTGTGAATTAGCATGTGGTGTCAGACGTGTGTTTGCTTTCATAAGTTACGTACGGCTTAGCGGTGCCATGTGGCTCTTCATATATCTGCCAGAACCACGTACCATCTGTGGACGTATTTCCAGAATCAACTGTTTCTTCCATATTTCAGCTATATAGCGCTTCACGGCTCTGGGGTCGAGGCAGGCCCTTTCCATTACCGCCTTCCTGATGTCTGTCAACATAAGCTTTTCCAGAGTTAATGATCCAAACTAATGTAACAAACTCAAGAAGGGTGTTGCATGGCATTTTAATCAGTATTATTTCAGTTTAATTATAAAAGGGCAATATGATGTTTGTTAAGCAAGCCATACCCTAAGTCAATGTAGCAAAAAACAGACATTAACTATGCATTACGCTGTGGTTAATAAAAATTACATGGCTGACGTATCATGCTTACTTGGCATATTCGCGATATAATGTTTTACTTGCCAGCAGAGCAATGTCACAATGAACATTGCAGAATTATCTGAATCTTCCAATCGGGATGTGTGCAGATGCTTTTTGAGTGTCAGAAAGGTCATTAGCAGATTGTGTGTAAGTTTATAGACTGGGTCAGAATGGTTTCTCCAGATTCATTTCAGTAGGGAGCCTCGGGTCGGGCCTCAGAAGCTCGTTAACTCGCTGCACTGTGACAGTTTCACAATGATTAATTAAAACACCTTTAGCCACATAATGTCAGATGGAGTCTATTTTAACAGCTGACCTTTTTGCACCCTAAACAGTGCGCTTTGCCATCCATCGGATTGCTCCAGATGTATACTTAAAAAAAGGGGAAAAAAGTACTTTGGACAAATTTATCTGGGCCTCTTTAAGTTTTGTTGTTATAATAAAATTTGGGTTTTTTAATGCTTTTTAGCCGCGGTTTATTCTGCTGTGGCAACCCTTGATAAAGTCGGGAATAAGCAGAAGTAAAGTGAGCTAATTTTGTTGGAATGGCCAGACTGGTTCCAGCTGATCGAAAGGCAACAGTAACTCAAATAACCACTCGTTACAACCGAGGTCTGCAGAAGAGCATCTCTAAACGCACAACACGGCAAACCTTGAGGCTGATGAGCTACAGCAGCAGAAGACCACACCGGGTGCCACTCCTGTCACCTAAGAACAGACTACAATTGGCACAGGCTCACCAAAATTGGACAATAGAAGATTGGAAAAAACGTTGCCTGGTCTGAAGAGTCTCCATTTCTGCTGTGACATTCAACATGAAAACATGGATCCATCCTGCCTTGTATCAACGGTTCAGGCTGCTGGTGGTGGTGTAATAGTGTGGGGGATTTTTTCTTGGCATCTGCGTGATGCTATCAAGGACCAAACTTTCTGAGGAATATTTCCAGCACTATGCTAAATCTATGATACGAAGGATTAAGGCAGTTCTGAAGACAAAAGGGAGTCCGACCCAGTACTAGTAAGGTGTACCTAATAAATTGGCCAGTGATATATATATATATATGTGTGTGTGTGTGTGTGTGTGTGAAAGAAGTCTCTAATGCTAAGCAAGGCTATATTTTATAAATAAAAAATTAGAAAGTTTGTGTGCATACAGAAATCTATCCATTGTAGTATTTACACAACACTACACACTTAATTACACACTGTTTTGTATGTAAATAACAGTTTTTTTCATTCATTCATTTTATTTTCGGCTTAGTCCCTTTATTAATGTAAGCTCGCCACAGCGGAATGAATCGCCAACTTATCCAGCATATGTTTTACGCAGCGAATGTCCTTCCAGCTGCAACCCATCACTGGGAAACATCCATACACACTCATTTACACTCATACACTACGGTCAATTTAGCCTACCCAATTCACCTGTACCACATGTCTTTGGACTTGTAGGGGAAACCGGAGCACCCGGAGGAACCCCACGCAAACAAGGGGAGAACATACAAACTCCACACAGAAATGCCAACTGACCCAGCTGAGGCTTGAACCAGCGACTTTCTTGCAGTGAGGCGACAGCGCTACTAACTGCACCACTATAACATCTTTTTTAATAATACAATATTATATTTGTGTGTGTGTGTGTGTGTGTGTGTGTGTGTGTGTTTGTGTGTGTGTGTACATGATTTTTTGTGCCATGTCAGGACACAAATCTGTATAAGGTTATAAGTATGACACAGGTATTACAAGAAGCTGGTGAAATGGACGACATTGCTTAGGGTTAAGGGGGTAGAATATACATTCTGTCCTATAAAATCATGTAAATGGCAAGTCCTCATAAAGACAGCTTACACACAGTGTGTGTGTGTGTGTCTGTACTGGATTTAGTGTTTTACAATGATGTGGTGGTTTATGAGGACATGCCCTCTGTCCTCATAATTCACTCACTCACTATCTATCAGCTTAGTCACTGATATATCAGGGGTCACCACAGTGGAAAGAACCGGCAATTACTCTGGCATATGTTTTATGCAGTGAGTGCCAAATCTCCCACACTATTACACCACCACTAGCAGCCTAAACCGTTGATACAAGGCAGGATGGATCCATGTTTTCATGTTGTTAATGCCAAATTCTGACCCTACCATCTAAATGTCGCAGCAGAAATGGAGACTCTTCAGACCAGGCAACGTTTTTCCAATCTTCTATTGTGCAATTTTGGTGAGCCTGTGCCAATTGTAGTCTGTTCTTAGCTGACAGGAGTGGCACCCGGTGTGGTCTTCTGCTGCTGTAGCTCATCAGCCTTAAGGTTGGACATGTTGTCCGTTTAGAGATGCTCTTCTGCAGACCTCGGTTGTAACGAGTGGTTATTTGAGTTACTGTTGCCTTTCCATCAGCTGGAACCAGTCTGGCCATTCTCCTCTGACCTCTGGCATCAACAAGACATTTGCGCCCACAGAACTGCCGCTCACTGGATATTTTCTCTTTTTCTGACCATTCTCTGTAAACCCTAAAGATGGTTGTGTGTCAAAATCCTAGTAGATCAGCAGTTTCTGAAATACTCAGACCAGCACCAACAACCATGCCACATTCAAAGTCACTTAAATCACTTTTCTTCCCCATTCTGATGCTCGGTTTGAACTGCAGCGGATCGTCTTGACCATGTCTACATGCCTAAATGCATTGAGTTGCTGCCATGTGATTGGCTGATTAGAAATTTGCCTTAATGTACCTAATAAAGTGGCCGGTGAGTGTATATATACATATACTGTAAATACACATAGAGGAGATATCATTGATTCGTGTTCAACAGTCTAATTGACAGTTGAATAAAATAGTTTTTTGAATCTGTTCCGCTTACATCAGGGGGATTCTGTGTCTCTTGCCAGATGGTAAAAGATCATAGCAAGGGTAAAGTCTATGGGATGGGTTTCTCAGGGTTCTTTTTGCCCCGTTTAGTGTACATTGCTCATACAGAGTCTGGTATAGACTTCCAGACCTTTAAGTTTCATGGCAGTGTAGTCAGTATAATGAATTTTTGATTCCATTTTTACAGAAAGGTTACTGTACCAAGTGGAAAAACTATACCTGATGAGGTCTTCTTTGCATTGTCATATACTGTAGTCAATTTACATTGTATGGATCTATCACCCCAGATATGAGCTTGCCATTAGTTATTGCATTTATCTTCTATTTCAGCTTCCGCCAAATGAAAGAGCTTGTTCCAAGGACTAGAGTCACACAGTTACGAGGGTTACTAAACGATGATAAAATGATTGGGTGGTATATTCCTTTAAGCAAATTGCAGTTGTGAGCACACTCCTGCTAACAGTGTCTCATAAAAAGTGCGGTTGGAGTGAATTTTTACAATTTAGCTCTAAGCTGAAGAAAATTGCATTAAACTGTGGTGGTAGGTTTATAAGCTGCGGTAGCATGAAGTAACCTATGTGTGGAATGATTTGATCATCGGGGACCTATTGTGTAATTTCTTCCTCATTTCGGTCCATGCTAATATGGCATATGCGATTAGGTCTGTCTTTGGGAGCTAGCAAAGGCCTCCAAATCAAATTTGGGTCCTTGACCAGAATACCAAAGCATATTAAACCCAGAAATGATCTAGTGATGCAAATCATTAAACACATTTGCATTTGCTTACTGAAGCCTATCACAGAAATTAAACTCCTGAACAGAGAGCAAAAGAGAGCGGGGGAGAGAAGAGAATTAAAAAAAGTGGCAGGTGAGAATGAGGTAGATCAGAACATACCACTTTGTTTTTCGGCATTTCCATTCATGCATTGAAGATGACAGGGCTGTATCATTGCACTAAATCATTGAGTAATCAACACATTAAAGAGATATTCACCCAAAAATGAAAATACTGCAATTTACTCACTATTCACTTTCTTAAAGGGGTGGTCCAGATTGTATTTTTAAGGCTTGGTTGTATTTATAAGATGCAAAGCAATGTGTGCTCATGCTTTATTTGTAAAAAATCACGTTATTTTTTCATATATCTTACTTTGATTATATAGAGCTACTCAGCTAAAATGAAAACGACTGTCATATTTCCTTGTTCCTCCTAAAGCCTGCACTCAAGAGCTGCCAAACAGCATTTCCCGTTGTTTACATCCTTGCTACAACATACCATTAACACTAGAAACTATACATGTAATAGATCAATTTTAACAAATAAAAACACTTACAGGTCGTAGCTTCTTGTATTATGGTTGTAGCTGTTTCTTCTTTGAGAAGTTTTTAGCCGAGTCCAGCACTGAACTGGGAGAGATTCTGGAAGCTCTCCTTTGTCAAATGCTAGAGCTTTATCTGTTTTGTAATTCTCTGGAACATAATTCAAATTAAATTGTACACTTTTTGTCCAAAGCGACTTACAAATGAGGATAAGAGAAGCACTTCAAATCAACAGAGAGCAGCAGAGTATAAATGCTATGACAAGTCTAATGCCGAGTTCAGACTGCACGATTTTCATAGACGCATCGCTGCTGTGTTTACACTGCCGGATGGATCGGCAACAGTGGGTTTCTTACTGAATGACTTTACAATAGGAAGAATCACCCACAACTTTGTCTCAGTCCGCAAACTACGTCTCACAACCAAGCATAATTGACATGGAAAAATACAAGGAAAAATGAAGAGAATTAGCAATTTCTTTCAAAAACTTTTTTTCTTTTTCGACCTGGTTGTGATATTGCTCAGATGACACATCAAACAGACACCCTAATTTTCCTCTATTTCTTGTGTCCAAATAGACAAGCCCTTTTCTCAACAGATGCTTTTTGATATTGTAGTCTATACCTTCGTATGTCCTTCCCCAACTTCCCGCTGGCCAACAATCTTTCATGGGTTGAATTTAAACTAATTAAATTGAAGATTACTAAATTTAATTTGTTTGTTTAAATTAAGCCCATATAAATTCCAATGAATCATTTTTGCCAATGAAGGTGTTTGGTACAGTACATATGAAGAGAGAAAGAGTGTCACCTACAGGTGGTTTGTACAGCTCACTTACCTGTGAAGCACACTAAAAAGGGCAAACTGTTGTCCAGAAACAGAAGAAATAAACTCTAAAAGGTTTAAAACCACACAAGGAAGAGTAAATGATAAGGTAATTTTCATTTTTGAGTGAATCCTTTTAAAGTACAGTATGAATTGATGCATTGTTAATATTAAGATTATTATTAAAGATCATTATTAATGTACTGATATAAAGTTAGGAACAACATACAGTAGGCAAGGCAAGTTTATTTATAAAGCACATTTCATTACACAATGATAATTCAAAGTGCTTTACATAAACAAGAATAAAAGAAACGAAAATAAAGTAATTAAAATTAATTTACGCTGATAAAAACTTATTAAAATGTGTTAAAACAGGTTATAAAAGAATGAAAAAGAAAAGAAAGACAATAGATCTACCGGACGTAGCACAGTGCTCATTACACATACGCTTGAGTGCTTTAGTGTTGTTTCAGCAATACATTGGATTGTTTGTCAAGGGAACCTACAACATATTTGTATCCATATACTGTCATCATCTTTATGGAATTTAAAAAATTATGACATCAACTTTTCTGATAAAAACATAAGCTATATGCTATATCAAAATTTGGTTGTATAATAATATTTCAGCTTTTTGAAACAGACTATTTGTGATGACTTAAAATAATGACTTTACAGTATCTCATTCAGTTTTGAGCTAAATATTGAGCTTTGTTTTATTTTGTTCACTATAAAAAAATGCTGTATTCTACACAATTGCTTCATGTTGTCCCAACACAAATCGATTAAGTTAACATTAATTTGAGGATTTCCAAAAATCAAATTCATTTTATTAAACTATTAGAATTACCATATTTATCCATAACTTACAGAAAAAAAAATTTAGTTAATACTTACATTTAAAAAAAAAACAAATGCAAATACAAAGCCATCAGTCTTTAATTTAAATAGTTTTTTCATTTGATTGCCACCCCTGGGGTGATTACGTTATATTAAAGACACAGCAATGGTGTCAGAAGCAGCAGATTGATTCTATGGCACCAGGTTAAACTTTCTGACACCTTTGCGGCACTCACATACGTTAAAAATAAAGGCCATGACTGAACATGGAGAAAGGTCTCAGTGTGACGTTCTCCGAAATTAAACAAAGAATAGGCTTGGGCCTATTGATGTGTGTGCTCCTTTGCATGCAAGGATATTGAGGGTTGTGAGTCACTAGCATTGTGATTTTGGGGGTCAGGAGCTGAAAATTGTGGGTACCCCTGGCTTAAACAAGCAGGTAAATTCATTTTTTGGAGTGTTTGTCACATGTTACAACAAAGTTGTATTAATCAATGTTAGTTAACGCATTTACTAACATGAACAAACAATGAACAATACATTTACTGCAGCTCCGCAAGCATTTTTTTGTTTTTAAAAGATGTTTAATAGATGTCTAATAGTCGTCTTGGCTATAATAAGGCTAAATTTAGGCTGTCAGTGAAAATCCAACAGACGTCTAAGAATAGGGCAAAAGACTAGTCATCAATTAAATAGAAATGAAGGACTATAAAGTCTGTCTAATCTGTCTATTTGACAACTTGTCTAGTTTTGGGCTATTCTTAGATATCTGTAAGATTTTCACTGACAGCCCAAGTTTAGCCTTGTTTTAGCCAAGCTGTCTACGTTTAGATGTCTATTAAACACAAAACTGTTTGCTGGGAGTATTTGCTCATTTTAGTTAACATTAATTAACATTGTTTATTGTTAATAACAGTGCATTAACCAATGTTAACAAGCATGAATTTGAATCTTAATAAGGCATTGGTAAATGTTGAATTGTAGTTAATAAATTCTGTACAAGTAACGCTGATAGTTGATGTCAGCACATTCATTCATTCATTCATTTTCTTGTCGGCTTTGTCCCTTGCGGGGTCGCCACAGCGGAATGAACCGCCAACTTATCCAGCACGATTTTACGCAGCGGATGCCCTTCCAGCCGCAACCCATCTCTGGGAACTTCCACACACACATTCACACTCATACACTATGGACAATTTAGCTTACCCAATTCACCTGTACTGCATGTCTTTGGACTGTGGGGGAAACCGGAGCACCCGGAGGAAACCCACGCGAACCCAGGGAGAACATGCAAACTCCACACAGAAACGCCAACTGACCCAGCCCAGCCGAGGTTCGAACCTGCGACCCAGCGACGTTCTTGCTGTGAGGCAACAGCACTACCTACTGCGCCACTGGGTTGCCCGATGTCAGCACATACTATAATGAAATCCTATTGTAAAGTGTGACCATTTTATCGCATTGTATTTTAAGAATAATAAAACACTTGACGTAGCACTCAATTCATCATAGCTAAAGACTGTTTTGTGGAATCAATCTACTAATACTTAAACGTAAATGTCAAAGTTAACCCAAACTCTTCAGAGAAGCCTAATAATCAGCATGTGGCCTCTCAAAATTTAATCAATTATGGAGTGATGCAAATTAGACAACAGTTATAATTCGGCGGCCTCCGTCATGAGCATAAAGTGTTGTCAGTGACCCCATATTGAGCGAATTTGGCGAATATTACAGTGTTTGTTCATGTTAGTTAAGATTAGTTTATGAAATGCAGTTATCATCATTAATTCATGTTAAATCTCTGTGCGTTAGCTAAAGTTAACAAGCATGAATTTGGGATTTTAATAGGGCAAATGCTGAACTATGGTTAATAAATGTTGTACAAGTATTGTTGATACTTAATTCATGTTCGTAAATATACAGTATTAATTAATGAAATCCTATTTTAAAGTGCAATAATTTTATTTTAAGAGTAATAAAACACTTGACATAGCACTTTTTCGTTCTAGTAAAGACTATTTAGTCTACCAATACCTATAGACTGGTATACATAAATGTTAAAGTTAACCTAAACTCTTCAGAAAAGCCTAATAATCATCAGGCGGCCTCTTAAAATTTGATCAATTATGGAGTGATGCAAATTAGACAACAGTTATAATTCGCCAGCCACCGTCACGAGCATAAAGTGTTGTCAGTGACCCCATATTGAGCGAATTTGGCGAATATTAGTGTTTGTTCATGTTAGTTAAGATTAGTTTATGAAATGCAGTTGTTCATCGTTAATTCATGTTAAATCTCTGTGCGTTAGCTAAAGTTAACAAGCATGAATTTGGGATTTTAATAGGGCAAATGCTGAACTATGGTTAATAAATGTTGTACAAGTATTGTTGATACTTAATTCATGTTCGTAAATATACAGTATTAATTAATGAAATCCTATTGTAAAGTGCAATAATTTTATTTTAAGAGTAATAAAACACTTGACATAGCACTTTTTCGTTCTAGTAAAGACCTTTGTGCAAATTTAGTTTACCAATACCTATAGACTGGTATAAATGTTAAAGTTAACCTAAACTCTTCAAAAAAGCCTAATAATCATCATGTGGCCTCTTAAAATACTATCAATTATGGAGTGATGCAAATTAGACAACAATTATAATTCGCCAGCCACCGTCACGAGCACAAAGTTTGGTCAGTGGCCCCATATTGAGCGAATTTGGTTAATAAACTGTTACGATTCACTGCACTTGAGGATCTGCCCTCCAGCCATTGTCCGCAAGGTTTTACGGGAGGCTGACATGGAAGAGAAGGGTGATCTGGAATGATTAGCTTTTCAGCATCTCAACGCGTTGTCAATTACAGCAATAGATTCCCGACATCACAAAAGCTGACAGCGCTGGGCATTCTTGTCAGATCTGCGTAATCCAGCTACTAGGTGGCTGCAGGGTGGATAGGGGTATCTGAGAGTTAAGGGTCGTCCCGACTGCTTGCCGCTCCCATTTCCAAATATAAATAAATATACCTGCCCGAGCAATTTGGAATTACAATAAGGATCCTCAAGGTCTTTTATGGAGACTGAGCTCGCATACAAACTAATGATCACTTGGAGGTTTGTGTGCGAGTGTGGGCACATTGATTTCTCTGACAGTTTCTCATCTCGTAGTGTGTGTGTGTGTGTTTTTCCTTCTCTTTCTCTGTCTCCCTTGACTAATGTAGTATTCACTGAGTCTATAGGCCATGCCATGTCACGTCTAGACTGCTAGTTTTAGGGGATTAAGCCTTGGATGTTGAATAGTTCAGCCAACATTCAACATTTGTTCAACAGGTTGTGGATTCGGTGCTTTGGCAGATGCTCATCAATTATTAGAGTCAACGGGTCTTTTTAAAAACAGCGAGTTTTATAGGAATGAACGAGACTTAAAGATTCAAAACAAGTAATACTTATTTTTTTTTAAACCAATCTGGCATACTTCATGTCAAAAAGGCAACATAACAAGTTATTAGGCATGAGGCAAATATGTGTTAGATCTGTAGACTCAATATAACATTGAATATGTTTGAACGTGTTGGTGTTTGCTTCTGATAAAAGGTATACTTGAATGTTCTTAAAAGGGTTACGAACTGTATTTTTTTATTCTATAATATTTCCTACTTACTATTAGCAAGAGTTTTGGAGAAACAACAACAACGTAATTTAATAACAGGCTGGTTTCCGGCTTATATACTGTATGTTGTTTATGACTTATACTGTAGATATTCCACATTCAAGACTTTGAAGTAAACAGCCATTACTGTGATTTGGTAATAGCTTTACTTATTTTTCCTCCGCACAGGCCTCTTTTTCTGTCTCCTTTGACTAATGTAGTATTCACTGAGCCTATAGGCCATCTCACGTCTAGACTGCTAGTTTTAGGGGATTAAGCCTTGGATGTTGACTAGTTCAGCCAACATTCAACATTTGTTCAACAGGTTGTGGATTCGGTGCTTTTGCAGATGCTCATCAATTATTAGAGTCATCGGGTCTTTTTAAAAACAGCGAGTTTTATAGGAATGAACGAGACTGAAAGATTCAAAACAAGTAATACTTATTTTTTTAAACCAATCTGGCATACTTCATGTCAAAAAGGCAACATAACAAGTTATTAGGCATGAGGCAAATATGTGTTAGATCTGTAGACTCAGTATAACATTGAATATGTTTGAACTTGTTGGTGTTTGCTTCTGATAAAAGATATACTTGAATGTTCTTAAAAGGGTTATGAACTGTATTTTTTTATTCTATAATATTTCCTACTTTCTATTAGCAAGAGTTTTGGAGAAACAACAACAACATATTTTAATAACAGGCTGGTTTTTAGCTTATATACTGTATGTTGTTTATGACTTATAGATATTCCACATTCAAGACTTTGAAGTAAACAGCCATTACTGTGATTTGGTAATAGCTTTACTTATTTTTCCTCCACACAGGCCTCTTTTTCTGTCTCCCTTGACTAATGTAGTATTCACTGAGCCTATAGGCCATCTCACGTTTAGACTGCTAGTTTTAGGGGATTAAACCTTGGATGTTGAATAGTTCAGCCAACATTCAACATTTGTTCAACAGGTTGTGGATTCGGTGCTTTTGCAGATGCTCATTAATTATTAGAGTCATCGGGTCTTTTTAAAAACATCGAGTTTTATAGGAATGAATGAGCTTGAAAGATTCAAAACAAGTAATACTTTTTTTTTTTTTTAAACCAATCTGGCATACTTCATGTCAAAAAGGCAACATAAGTTATTAGGCATGAGGCAAATATGTGTTAGATCTGTAGACTCAATATAATATTGAATATGTTTGAACTTGTTGGTGTTTGCCTCTGATAAAAGGTATACTTGAATGTTCTTAAAAGGGTTATGAACTGTATATTTTTATTCTATAATATTTCCTACTTACTATTAGCAAGAGTTTTGGAGAAACAACTACAGCATAATTTAAGAACAGGCTGGTTTTTAGCTTATATACTGTATGTTGTTTATGACTCATAGATATTTCACATTCAAGACTTTGAAGTAAACAGCCATTACTGTGATTTGGTAATAGCTTTACTTATTTTTCCTCAGCACAGGCCTCTTTTTCTGTCTCCCTTGACTAATGTAGTATTCACTGAGCCTATAGGCCATCTCACGTTTAGACTGCTAGTTTTAGGGGATTAAGCCTTGGATGTTGAATAGTTCAGCCAACATTCAACATTTGTTCAACAGGTTGTGGATTCGGTGCATTTGCAGATGCTCTTCAATTATTAGACTCATCGGGTCTTTTTAAAAACAGCGAGTTTTATAGGAATAAATGAGCTCGAAAGATTCAAAACAAGTAATACTTATTTTTTTTAAACCAATCTGGCATACTTCATGTCAAAAAGGCAATGCAACAAGTTATTAGGCATGAGGCAAATATGTGTTAGATCTGTAGACTCAATATAACATTGAATATGTTTGAACGTGTTGGTGTTTGCCTCTGATAAAAGGTATACTTATATGTTCTTAAAAGGGTTATGAACTGTATTTTTTAATTCTATAATATTTCCTACTTACTATTAGCAAGAGTTTTGGGGAAACAACAACAGCATAATTTAATAACAGGCTGGTTTCCGGCTTATATACTGTATGTTGTTTATGACTTATACTGTAGATATTCCACTTTCAAGACTTTGAAGTAAACAGCCATTACTGTGATTTGGTAATAGCTTTACTTATTTTTCCTCCGCACAGGCCTCTTTTTCTGTCTCCTTTGACTAATGTAGTATTCACTGAGCCTATAGGCCATCTCATGTTTAGACTGCTAGTTTTAGGGGATTAAGCCTTGGATGTTGAATAGTTCAGCCAACATTCAACATTTGTGCAACAGGTTGTGGATTCGGTGCTTTTGCAGATGCTCATTAATTATTATAGTCAACGGGTCTTTTTAAAAACATCGAGTTTTATAGGAATGAATGAGCTTGAAAGATTCAAAACAAGTGATATTTATTTTTTTTTAAACCAATCTGGCATACTTCATGTCAAAAAGGCAACATAACAAGTTATTAGGCATGAGGCAAATATGTGTTAGATCTGTAGACTCAATATAACATTGAATATGTTGGAACTTGTTGGTGTTTGCCTCTGATAAAAGATATACTTGAATGTTCTTAAAAGGGTTACGAACTGAATTTTTTTATTTTATAATATTTCCTACTTACTATTAGCAAGAGTTTTGGAGAAACAACAACAACATAATTTAAGAACAGGCTGGTTTTTAGCTTATATACTGTATGTTGTTTATGACTTATAGATATTCCACATTCAAGACTTTGAAGTAAACAGTCATTACTGTGATTTGGTAATAGCTTTACTTATTTTTCCTCAGCACAGGCCTCTTTTTCTGTCTCCCTTGACTAATGTAGTATTCAATGAGCCTATAGGCCATCTCACATTTAGACTGCTAGTTTTAGGGGATTAAGCCTTGGATGTTGAATAGTTCAGCCAACAGTCAACATTTGTTCAACAGGTTGTGGATTCGGTGCTTTTGCAGATGCTCATCAATTATTAGAGTCATCGGGTCTTTTTAAAAACATCGAGTTTTATAGGAATGAACAAGATTGAAAGATTCAAAACAAGTAATACTTTTTTTTTTTTTTAAACCAGTCTTACATACTTCATGTCAAAAAAGGCAATGTAACAAGTTATTAGGCATGAGGCAAATATGTTTTTTTGACTCAATATAAAATTTAATATGTTTGAACTTGTTGGTGTTTTATAGCTGCATCAAATGCTTCTGATAAAGGGGATGCATGCATTCTCTTAAAGGGGTTATGAACTGCATTTTTTATTTTATAATATTCCCTGAGGTCTACTTAATCTTAGCAAGAGTTTTGGAGAAAAAAAAACAACTACATAATTTAGAAGTAACAGGCTGTTTTCCTGCTTATATACAGCATGTTGTTTATAACTTATAGACATGCCACATTCAAGACTTTGAAGTAAACAGCCATTACTGTGATTGGGTATTAGTTTCACTTATTAAAACAATCAAGTGGGCACCATGATGTCAAAACGACACCAAAAAACATGTCAAAAAATACATCATAAATGCTAAACAATTTGATGTCGGTTAAATAGACTGATGTATAAACAACATAAATTTGACATAAAAAAAACATGTCAAAAAAGCACAAAAATGCTAAACAATTTGATGTAAATTGACTATACTGATGTAAAAATGACATCAAATTGAAATAAAAAAAATGTCAAAAATACATCAAAAATGCTAAACAATTTGATGTCAGTCAAATAGACTGATCAATTTGACAAAAAATATGTCAAAAAAGCACATAAAAATGCTAAACAATTTGATTTCAATTGACTATACTGATGTAAAAATGACATCGAATTGACATCAAAAATATGTCAAAAAAGCACATAAAAATGCTGAACAATTTGATGTAAATTTACTAGACTGATGTAAAAATTACATCAAAAACATGTCAAAAATGTATTACAGTACAGTTCTTTAATCGATTTATGACATGTTTTTGGACACCAATGTTAGATGTCAATTTGATGTAGTTTTGACATCAAGTTAGTTTACATTCATTACATGATACAAAATCCAGTGTCAATTTGTAAGCTTTCTGATGTACTTTCCTTTATTATATTACTTTTTCTGTTGTTATTTTGGTGGTTAAAAGAGCTTCAATGTGTGGATGTCCAATAGACGTCAAGATTTTGACATAAAATCGATTTGCATTTTTGAAGTGTTTTTTCACATCATGCTTGATGTCTATTTGATGTTGTTTTGACATCAAGGTGCCTGCTGGGAATAAATGGACTACTGTGGTCATATTGGTTGAAAACGTATGAGTACTCTTTATCAAACGATATGTAAAAGACAAAGCAATATTGGCACATAGTAAAAACCTCCAAGTGGCATCATCACTTATGGATCCAAAATAGTCGGCACTGTATCTTTTCTTTTTAGTCCTTCTGAAAAGCTTGTGTCAAGCTGTGTCTTGTATGAAATAGCACTGTCGCCTCACAGCAAGAAGGTCGCTGGTTCGAGCCCCGGCTGGATCAGTTGGCGTTTCTGTGTGGCGTTTGCATGTTCTCCCCGTGTTGATGTAGGTTTCCTCTGGGTGCTCTGGTTTCCCCCACAGTCCAAAGACATGTGGTATAGATGAATTGAATAAACTAAATAGGCCTTATAGTGTGTGTGTGAATACGAGAGTGTATGGGTGTTTCCCAGTGCTGGGCTGCAGCTGGAAGGGCATCCGCTGTGTAAAACATATGCTAGATAAGTTGGCAGTTCATTCCACTGTGGCGACCCCTGATTAATAAAGGGACTACGCCGAAGGAAAATTAATGAATGATGAATGAGTAAAGCAAAACACATATAAATAAAGTAAACAAGTGTGTCACATGTAGACAATGTAAGGATCATTGCATTTATATTCATCCATTTGACAAAACATTTTTGTCTAAAAAAACTTACATTGCATTGAAGCTGCACATTTGATCAGTTCTTGCTTTTCCTCAGAAAACAACCAAGTTGTTTTGACAGCTTTGTTTCTGTCACAGTCACCAGCGATCTAGCCCTCACAGATCGCTGGGGAACTACAAATCTGCTGGTATATGGACTACAAGCTCCAGTCATGCAACTCACACACACACACCAAGTCTCCATTGATTACACTCCCACAGCTGATGCTGCTCATGGACTGATTACACCACACGTGAAGTTTCACAAACTAATTTCGAGAGGAGCACGTGATAGGATTGACTGGTCCCTATCACTAATCAATAGCTAGCCAATTGGATCATTCCAAATTTAACATAAATATCCAGCCTAAACTTTGTTCCTCATCTTCATTTTTGGAAGACCTCAAGTTAAAGTCACAAGCACCCAATTCGTACACACTGGTGCGGTTGACGGTCTATTCTTGGGAAGTTATCGAGAACTACCTGATCTCGTATCCCTCCTAATGCTCATTGACCAGGCAGGAGCCTTGGGCTCATCTATTTCCGAGCTCAGGGTTCTCTCCCGGAACAGCATGCCAAACCTGCTAAAACAGTCAAGCATTATCTAAGTGTGAACACTTAAAATATATACGGCTCACTTTGAGACTCTCATTGCTGAGTCTTGTTATACTGAACTGTGAACATTATGATGCGCAGTGGTGTAAAGTACTTGAGTAAATGGACTTCGTTACTTTACTTAAGTATTTTTTGGCTACTTTGTACTTGTACTGAGTATCAAAAATATAAGCAACTTTTACTCTTTACTTGACTACATTTTTGATTGAATATATGTACTTTTTACTCCACTACATTTGAACGGATGCTTACCGTTACTCATTATTGTGATTGTGCACGACAAGTCGGCATCTTTATCTACCACAGCTAATTTGTTGGGCGGATGAGGCGATATCGCCATCTGCAGGGTGCTGAAGGTACTGTAAGCTATTTATGAGCTAAATCATGTGAACGTGAATTAGCAGCTTGCCTAATACCAGGTGTTTAATTAGCAACATGGCTGCAGCCAGTGATGAAGCCGAAGCTTGAATTTATATGTAGTTTACTAAGTTGAAAAATAACACTGCTCCTATTTGTTTAATTTTAATACAAAGAAAATATAATTAATCAATTGAAAAACTACTCAAAATAAAAATATTGCCCCCCTCTGATACTGAGAGATGAATCACATCAAAGTCAGCTCTGATTTTTTTTTGTTTTTGTTTTTTTTTTTGATAAATTGTTTGTGCCTTTTTTGAACATTTGAGTTTGACTGAGACTTTTTGTTCTATTTTTTAAATATATTTTGTTCTGCCATTTTGAAACATTAAGGTGTTAAATTTAATTTATATATTAGGAAAATTAAACCTTTCTTGGTGTTCTTTGAGCCTACTTTCAGTATGAGTAAAATACTCAAGTTCTTTTAAAATCGGATATTTTAATACTTTTACTCAGGTCTTATTGGAATTGGTGACTTGTAACTTGTAATGGAGTAATTTTTACAGTAAGGTATCTGTACTTTTACTCAAGTATGGTTTTCAGGTACTCTTTACACCTCTGATGATGCGTTTTCCTTGCCTTGCCTTCCGTGTTTAAACCTTGCTTTGTTTTGTTTGTTTATTTACGTTGTATGCTGCTGCCTTTTGACCATCTGCCTGTTTATTGACTACGACTCTGGATTGCCTGTATACATCTGTTTGCTCCTGTGTTGACTGTTGCTTGCCTGACCATCCTGCTAATAAACCCTGCATTTGGATCCGCACCCCTGTTGTCAGCGTCACTTTATGTTACAGTTTCAGTGAAATGACCAAAAAAGTTTTGAGTTGTGAAACTTGCAGGTTGTTTTTATCTTACAGTGACTACTGTGTTCGAAGTTGGAGAAAAAAAAAAATGGTTTCTTATTTCAAATGCCACATTTTTGATCATCTCTAGCATAAAACTGTACTCAAATACATTTTTGTTTGCATTTGATGAGCCTTAAAGAGGCAGTTCACCCAAAAATGAAAATTTCATTATTATTTACTCCCCCTCAAGTAATTCTAAACATTTATGAATGTTTTTTCTTCTGTTGAACACAAAAGAAGATATTCTGAAGAATGTTAGAAACCAGCAGCCATTGACTTCCATAGTAGGAACAAAGAATACTATGGAAATCAATGGCTGTTTTTTATTATTATTATTCAGCATTCTTCAGTATATCTTCCTTTATGTTTAACAGAAGAAGAAAAAACTCAAACAGCAAGTGCATTAAATGATAGAACTGTCATTTTTGGGTAAACAATCCCTTTATTAAAGTGCTGACCAATGGCGTGACATGGGATTTGAATTGCTTTTGGTAGTGGTGCTGAAGTTACGCATTTAATATTTACCTCAATGCTTACTATCTAACTGTGCTTTTATACTTTAAAATCGAAAAACAAAGACCGAATGATAATGAAATAACGGTGCATTTGAAATTATATGGGGGAAAAAGCTTGTAAACCCACGCAGAGAGCTGTGAAAATGGGTTAATGTTGCCGCTGCTGTTTAATTGTTTTAGATTCTCCATCAATTTTGAGAGGCTGCACAGGGGAGTCGGCCCTGTGGAAGAAAAAAAAAATAGTCGGTCTGAAGCGTTTTAAATTATCCAAAAATGAATGGAGGTATTCAATCTACTCTCAGATGTTAAAATTAGGTTTGCGACACTCACCGCGCGTGCCATCAAATTTCTCATTTTGAGCTCAAGTCTGTGTTCCTCTGAGCTCGTATTTGCGCAGATGGAACTTTCGCCGAGCCGCCGTTCTTCTGGGATCTGAGAATTTTCACAGTTTGATGAGAAATGTTCCACTCCATCACATCTATAGATTATTTTCTGCCTGTAAATTTCTGACTTTTATTAATCAAATCATTGGCGTCTACCCCCCCCCCCCCCCCCCCCCCCCCCCGCCCCCCCGTGCCTGGTGGAGGTGTGCTGAGTGTCCTGCTTTGAATTGGGTGTTGTGCTCACAGCGTCTTCACCCATGGGAGACAGTCAGAGAGGTGAGAGCTCTTGAAAAGCTGGCCAGTGTTTCTGACACAGTCTTTCTCTCTCTGAAGAGATCCACCGGGATCTCATTTGTATGTAAAATGTGCTTCCATGATTGTGCGTTATGAAATCAATGTCTTGGGAGCATGCAAAATATGATCTCTTTTAGTGTATTTATAGGTAATGAAATATGGTTTTATACACAGAAACATCTATATGTTGTCAATATGAGTGACCGCTTACAAAGACTATCAAAATATCAACTCATTTCAGTCAAAAATTCAATAGGTTTTGAATAAAATCATTC
This sequence comes from Danio kyathit, assembly GCA_903798195.1. Lineage (NCBI taxonomy): Eukaryota > Metazoa > Chordata > Actinopteri > Cypriniformes > Danionidae > Danio > Danio kyathit. The sequence goes on from LR812530.1 coordinate 48,989,656, forward strand.
ATGTGTAGCTATAAAATCGTATATTGCAATAGCATTGTCTTGGCAGCATCTGAAACATATAAAGGGAGTGCAGAATTATTAGGCAAGTTGTATTTTTGAGGATTAATTTTATTATTGAACAACAACCATGTTCTCAATGAACCCAAAAAAGTCATTAATATCAAAGCTGAATATTTTTGGAAGTAGTTTTTAGTTTGTTTTTAGTTTTAGCTATTTTAGGAGGATATCTGTGTGTGCAGGTGACTATTACTGTGCATAATTATTAGGCAACTCAACAAAAAACAAATATATACCCATTTCAATTATTAATTTCACCAGTCAAACCAATATAACATCTCAACATTCACAAATACACATTTCTGACATTCAAATACAAAACAAAAACAAATCAGTGACCAATATAGCCACCTTTCTTTGCAAGGACACTCTGCCATCCATCTGCCTGCCATCCATGGATTCTGTCAGTGTTTTGATCTGTTCACCATCAACATTGCGTGCAGCAGCAACCACAGCCTCCCAGACACTGTTCAGAGAGGTGTACTGTTTTCCCTCCTTGTAAATCTCACATTTGATGATGGACCACAGGTTCTCTATGGGGTTCAGATCAAGTAAACAAGGAGGCCATGTCATTAGTTTTTCTTCTTTTAGACCCTTTCTTGCCAGCCACGCTGTGAAGTACTTGGACGCGTGTGATGGAGCATTGTCCTGCATAAAAATCATGTTTTTCTTGAAGGATGCAGACTTCTTCCTGTACCACTGCTTGAAGAAGGTGTCTTCCAGAAACTGGCAGTAGGACTGGGAGTTGAGCTTGACTCCATCCTCAACTCGAAAAGGCCCCACAAGCTCATCTTTGATGATACCAGCCCAAACCAGAACTCCACCTCCACCTTGCTGGCGTCTGAGTCGGACTGGAGCTCTCTGCCCTTTACCGATCCAGCCACGGGCCCATCAAGACTCACTCTCATTTCATCAGTCCATAAAACCTTAGAAAAATCAGTCTTGAGATATTTCTTGGCCCAGTCTTGACGTTTCAGCTTGTGTGTCTTGTTCAGTGGTGGTCGTTTTTCAGCCTTTCTTACCTTGGCCATGTCTCTGAGTATTGCACACCTTGTGCTTTTGGGCACTCCAGTGATGTTGCAGCTCTGAAATATGGCAAAACTGGTGGCAAGTGGTATCTTGGCAGCTGCACGCTTGACTTTTCTCAGTTCATGGGCAATTATTTTGCGACTTGGTTTTTCCACACGCTTCTTGCGACCCTGTTGACTATTTTGAATGAAATGCTTGATTGTTCGATGATCACGCTTCAGAAGCTTGGCAATTTTAAGAGTGCTGCATCCCTCTGCAAGATATCTCACTATTTTTGACTTTTCGGAGCCTGTCAAGTCCTTCTTTTGACCCATTTTGCCAAAGGAAAGGAAGTTGCCTAAAAATTATGCACACCTGATATAGGGTGTTGATGTCATTAGACCACACCCCTTATCATTACAGAGATGCACATCACCTAATATGCTTAATTGGTAGTAGGCTTTTGAGCCTATACAGCTTGGAGTAAGACACCATGCATAAAGAGGATGATGTGGTCAAAATACTAATTTGCCTAATATTTCTGCACTCCCTGTAATTAATAGTGGATTATTTGCATTTTTGCAATGCACATAAATGAATTATTTGAGATTTAGTGATTATTGAACTGAATGTAGTGTATTTATAGTCTAAATATATAATGAAAAATGTTGTACGCAAATCAGTCTTTATTTTTCACTTGCTGCCAGATCAGTGAAAAACATAAAAGCAATCACCCCATGATTTCAAAGTGCCAACTCGTTTGAAACAAAGGTAAAATAGATTTATATTAAACTCGTTCATAAGTATAGATACTTGGTTGTATGTTACAATATCAATGTCTTGGGAGCATGCAAAATATGATCTCTTTTAAGTGTATTTATAGTTAATGAAATGTTTTTTAACACATAAACATCTATATGTTGTCAATATGAGTGACCACTTACAAAGGCTATCAAAATACCAACTCATTTCAGTCAAAAATTCAATACGTTTTTAATAAAATCATTTATACACATAGATATAAAATTGTATATTGCAATAGCATTATCTTGGCAGCATCTAAATCATAATTAATAGTGGATTATTTGCATTTCTGCAATGCACATAAACGAATTATTTGAGATTTAGAGAACATTGAATTGAATTTTGTGCATTTATAGTCAATGAAAATAGTTGTAAGCACATCAGTCTTTATTTTTCAGATGTTGCCAGATCAGCTAAGAATTTATCTATGGTTGTATTAATTATTATATTTTGTACACTCCTATACAAAATCATCCCAATCAATCTAAAAATGATCAAGTCTTTCCAAATACAGTAGTTATTCTCATACAGGGAAATTGTAGTCGTATCGCAATATACAGTTAAAGTCAGCATTATTAGCCCCCCTTTGAATTTTTTTTTCTGTTTTAAATATTTACCAAATTATGCGAAGAATTTTTCACAGTATGTCTGATAATATTTTTTCTTCTGGAGAAAGTCTTATTTGTTTTATTTCGGCTAGAACAAAAGCAGTTTTAAATTTTTTAAAAGCCATTTTAAGGTCAAAATTATTAGCCCCTTTAAGCTATTTTTTTTTTGATAGTGTACAGAACAAACCACTGTTATACAATAACTTGCCTAATTACTCTAACTTGCCTAGTAAACCTATTTACCCTAGTTAAGCCTTTAAATGTCACTTTAAGCTGTATAGAAGGGTCTTGAAGAATATCTAGTCAAATATTATTTACTGTCATCATGGCAAAGATAAAATAAATCAGTTATTAGAAATGAGTTATTAAAACTATTATGTTTAGAAATGTGTTGAAAAAATCTTCTCTCCGTTAAAAATAAAATGGGGGAAAAAATAAACAGGGGGGCTAATAATTCTGACTTGAACTGTAAATCGCAGAATAAAAAAAAAATTGCAATGTTAGATTTTTCCAATATCGTGCAGCCCTAATTTGAAATGTATATGCACATTAAAATAGTAACTTTTCAAATGTTAGTGATATGAATGACCACATACAATAGTAATCACCCTATATAACAATAGTAATCACCCTATATAACAATAGTAATCACCCTATATAACAACGTATCAACTTGTTTCATTGTAACTAAAATATATTAAGTGTCCTTAACTACTATGTACTTCCATCACAATATAAATACAATGTACTTACTGAGTTCATAATGTAAGGGATGGTCAACAGTGTAAAGTAATTACAGAAAATAATTACAGATGTTTTACATGCAGGTATTTAATCAAACATAAGTACAATGTAAAAACATGCATTCACACAATTGTAATAAATTATTAGTTTCCGTGTAAGTAGATATTAGTTAAGGCCACTTGATATAAAATGGGACTAAACATTTGAATGGCTCAATGGCTTGAGTAAACACTCAAGAATGTATTTACACAACCCAAAGATGTCGAAGAATTTCCGACGCAGCCATATTGCTGACTTAAGTAGTTATTTCGCTGAATGCGCTCAATCTAGCCAAATCCTTGGTGTACAAAATTGGGAACACGTTCCAAACCAACATTGCTTTTAATTCCTTTCTTTGTATGCGGCTCAAGTGCAGGAAAGAGACACAAACACAGAGGGAGGGAGAAGGAAGTGCGTACTGGTCCTGCTTATGTGCTAACTGAAGTCCCACATGGGATGGGATTATTTTCAATACGTCATTCACAGAGAATGCATGAACTGTTTTCTTCGTGCCGAATGCCGTCCTCGGGGTGTAAATCTTGGGGGAGCGGGATTCGGTTCTTAACAACTACAATAATTTTGTTTCTTTGATGACCAAAATAGATGTTGAAAATAATCTGACTACACACATTTTGTGCTGTTTGCACACAGGAGACTTTCTCAAAGTAAAATTTAAGTAAACTTTTTTTTTTCTTCAACATAAATATTCTTTCGAAGTACTAAAGCTTTACTGGTGAGCAAATGCTTGGACTTAATGTTTCAGGAAAGTAGTTGATATGTTGGTTGTCGGGTCATCTATGCTATATTAGCGTAGAGCAGAAATAAAGTATTGCAGAAATAAAACTCCCATTCATTTTCTCATTAGAATAAACTATTTTAAGCAAATTGGTCAAAAATAGCATTGGTCAATGTATTGCCCCATACATATGGGGCCCTATTGTACATCCGGCGCAATAAGGCGCAAGACGTGTTTGGCGCGATGTGTTGCTTTTTTCAGACCAACGCAATCCAAATTTTACCATTTTGTGCCACATTGTTTAAATAGCAAATTCCACTTTGTGGACTCATGGGTGTTCTGGTCTAGAAAGGAGGTGTGTTAAGGTGCATAGTTGATGTATTGCTATTTTGATGAACTAAAATAGACTGCGCAATTAACCAACTGAAAGCAGGTCTAAAGTCCAGCGCAGAGACCACACAAACAAAATGTAGGCTAAAGGATGTCTTCAGTAGAGTGCGTACAACACTGTTTTCTTATCCACGAAAGGAGTAAAGTAAAGAGTAAAAGTAGAGAGAAAGAGAAAGTAAAGAGGCCGAATGGAGGAGGCTCGTTCTTTATCCTCGCGCTGCAGATGTTACATGAGATCTGCTTCCTTCTTGTCTGCCTGTTGTCTGGGGCAGCCGAGGGCGGAGATTAAAGAACACTGACAGGCAAGTGGAAATGCGCGTGAAGGACTAGCCTTAAGCCTGGTTTATACTTCTGCTTCAAGTGATCGGCGTGACCCACAGTGCAAGCCTTGCGCGTAGCCGTGCATTTATACTTCTGCGTGCTGTTTCTGTTGCTCTGTAATAACACTTATGAAATGCTAGCTGGCAGTAGGTGTTTATGTTTCTCTGTGTCGAGTTTCTTTGATGGCGTTTTGTTTTTTCTGAACACTTCCTTAATGTACATGTGGCACAAATTCACTCATTTTGAGGCGGGAACCGGCGGACGTGCAACAACTTTAATCATAAGGTAAACAAAAAACAACAGTCTTCATCCAGAGCTCCTTCACGGGACTCCACACTTGTAAACACTCACTGCATCACGCTCGCGCGGCTCTCACCTCTGCCCACACTCATCAGCGATACCAAGCTGACCAATCACAGAGCTTGCGCTACGCGTACGCGTTACATTTTTTGATAGTTCTCGTCAACATCGCCGACGGCCACAGCGAGGGCTATGCATCCACGCGTAGGCTGCGCCATGGCAGACGCGTGCGCTTGATCCAGAAGTATAAATCAGCCTTTAAAGGCACAGTACACAAAAAACGCTACCTGCCGCTCAGAGCTATAAAATAGAAACTTATGAAAGGTATAATAAAAAAATCTGATGGGTGTTTTGAGCTGAAACTTTACAGACACATTCTGGAGACACAAAAGACTTATCTTAAATCTGGAAAAAGTGGTTACCTTGGTGCCCTTTAATGCTTTTGCGCTTTAGACTTTGCGCATATATCGTTAAAATAGAGCCCATGCTTTGTTCTTTTAGTTTTTTTTTTTTAAATACAGTGAGATCTGAAGTTGTGTGATCTTTTCCACACACACAAACATATTCAATAGTATGCATTTCAGTGAATTTACACTACACTGAAAAAAATTATGTTTGCTGTTTATTCAAATTACTTAAATGTTAATTAAATGTTTTATGTTCTACTTAAATTTTTCAAACCTAATAAGTTAATGCCTTCATGTTGTCCCAACATAAATCGATTGTGTGGAACCCAGCATTTTTTACAGTACATTTTTTTTCATTCATTCATTCATTCATTCATTCATTCATTCATTCATTCATTCATTTTCTTTTCGGCTTAGTCCCTTTATTAATCCGGGGTCGCCACAGCAGAATGATCCGCCAACTTATCCAGCATATGTTTTACGATGCGGATGCCCTTTCAGCTGCAACCCATCACTGGGAAAGATCCATACACTCTCACTCACACACATACACTACGGACAATTTAGCCTACCCAATTTACCTATACCACATGTTTTCGGACTTGTGGGTGAAACCAGAGCACCCAGAGGAAACCCACGCAAACACTGGGAGAACATGCAAACTCCACACAGAAATACCAACTGACCCAGCGAGGCTCGAACCAGCGAACTTCTTGCTGTGAGGTGAACGTGCTACCCAGCTGGAAGAGCATCCGCTGTGTAAAACATATGCTGGAATAGTTGGTGGTTCATTCCACTGTGGCGACTTCTGATAAATAAGTAACCAAGCTGAAGTAATGTAAGTTGTCACTTTTTACAGTGTAGTTTGAACAAGCAGCAAAAAATAATGTTTTGAGTGTAATGAGTGAGTGAGTGAGTGAAATCCCTCATGGTTTGAGGGGAAAACACTTCTGGAGCCACATTTCTGGAAGCATTTGCATGCATTGTTCGGCTCACGATACTATTACGTGTACAACATCAAATTAACCAAGTACCGAAACCTTAGCAATGCCAGTTTCAGGTACCACATGCAAGTCTCGGGAAGTAAAATGTGGTGCTGTGGCCTTTTTAAAATTTTTGGCATCACATTCAGAATGGTAAAGTGAGTAAAGGCCAACACAAGATTATCCACTGCACTTTGCTCTCAGCCAAACTATGACATTTTCCCAATCTAAAGTGCTTGAACCGTGGATTGCAGCAGCAGAGTCCTGTCACACTTCCACATTGTTGAGGAAAAAGCCTGGTTCCGTCTCTCTCTCTCTCACATTGACGCCTTAAAAACAATACGACTCTAGTGATTACATGGGTCAGGCATCGAGTAGCGGCCCTTGATTTAATGCTCTGGAAATTTCAGCCTGTCTATCTGAGGTCAACAGACTTTCTTTGAGAGAAAAGGAAAGAATGAGCAGAGGAGGTTTTACAGTGTGATGGCATGACGCCTGGGCTGCTTAACCGAATCACAGCGAGCAGCGGAGAACGGCTGGCAAAACCCCACGCCGGTTTCCCATGAAGCCGCTGGCAGAGTCAGAGCGACAGCATGTAAACCACTCTGCACCCGACACAATCGCTCTTTGTATGAAGCCGAACGCCGTTGAGTAGAGGGTACTTCAATGGAGCGCCGATACGCCCGGCTGAACGTGACTGTCAAGTGACAAGGTGCTTTAAACCACAATTACTGTTGCTTATAGCTTAACTGGATGATTCTGATCTGAACATGATTCGTGGCGCCATTGTCACATATTCACAAATCGGGCCTTAAATAAGATGTAAATTTATTTGTGCCTGCTTAGATAAGCTCCTGTGGATGATTTTTTTGGTGGTGAAAATAGTATGCACACTCAAAAAAAAAAAAAAAAAAAAAGACGTTTGCTGTTTGTTCAAACTACTTATTTAAAATGAGTTGAACCAACATAAAATCAATTCACTTCACTTTGTAAAAATGATTAAGTCAACTTAATTGATTTGTGTTGGGACAACATTAAGGCATACTGTCAACCCTCCCGTTTTTCCTGGGATTCTCCCATATTTTACAATTCTATCATCCCGTAAAGGTATTTTCCCGTATTGCTCCCATTTTTTTTGTCTTTCTCTGAAGGGTGACAATAAACATTAAAGGGCCGATCCTCCCTATACCGCCAAACCACCAGGGGCCGGTCCTTGTTCTTAAATGTGAGTCTGTTCTGTGCTTTTGTTTTATTTAGGCATGAAAACACTTTGAAATAAATATAAAAATGGCGGGATTCCCTTCCTTTTCATTACAGGCGCCATTGCCCCTTCTTTACAATCCTCAAAACAGTCATATAGCAGTGCGTGATTGTTAGCTGACACGCTTCATAGTGATACATAGACGCTGTTTCCCAAACGTATTTTGCACACGCGATTAGAAGACAAGCGAAAGTTTGGGTTTTGGGTGCATGTTTGAACAAACATATACACATAATTAATAATATTAACATCTAAAGATCTTGGTGGGTTTTTGTCCTAATTCCAATCGAATGCTTTTATTATAATGTTAGATGTGTTCATTTTTAAAGTGACACCTGTTATTTAATGTAATCAAAAAAATCCAAATAAATAAATTCATTCGTCGCTCTTTAATCATAATTATTTGATAACTTGATTCTATTTCTTTATAATAGCTATTAATTTCATAACAATAAAACATATTACTGATTGTTTAACTGTTTATTTACAATGAGACAGCTCCAAAAGAACAGATATAGTAATTTTGGAGGTTTTTTTTTTTGGGGGGGGGGGGGGGGGGGGGGGGGGGGGGGCTTATTATGGTGGGCATATCCCTTACTTTCACATCCCAATGTTGACAGGTATGCATTAGGAAATTGTATGGAACCTAGCGTTTTTTACAATGCAACATAAACAAATCTGGAAGCTTTGAAACTGTGTGGGTTTTTGCATTAACGGTGACTGTTGAGTGGATGTTATGGACAGAATGCAGATATTAATGAGCCATATAGTTGACTTTAGTTGTCGATTTAGCCCATTAGTTAGCTGCAGGTGGTCAAGATTTGGCTAGTTTGGCTATACCTAAGCTGTTCTGGCAACTATACCATCTGGAGGAGAAAAAAAACTAGCTGGCTAGTGCTGTCATGTTCTGTATTTTGTTTTACCAAAGAAAATAAGGTGACACTTAAAGGTGCAGTATGTAAGTTTGACACCCTGTGGTTGAACCAGGTATTACACGCCTGGTTCAAAACACGCGCGAGCGCAGGTTGCCAGATTGACAACACCAAGAGCAGTGGGTCTGACTATCGAGCCTAAAGGCTGACTTAAGTTTGATTTGAGTCATGATCTAACTAAAAGCAACGGCACGTGATGGAAGGTTTGTCCTAACCAACACCTGAAATTTATATTTTTTATAGAAAAGGCTTCTATTTCTTGCAGCTGAACAACAGAATAAACTGGCAATGATCCCCTCAGGCACACCTGATGTGCTTTATTCAGTGTAATCTTTTATAATGTGAGTTTGAACACGATTTTACATGACATTTATTGCCATACTACTGAAAGCAACAGCAGATTTAAGATCTTGAAAATAAAATATACCATTTGAAATTGAACTTTAGAACTGTGACTCAGTGCAAGCCAACACATATCAGTGATTCAGCATTTACATTTAATAATGTTAAAGAGGTTTAATGTGTATTAATTCGATTATAAACCTTACCATTTCGCTGGAGTGCAGTGAGTGCACTACTCTGTGCTTCTGATTGGCTGTTTCATGTTTCATCAGCCAAATTGCTTATCACTGCGTATCTCCTCATGTACCATGTTGTGAGGACAGGGGGTTACTATGTAACCTGCTCTCCCAATGTTTACATTCGTAATATTTATAATATTTTCTAATTAATAGCCACCTCTTGTGGAACTCTGAATCTGTGTTTCATTTTGGAGGCCGTTACCGTCCATCGGAGGTCGCATTTTGGTTGTAGACGCATACTTTGAGAGCCTGAATGAAATAAATGAATGAAATACGCTGTTTTCCACCAAGGCAACCCGGGGTGCTGAAATATAATTGGGTGAACTGGCATTGGGTAGGTTAAATGGATCAAAACAAAGACACGGCCAGCACGTAAAGCACAATTTCAAAGCAGAATATCTGACTTCAGCATTGTTTTTCAGATAAACAAGAATGTTCAATTAGCATGTTTCTTAAATATCTGCAAACAAATTATGGTATTATTATGCTTTAGAAGAGTCAAAAACTTACATACAGCACCTTTAAGGTTATCTAAACATGCTCTGCGGTGCCACTGTCACTTTGGCATATTCACCAATCTGACCTTAAATAATATGTAAATTAATTTGTGCATGCTTAGATAAGATTCTGCAGATGAATTTTAAAACAATTTTGGTAGTGAAAACAGTATGCAGCAGTATATAACTCCAGTTAAATTGCATAGTTTTTATCTGAATATCCCGGATACATGCTATTAATGTAAACAAGAAAAGGGAACTTTATTTCATTGTATGTGGGAGTGTACTATAGGCAATTGTTTTGGGGTTAAAATACTGAATATTGCTGCTTATAGCTTAACCGGATGATTCTAATCTGAACATGCTCTGCGGCACCGCTGTCACTTTGGCATATTCACAAATCGGGCCCTAAATAAGATGTAAATTCAGTTGTGCGTGCTTAGATAAGCTCCTGCGGATGGTTTTTTTGGTAGTGAAAATAGTATGCAGCATAAACCAATCTAGAAGCTTTGAAAGCATGGGTGTATTAGCATTATCAGTAACTGTTGAGTGGATCAGTGTAGATATTAATGAGCCATAGTTGACTTTAGTTGTCGATTTAGCTCATTAGTTAGCTGCAGGGGGTCAAGATTTGGCTAGTTTGGCTACCTAAGCTGTTATGCTCTGGCAACTATACCATCTGGAGGAAAACAAACTAGCTGGCTAGAGCTGTCATGCTCAGTATTTTGTTTTGCCAAAGAAAATAGGGTAGCACTTAAGGTTGCAGTAGTTAATTTATTTACTAATACAGACAAACAACGAGCGACAGTTACTGTTGCTTATAGCTTAACCGGAAGAAAATAGTGTAAAGCTTTACAATAAGGTTGTTAATGTAAGATAATTTATTATACATACAATGAACATTGCATTTATTACAGTATTTATTAATATTTGTTAATGTTAATTAATGAAAATACAGACATACATTGTTAGTTCATGTTTACTCACGGTGCATTAACTTTTAACAACTTAGTTTGGAAATTGCATTAGTAAATGTTGAGCTATGATTCATAAATACGTTGTTTATTGTTAGATGATGTTAGTACAGTAAATGCATTACTAACATTAATTAAATCAAACCTTATTGTAAAGTGTGACCGAAAATAATTACGCACAAAGATGTAGCAAAGCAACATTACACCGCTTTGATCCTGAATTAATCAGAAATGTAGTTATTTGATAGTAATTGGCTGATATATTTATTAATTACATGAATAATAATTAAATCAATTCAGAAAATTTTACAATGAAATATATTGTTGTATTTCAAACATTTATTAGTTCATTTGGTTTTATTCCCACACATTTCTATATTACAATTTTCAGAAAAGCCTGCAATATTTACAATATTAATTTACAATATATAATTATCCCACATAATATATATTATATTTACATGATAAAATTTCCATCCATTTGGATTGCATACTTTTAACATAATTGAGCTAATAAACTTTATGCAATTGATATTTGTTAGTTAAACATAAATAAAACAAGATTTATGTATTAATAGCAATAAACCCAATGTTTTAAATGTTTATTATTAATTTAAAACACATTGTATTCATTGATGTTATTACATTATTATTTACATGATAAACATCACCGTGATGTGCTGCATATGTTTTGGATGTAGTGTTTTTTACCTCTTACTATAGAGTATTAATTTCCATAGTTCCTACACTCTCAGAAAAAAATGGTACAATGTTGTACCAAAGAAGGTACAAACCCTTGTCACCGGGACAGTACGTTTTTATGGAACAGAATTGTACCTTAAGACAAAGAAACAAATTTGTACCATTGCAGTTTGTACCTTTAAGGACATGATTTGTATCATGGGAAACCAAAATGTACCTTTGGTTTTTAAAACATGCAGATACAATATTGTACCTTCATCAAAAGTATCTGATCCATGAAGGTACCACAACAGTGAGAAGACACTTTGTACCTTAACAGAGTCAAATGTGTTCCTTCAAGAACTATTTAAAGGCATTTTGCTAAATCCAAAATGGGTCAATTTATTTTTAATGAATATAAAATATCAAATACATTTTTAAACAATGTTTGTTTTTTTTAAAGTTTATTTTTGTGTAAATGCAGCTTTTCCATTTACAATAAAGAATAAAAAATACTTTAACATCAATCAAAATATCTATTTTTTGCTAAACATTTCACAACACTTTTAACAAAAATGTTACAGAAATAAATTCTCCCATGTACAATATAAAACATTTTTTTCTCCAATTTTCGAATTTGGCATCCTACCGCACAACACGACATGTTTGCTATTGCAACTGGTTTCTTTTTGCAACAGGGAACCTGTGTGACGTCATGTGTGACGTAGGTTGATAATTCCTCTATAGCAGTGGTTCTCAATTCCAGTCCTCGGGCCCCCCTGCCCTGCACATTTTGTATGTCTTCCTTACGTAACACACCTGATTCAGATCATCAGCTCATTAACAGCGAGATCCATGAACTGATCCTTGTATTTGTCAAATAAGAGAGACACAAAATGTGCAGGGCGGGGGGACCCGAGGACTGGAGTTGAGAACCACTGCTCTATAGGATCACCCTTGGTCCTAGGTGGACCCAATTGTCAGGTGGGAGACTCGATTTCTCATGACACGACTCAGCATTGTGATGTCTATCGACCTAACCCCAATGCATACCAAATGTTTATTAAAAATGCCTTAAATGTTAAGTTTACAATACCTATAGTTTTACCAGTTGTTTTGTATTATAGAACTGAATAATTAATGTTTATGAGTTTCTTTAAACATATTCTTTTAAATGATGATTCATGTTTTAATATGGGAATTTCCTGTAATTTTTTTTTTATAGGTATTGTAATAAGAAAGAAGTTGTCCAACACGTATGTACCTTTTTATGAGAACACTTGTTTACCTTCAATTTAATTGTACCATAAAAGGTACAGAACAGTATCATAAGAGGTGTTTTCTGTATCATATAAGGTACAACTTTTACAAAGGTACAAAACTGTTCCTTAAGGAACATTATTTGTACCACCGTGAACCTTTTTTACTGAGAGTCTATGAAGCAAGACGTGTGCAAATTTCTGGGACTGCATGTAAATCTCATTAAGATGAATGGAAATGCCAAACATCTCCTTCCCCTCATATTGGACCTTCTTGATTATTTAATCAACAACACAGCCCAAACAATGCGACTTCCATTTGTGTATCACATAATACTAACATCCCTAAGTCAATTTATAAGACAACAAACACAGTTATTATGCTTGAGCTGGGCTGCTATGGGTTTGAAGTAAATCATGTTGTTTTATCGACACTCATTATTGCATTGTTATCAGGTAGGTTGTCCGGTATTATTAATATTTGCCGTTTTAATTGTTCACCGTGTGCATGTGTTTGTATATTTTCTCAAAGGGAAGACAGCTGCAGCCCACCTCGGAGGCGTCCTCCTAATGAAATCATTAAAAGTAATAAACAAAATTGCTTATCAGGAGAAAATATTATTTTCAGGAGGTAAACAGGTCCGCAATAATAAACCTTTATAATAAACCTCCTCAAAGGTGACATCCAGGTGCACTCGGCCGCGAGTAATGTAATTGGCAAAAATACAATAAAACATATTGCATCGGATTATTACGCAATAATGCCCTGGAATCATCGCGGCCTAATTTTAAAAACAGAAGTGCGCTATAAAAATAAAGCCTTAAATATCAAAGAATATTACATTACAGCACAATTTCACCTCGCAGCGATAACAGAGCTATTTGTAGATTATTACCGCCGTTTATAAGGACGGGGAGCATACAGAGCTGTGTATTTTCAGCATAATGCCTGACAATTAATGGGGCAAATTAAGTTTATAATGATGACGGTAATGCGCCGGGTGGTTATTAGTATGTGTTATTGTATTAGTTTTATTGTTTTTATTATTGTTGTTTCTATTAGTAGCAGTAATAAAGGATGCTGCGGCAGGAGATGTGTCATTATCAGCCAAGGCTTTGAGCGAGGGAAATTGTGAATCATTCACCCCCCTCCGCTCCTGCCCAGAAGTCCCCCTTTTTTACTCCCCGATCATCCATCACTCCGTTCTTGCCTAAGCACTTCACCTCGACAGCAATCCAAAGCAGGAGCCAGAGCTCGAAGTCGAACGGCATTAATGAAGGGTGAGAACATTGGCTGGAACTGCTCTCTGTCATGTTTGCCACTGACGTTGGCTTTGAACTGGAGAGCGGTTGGAACGCTTTTTATATGTGGTGTGATTTCATAGCCACGTTAAATAAGTCTCACTGTATTAGATAAAGTGTTGAACTGAAATATTTCCCAGAGATAAATAAATCATGTTAGTTTCAATATTACAATTAAATGAGCATATACTCTAAAATGCTCTGATAGGTTGTTTTAACCCAATGTTGGGTTAAATTTGGCCAAACTCAACCATTGGGATAAAATGTGTCGCCCTGGTTTACATCAAGTGGCCTTATTGTGTTCATATTGTATTGCACAACACTATTGAGGTGGGATATGGGTAGGGTTATAATTTAAATATATAATACATTTTAATAAAATTATAATTTTTGTAATTAAAAAAATGTATTTTTCCATAATGACCACCGGGAAAACTCCCGATCATAAATATTTGCATATATGTGTATATCTCTGGCTCTGGATGACCACAGTCTTCCACTGCAGCTTGGTCCCGCATTCATTTCAAAGGAGCGCTACCCTGTACTAAAATGGCGTCTCTATTGACGCATTCCTTCCAATAGACAACAACAGGGTATAGGCGACATCTAATGTAAATATTTATGTTCTGATGGCTACTTCCAGCAGGATAACGCGCCATATCTTAAAGCGTGAATCATCTCAGACTGGTTTCTTGAACATGACAATGAGTTCACTGTACTCAAATGGCCTCCACAGTCACCAGATATCAATCCAATAGAGCACCTTTTGCATGTAGGAGATTCGCATCATGGATGTGCAGCCGACAAATCTTCAGCAGCTGTGTGATGCTATCATGTCAATATGGACCAAAATCTCTGAAGAATATTTCCTGTACCTTGTTAAATCTATGCCACAAAGGATTAAGTCAGTTCTGAAGGTAAAATGGGGTCCCCGGTACTAGTAAGGTGTACCTAATAAAGTGGCCAGTTAGTGTAAGTACAATGTAAAAATATGTATGTAAATAATAAGTGCATTGTACTAAATGAGTAACTTAAATGTAAGTACATATGAACTAAGACCACCTAATATAAATTGGAAACAAAAGTGTATTTTAAATTTAATTAAACCCAAATATGGGTTAGTCCATTTTTGACCCAACACTGGGTTAAAACAATACAGCATTTTTTAGAGTGTAGCTTCAAAAATGTCATGTCACCAAGTGCAGAATTAAATTCTCACATTAAAATTTATTATGACATTTTTAACATGTCTTCCTCCTTTCTCAAGACAATCCATTTTTTCTTCATTCCAGGAAACATTCTGCATAAAGCAATGCATTATAATATTTCCTTTGTCAAAATTCCCATTGTTAATGAAAGTCTTTCCAAGTTTCGAAGCATAAATCTCAAGCTTTGTAGAGCGATAATGGAAAGCATTAAAAACCTCTATAAAGCAAGAAAACATGGCCCATATAGGCACATTACAACTCAATTATAAGAAAATAAAAATATCCGGAAGACCCCTGGGCCTTGAGTCTTTGATAATATTTTGTTGAGATGCACTTCTTTCTGTAGCAGCAGAAATGGCACAGATATTCTAATACCTTTTAACAAGGCATCCGTGAAACTTGCATCCTCTTATTAATTGCTGGAAGAATGAAACCTTACAGCCAATTAGAAGACGAATTTCTTATGCAGATTTTGGCTCTCATACACCCTCCCAAAAAACAACAAAACCAAAACAAGAAAACAAACAAATAAAAACTGCTTGCCAAGAGTTTAATAAACATGTTGTGGAGCTAAAGGATGCATGTTTAACAAGCTTTGTGATTATTGTTCTCTTTTGTTTTAGATCACGCCGCATTTCTTCAAACTCTTTCTATACCGGCTTTCACTCTCCAGACATTAATAATGATTTCTGGAGGATGCATGCAAACATTGTTAGATAGCATCATTTATTCGTGGATCTGGGTCAAAGAAGAGACGTCCCATTTTGGGTTCGCATCAAATAAAATTGACCAAAAAGTCGTGCACTGGATAAAATGATTAATTGGATTTGGATTAATTGGATAAATTTTTTCAACATAGGCTTATTCTGAAAGCGTAGCCCTATATACATTTCTATAGATTGCGAATTATGTAGCTAGAAGTACATATACATGCATTTCATCTATTAAACAAATGATACGGGTGGTATGACACCGTTCCTTTTTGCGCTTACCAGCTGACCACTTCCCTCCAAGTGGACAGTTTTTCCGCTGTTACCAGTTTGCCCAGTAGCTCTCCATGTAAGTCAGCGGACTTGAAACGTAGAAAGGAGTTGACCACGATGACGGGCTTCGGGTCCAGTGAAGAACGGTTCCAGAGAGCAGGTAAAACAAAAAGTAAAATAAACATGTAAATAACAGGGTGAGAATGTGGTAAAATCTGAAAATGTGGTAAAAATCAGACGGCCACGAGGGCTTTTATTTTTCTGGATTGCTTTTGAAAACACTGTCGGTTGGGTTTAGAGAAGTGGGGGGAGGGGTGCTGGTCAAGCGGTATTTTTTAAAACACTATCAGTTGAGTTTAGGGAAGGGGGGGATACCGGTCGGTTGGTCACTCTGTCAGTCGAAAGCGGCCTCTGGTGGATTAAGTAAGAACAAAAACTGCAAAAAAGCGTAGCTCCTGGGATGTATTTGGCACTCTCTAGTAATGTATATAGGGGTACATAATCAAAATTAGCCTGGGTTGACTTTTTTTTTAAGGTAACAATTTATATGGGTTGAATGTAAACAAGCAAATTAAGCTGAACATTACTAAATTTAATTTGTTTAAATTCAGTCAATATAAATTGTTTGCAACCACTTACAATCCATTTTCCCAGTGTATTACATATTAATAGAAAGTATATTAATTATGAGTAAAGTGTTTGCTTTAATGTTTCAGATAACTTTTGCTGAAACGTCTGAAATAATGTTACATTTTTATTCAGTGTGGTCTTGATAAAATATATAAATGAAGAACTAGTCATATGACAATGATTTTTTGCTTAAAATCTACTGTTGTTGGCGCCAGTGGTGTAGTGGTTAGTGCGTCGACACATGCACTCCGGTGTTCACGGCGACCCGAGTTCGATTCCGCCTCGCGGTCCTATGCCGATCCTTCCCCTCTCTCTGCTCCCCATTCTTTCCTGTCAATACTGTCTACTGTCCTATCAAATAAAGGTGAAAAACCCTAAAAAAAAAAAAAAATCTACTGTTAAATATAATTTAATATACAGGACATTCGATGAAAGAGTCATATATGTTTATATGTACAGTTGAAGTCCAAATGATTAGCTCTCCTGTTAATTTTTTTTTTCAAATATTTTCCAAATGATGTTTAACAGAGCAAGGAATTTTTCACAGTATCCCCTTTATTTTTTCTTCTGAAGAAAGTCTTATTGGTTTAATTCAACCCAGGCACATTCTGATTATGTACCCCTATATACAGTACATTTCTGGAGAGCTCCAAATACGTCCCAGCAGCAACTTTTTTTGCAGTTTTTGTTTTCACATAAATCCACAAAAGGCCACTGTGTACGCTTTTTCAGATCTCAAATTTCTCTCGAGAGTGGCATTCATGCCTGCTCTTCTCACATAAATCCACAAGAGGCCACTGTCGACTATCTGACTGACCAATCGACTGACCCACCCTCCTCCTTCCCTATATCCAACCGATAGTGTTTTTAAAAGCACCGATTGACCAGAGCACACCCCCTTCCTTAAGCCCAACCGACAGTGTTTTCAAACGCAATCCAGAAAAAGAAAAGCCCTCGCGGCAGCCTGATTTTTTTACCACATTTTCAGATTTTTACCACATTCTCACCCTGTTATTTACATGTTTATTTTATTTTTTGGCTTTTGTTTTTGTCTTACCTGCTTTCTGAAAGCATTCTCCAGACTCGAACCCCATTGTCGAGGTCAACTCCTCTCCAGGTCACAAGTCCATCGACATACGCAGCGATAACTGGTAGCAGAGGAAAAGCTGTCCATACGAAGGTAAGCGGTCAGTTGGTAAGTGTGAAAAGGAACAGTGTCATACCGCCCTGTAGCATTCGTTTTAAGGAAGAAATGCAGCCATACTGTACATACCTCTGGCTACACAATTCGCGATCTCCAGAAATGTATAGAGGGCTACATTTTCAGAATGAGCCTATTATGGTTTTATTTCACCTAGAATAAAAGCAGTTTTTAATCTTTTTAAAACCTTTTTAAGGTCAATATTATTAGCGCCCTTACCCATATTTTGATTGTCTACAAAACAAACCACTGTTATACAATGCCTAATTACCCTAACGTGCCTAATTAACCTAGTTAAGCCTTTAAATGTCACTTTAAGCTAAATACTAGCATCTTGAAAAACATTTAGTCAAATATTATGTACTGTCATCATGGCAAAGATAAAATAAATCAGTTATTAGAAATGAGTTATTAAAACTTTTATGTTTAGAAATGTGCTAAAAAAATCATCTCTCCATTAAACAGAAATTGGGGAATAAAATATAAAAGAGTTAAAACTTAACAGGAGCTTAAATTATTATTATTAGTTGAATTATTAAATGCACACAAATGTACAACATACCTGCATGCATATTCAGGTATGTGCGATACGTGTACACACACAGACATAAAAACACAAAAGACATAAGCCTTTTCTCATCTGGTGTGGACCAGACCATTTGCACACCAATTCAGCCCACAGGCCATTAGAGCCCGTCTGCAGGCGCTGTCTGTCCATCGCCACGGTGCAGTGGGTCTCAAAGATATCTAATTATTTACCAGAGGTCAGGGAGCAAGTGCCCTCAACAAATCCAAGAATAGGACTCGCTCCTATTAATCTCCATTCTGCCGATGATAGATACGAGAAAGGGAAGGAGTCACTCATGCCCGCTCCTGATTTACAGAGAAGCATCAATCTTGTCATCCGTTCGGCAAACAATAACTGTCAGAGGCGAGAGGGAGAGAGCGAAAGGGGGGTTCAGCCTGACTACTGTATATGTGAACTCATCTGTAATGTTGCCTTTCCTCATTTCTCCATGATGGAATTGTTGGGGACACATCGCTTTTCCCACAATCCATTTGTACGGCGGCTGACAGAAATAGGGTGAAGGTGGAGAAAAGTGAAGCAAATTGCCCGCGTTTAGCCGAAGTCGACTTCCAGTCGCCAGACGAGTGAGGGAAATAAAAGTGATACAGTTACTAAATATTTGCCAGGAGTGTTGATTTCACTCAAAGAAGGACTTGTTTGTTCATATTAGTTATTTAAAATGAGTTGAAACAACACAATGCTTTTTTAAGACGAAAACAATTATATTTTAAGAAGTATAGATAGTATCAACTTAAGCACATTCATTCATTCATTCATTCATTCATTCTTTTTCCTTCAGTTTAATCACTTTATTCATCAGGGGTCATCATATAGGAATTAACCGCCAACTTATCCAGCATATATTTTATCGGAGCCCCGGAGGAAACCCACACCAACACAGGGAGAACATGCAAACTCCACACAGTAATGCCAACTGACCCAGCCAGGACTCAAACTAGTGACCTTCTTGCTGTGAGGCGGCTGTGCTAACAACTGAGCCACCATGCCGCCCTTAAGCAAATACAATTTAATAAAAAAGAAAACATACCAACAAAAAAGGTAAATAATAATGTGGCTTAACAAAAATGACAATTTTACCATCTGTATCACACAATGCACTCTACTTTGAACTTGGGAAAGGAATCAATTTGCTTGAACAAGGACTCTAAATCACAATTGTATAAATAATAAAACACCTTCTTGAATATATTTCCTACTGTCTAAAAAAAATGCTGGGTTCCACACAATTCCTTCATGTTGTCCCAACATAAATCAGTTACGTTAACATAATTGTTTTTACAAATGTAAGTGGATTGAATATAAAACAATTATGTTGTACCCCTTAAAAATAAGAATTTAGTGGTTTCAACTCATTTTAACAACCCAGGTTCATTATTGATGTGTAGCCCTATATATATTTCTGGAGAGCACCAAATACGTCCCAGTAGGTACATATTTTTGCAGTTTTTGTTTTCGCGAATCCACCAGAGGCCGCTGGGCATGTTTTTTGAGATCTTAAATTTCTCTCGCAAGTGCCATTCACGCCTGCTGTTCTCTCGTAAATCCACCAGAGGCCGCTGTCAACTGACTGACTGACCGACCAATTGATACCACCCTCCACCCTCTTTCCTAAACCCAACCGATAGTGTTTTCAAAGGCACCGATTGACCAGCGCCCACTCACTTCCCTAAACCCAAGCGACAGTGTTTTCGAAAGCAATCCAGAAAAAAACCTTCACGGCAGCCTGATTTTCACCTCGTTTTCAGATCTTACCACATTCTCACCCTGTATTTACTTAAATTTTTTGCCTTTTGTCTTACCTGCTTTCTGGAACTGTTCTTTGCCAGACTCAAACTCTGTCGTTGCAGTAAACTCCTCTCTGCATCTCAAATCCACCGACATATGTGGCGAGCCACTGGGCAAACTGCTAACAGCGGAAAAGCCGTCCACAGGAGGTTAGCAGTCAACTGGTAGCAGAAAGAAACAGAAGCCATCTGTGCCATCATACCGCTTCATAGCGTTTGTTTTAAAGACGAAATGCAGCCATATGTAGCTCTGGCTACATAATTTGCGCTCTCCATAAATGTATATGGGGGTACGTTTTCACAATGAGCCTATGTTGCATTTTAATTAAGTTGCTTGAACAAGCAGAAAAAGTCATTTTTTGAGTGTAAATGGTCCCAACTATTCTTAAACTGGTTTAATGAACCTCTAGAAAGTCTTTAGGAAGAAGAGGACATCACGGATCCACTGTGTTAGAGTTGGAGGTTTTTGACCCCCCCCCCCCCCCCCCCCCCCCCCCCTCGTGCTAGTAGTCATTTCGCCAAAATAACACAATTCTTAAGGTTTTTTGGGGATCAACTTAAATGTTATGTTCAATCACTTAAACTTCATTCATTCATTTTCTTTTCGGCTTAGTCCCTTTATTAATCCGGGGTCGCCACAGCGGAATGAACCACCAACTTATCCAGCATGTTTTTACGCAGCGGATGCCCTTCCAGTCGCAACCCATCTCTGGGAAACATCCACACACACTCATACACTGGACAATTTAGCCTACCCAATTCACCTGTACTGCATGTCTTTAGACTTGTGGGGGAAACCGGAGCACCCGGAGGAAACCCACGCGAACGCAGGGAAAACATGCAAACTCCACACAGAAACGCCAACTGACCCAGCCGAGGCTCGAACCAGCGACCTTCTTGCTGTGAGGTGACAGCACTACCTACTACGCCACTGTGTCGCATCACTTAACCTTGTGAAATACAATCAAGTTAACTTAATCGATTTTTTTTACAGTGCACACTGAATTAAAAAGAATACACGCCAAAAAAAAGGGTTCAATCCACTTAAACTTGTAAAATTCAATTAAGTTAACTTAATCGATTTGTGTTGAGACAACATAAAGGAATTGTGTTGAACCCAGCATTTTTTTACAGTGTACAATGAAGTAAAAATAATACACACCAACAAAAATGAGTAAATAATATTGTGGATTGACAGGAGTGACAATTTTACAATCTGTATCACACAATGCACTCTACTTTGAACTTAGGAAAGGAAAAGAAACTATTTGCTGGAACAAGGACTTATGTTCATGGACTCAATAAAACATGTGCTTGGATATATTTCTTAAATGGGTCCCAAATTTTCTTAAACTGGTTAGATGAACCTTTAGAAAGTCTTTAGGAAGAAGACGGCATCACAGATCCACTGTGTTAGAGTTGGAGGTTTCTGATCCTTCCACCTAAAAAATATTAGTCGTTTGGCCAAAACAACACAATTCTCTAGGTTTTTAGGGGACAACTTAAAAGTTTTATGTTCAATCCACTTAAATTTGTGAACTATAATAAAGTTAACTTAATCGATTTGTGTTGGGAAAATATGAATGAATTGTGTGGAACCCAGCATTTTCTACAGTGTTGGGAAAATGAGTGGCTGGATATCTGATATGTTTATCTTATCTAGACGTAAACAGGACATTTTAAACGCAAGTTGTCCTCGAAATGATCCGCTTATCGGATGCGTTTCGGTTTGTTATGAGGTGCATGGATCTATCAAAACAATGGTTTCCATACTCTCAAACAAGAGGCCATGTCACCTTTCTGCATGGCGCAGGATATACAAATGTCTTTCCTTCCTCGCCATGTTGAAAGAGTTGTCTTTGTGTACTCGGAACATTTATTTGTGGGCACTGTAAGTCATAAAATAGTCCAATCCGGCCTTTATGTTGTGCTTTGAAGACTAGTGACAGGCATTTCCACCTCCGAGTTTCTATTAAATTGGGGATTTTCTTTAGAGCATTGAACGCTGCTGGGCGTAAATGAACAAACTAGCAAGAACCCTCTGACCTCCTGAAAAGAATTCATCATTTGATTCTATTGTTTTGAGACCGACTTAGTTGGAAAGTAGGAAGAAAGTGAGCAGATTTGTTTGGCTGTGCCAAAAACATTGTATATCTCTGTCCCTATAAGTACACCCGAGACGTTTGGGAAGACTGAATTATCGGACATAGTCATTGTATTTTACCCGGTTATTTTAATGCGATTCTATCATTGTCAAATCTCAGATGGGATTCTGCTTGCTTTTTGCAGGGACACATTTTCTCAGTTTGTACGTTCGCTCAATTCTACGCCAAGTGGTCTGTCTCTGAGGACACTGTACAGTGAGTTTGTGTGACATGATCTGTGTAAACTCTGTCAGCAATACTCTCCAAGTTATCAATCTTTTTCTTGTTTCAATAAGAATGTTAGCAAGTTTTTGATGCCGTGCTCCCCAGGATGAAATATAACTCTGGCTTGGCACATCATCTGCACAGACACGTGCTATTATAAATTGACATATTTCGAAAATAAAGCTTTCAACTCTTATTTTATTTCTCGTTAATAGTGTTGAATGTCATACGTCGCCTCGCACTTTCCAAATTAGCAGTTGGGGATTTGAACAAACTTCTAAACTGATGTCCTGAGCTTTTTTGTTCATGAATTTTCCTGTGCTGTCTGTGCTGGGAGAATGGTATCTAAAAAATATGTGGGTTTTGTTAAGCAATTGGGTTTATGCTTTCCCCCTTATAAATGATAAAACAGTAATAATAGAAATAATAAAATAATAAAGCCTCGACTTCAGCCAGTCTTGTGAGACTTTGAGTTGGGTTGTTTTGTTATGGGCCAGTAAGAAAACATTTTTCCAATTAGCTATGCTTGCCAAGGCCATATTTGTTGTTGAGGATTTAAAGTTGTACACCAAAGTGCTGAATTTATGTTTATGATTGTACAATTGGACTTTTTTCCACATGTTTCCACATTTTTTCTCTTCAAGAAATACAATCTGGTATTTTGACATGGGCCAGAAAGGAAAAGCTGTCAAAATCTAAGTATTAAACTTTATTATTATTTATGATACGGCTTGCACCATTCGTGATGTGCAAATTAATCTTCAAATTTCAACACAGGCTCATTGTGAATACGTACCCCTGTATACATTTCTGGAGAGCACAAATTATGTAGTTATAAGTTACGTATGGCTGCATTTCATCTTTAAAATGAATACTATGAGCACGGCTATATGACGTTGCCAACAGCTTTTGTTTCTTTTCATGCTACCAGCTGACTGCTTACTTCCGTGTGGATGGCTTTTCTGGTGTTACCATTTTACTCAGTAGATTGCTGTGTACGTCAGCGGACTTGATATACAGAGATGAGTTGAGCACCACGACAGGGTTCATGTTTAGTGAAGAACGTTTCCAGAAAGCGGGTAAGACAAAAACAAAAGGCAAAAAATAAAATAAACAAGTAAATAAAAGAGGGAGAATGTGGTAAGATCTGAAATCATGGTAAAAATCAGGCTGCCGCCAGGGCTTTTCTTTTTCTGGATTGCTTTTGAAAACACTGTTGGTTGGTTTTAGGGAGGCGGTGGGCGGGTTGATCGGTGCATTTGAAAACACTATTGGTTGGGTTTAGGGAAGGGGATGGGTAGGGTGATCAGTCAGTCGACAGAGGCCTCTGGTGGATTAACACGAGAAGAGCAGGCACGAATGGCACTCACGAGAGAAATTTGAGATCTGAAAATGCGTATATAGCGGCTTCTTGCAGTTTCACGAAAACAAAAACTACAAAAAAACTTACCTCCTGAGACGTATTTAGCAATCTCCTAAATTATACATAGGGATACATATCAATAATGAACCTGGGTTGTCAAATTTTGTGGCTCATTGGTCAATTGGAGCTTTTTTGCAAATAAAAGGGGTACCTTTTCAAAAGGTACACTTTTGTACATTAAAGGTTCACAAATTACCCTTAAAGTATAAACGTGTACCTCATAGTACCTTAAAGATACAAAAGTTTACTCTAATGGTACAAAAGTGTACATTTTAGGTTACCAATGTGCACAAGTAATGTACGGAAGTATACCTTTTGAAAGATACCACCCCTGTTGTACCATTATTTCTGAGAGTGACACTCGAAAAATAGCTAGAAAACCTTTATTGACATGGCTAATATTTTAGCTAATGTACACTGTAAAACCCAACAGTCAACTTTATCATGAGTGGAGTTAATTAAAAATTTACTAAAAATTAATTCTACTCATTTGAAAAGAGTTTTAAGCTCAGTGTTGAAGTCAATGAGTTAATTAAATACCTCATTCAACTTAAATAGAGTTTACAGTACTCATAGATTAGTTTTTTAACTCAAATGGTTTGTAGCAATCGGTTTCCTCAAATGGTTTGAGTTGCTTTAACTTATTGGGTTTTACAGTACTCAGTTGGTTTGAGTTCTCTTCATTTATCAGGTTTTACTGTGCTCAAATAGCTTCATTTACTGAAATGAATTAAGTTCACAGTACTCATTATCATCAGTTTTTGAACTTAAATGGTTTGTTGCAATCGGTTTCCTCAAACGGTTTGAGTTACCTTAACTTTTTCAGTTTTACAGTGTATTAGTATTAGTATTTGATGTATATTAGCCATGTCAATAAAAGCTTTTAAACAGTTTTCACTATTTTCTCAATGCCCTGGACTGGTGATTTGTTGGTTGTTTTAAAATAATTATGTATCCAAAGAGCACCAATACATATCTTACCCCTGAATCTCCTTTTATATGTCTTGTGGATGATTAAAAATGCACGTCATGATTTTGCCAACTACGATGCGATGCTGGATTAACATCTATGTTGATCCTGGAACATCATTTTTGTTGGAAATTGTAATCCATACCTATTCCCTTCTCCTAAACCCAACCATAACTGTAAATTATTCCCAAAATCAGAGGGGAATACTAGTTGGATAATAATCATGTAGAAGTGCATAAACCTAACCATAAGCCTAAACTTAGCATATATGGTAAACATATTTCTTATATCTGATTGGCTGATCGAAATGTTGTTCCAGGATCAACATAGATGTTACTCAGGGAATATGGTGCAATCAGGTTGGCGATGAAAAACACTGTAAAAAATGCAGGATTCCACACAATTCATTCATATTGTCCCAACTCAAATCGTTTAAGTACAGATTTAACAAATTTAAGTGGATTGAACTTAAAAAAATTAAGCTGTCCCAATGAAATCCCAAGAATTAAGTTGTTTCAGCTCATTTTACATGAGTAGTTTGAACTAGCAACAACAAAAAAATATTTTATGGACACACTGAATCCAGGACCAAATCCATATAGTGTCTTGGATTATCATGGAATAAGAAAACACCTTAATGACCTCACAACAACCTAGAAACTCCCTAGCAACCCAATCTAGTTCAGTCTAGTTATTTCAGCAGTGCATGTAACAGCTGCATGCAATTGCAATTTAAAAAACAGCCATCTTTAAAATCAATGCAGTGTCTAATGACTGTGTCTAAGCGGGGTTACAGCGCCCTCATCTACATCACTAAGAGAGGATCAAAGAGTCCCAATCTTGTTTTCTATATAAATAAGGAGCTGGATTTGAGCACAAACACCCCTGTTTTCCAAGATATTGATGGTGGGTTGAATTAATGTGTCCTATAAGACAACACACCAAATCCCTGCAAAGCCTGGAACAGTCCACCCTCTTAGACACTTGACATTTGTTTTTCATCATGAACTTAAAGGTCACTAGCTGCCGGAGTGCCTGCCATCCTGTTTTGGTTTGCATTTGCATGAATTTTATTACCATCACACTCTCAGGAAACTCCAATTGTTTGACTTTTTTTATTAATCTGATGTTGCACATTTCCAAACAAACAAGATATTTAAGTTAATTATAAAAAAGCATACTTAGTGGGGAAAAAAGGAGAAGGATGTGCTGCTTAATTTCAAGACTAATTATATACAGTAGTTAAGTATATTTTTGTTTGTACTTTATACGTGTATTGTGTTCAATATTGTGTTTTAATTGTCTAATGCCTGATTCTACGTATATTCAATAACACTGGATCATAAACACAGTCAAAGTGTCAATTTGTATTTTTATTTATTTATTTTTAATTGAGATATATGCATAACCAGAGCAACACAGTGGCTTAGTAAGCACTGTCGCCTCAAGCAAGAAGTTCGCTGGTTCAAGTCCCAACTGCGTCAGTTGGCATTTCTGTGTGGAGTTTGCATGTTCTCCCCTTGTTGATGTATGTTTCCTCCGGCTGCTCCGATTTTTCCCCACAGTCCAAAAACATGCGCTGTAGGTGAATTGGATCAACTAAATTGGCCGTGGCGAGTGTACAGTTGAAGTCAGAATTATTAGCCCCCCTGAATTATTAGCCCCCCTGTTTATTTTTTCTCCCCAATTTCTGTTTAACGGAGAGCAGATTTTTTCAACACATTTCTAAACATAATAGTTTTAATAACTCATTTCTAATCACTGATTTATTCTATCTTTGCCATGATCAAGGTAAATAATAAAGCTTAAAGTGACATTTAAAGGCTTAACTAGATTAATTAGGTTAACTAGGCAGGTTAGGGTAATTAGGCAAGTTATTGTATAACGATGGTTTGTTCTGTAGACCAGTGGTTCTCAAAGTGGTTTGTTCTGTAGACTATCGAAAACAAAAATTGCTTAAAGGGGCTAATAATTTTGTCCATAAAATGTTTTTTAAGTATTTTTAAACTGCTTTTATTCTAGCCGAAATAAAACAAATAAGACTTTCTCCAGAAGAAAAAATATTATCAGACATACTGTGAAAATTTCCTTGCTCTGTTAAACATCATTTGGGAAATACTTAAAAAAGAAAAAAAAATTCAAAGGGGGCGAATAATTCTGATCTCAACTGTATGTGTGTGTGTGAATGAGTATGGATGTTTCCCAGTACTGGGTTGCAGCTGGAAGGGCATCCACACCGTAAAACATATGCTGGATAAGTTGGTGGTTCATTCCTTTGTGGCAACCTCTGATGAATAAAGTGACTAAGCTGAAGGAAAATGAATGAATATGCATAACCTAATAGCTGAAAAACTGCACTTTCCATTGATGTGGGTTAAAAAAGCAGGCAAATTAAGTGCTTGTGTCTGTGTCCAGGGTTACATACTGTGTACCAACAGCATAACAATATTATGCAATTTATAATATAAAAATCATGTTAGATATATTAACCCCGGCATCCTGGCCAAATCTGCCCACTGGCTTCTGTCTTAAGGCGACGCAGTGGCACAGTAGGTAGTGCTGTCGCCTCATAGCAAGAAGGTCTCTGGTTCGAGCCTCGGCTGGGTCAGTTGGCATTTCTGTGTGAAGTTTGCACGTTCTCCCTGCGTTCACGTGGGTTTCCTCCGGGTGCTCCGGTTTCCCCCACAGTCCAAAGACATGCGGTGCAGGTGAATTGGGTAGGCTAAATTTTCCATAGTGTATGAATGTAAATGAGTGTGTGTGGATGTTTCCCAGAGATGGGTTGCAGCTGGAAGGGCATCCGCTGCGTAAAAACGTGCTGGATAAGTTGGCGGTTCATTCCGCTGTGGCGACCCTGGATAATTAAAGGGACTAAGCCGAAAAGAAAATGAATGAATTAATTAATCTTAGATATATTTAAAGGAAGAGTCATTTGATGACCTGTTTAAGGATTGCAGTGCAGCACCCGAAGTTATAATTAATCTTAATTTCATTTAATTTTCCTTCGGCTTAGTCCCTTTATTCAACAGGGGTCGCCACAGCGGAATGAACTGCCAACTTATCCAGCATATGTTTTACACAGCAGATGTCCTTCCAGCTGCAACCCACTACTGGGAAACATCCATACACACTCATTTGCACACATACACTACGGACAATGTAGTTTATTCAATTCACCTGTACCACATGTCTTTGGACTGTTTGGGAAACCGGAGCACCCGGAGGAAACTGGGGGAGAACATGCAAACTCAACACAGAAATGCCAACTGGCCCAGCTGAGGCTCGAACCAGCGACCTTCTTGCTGTGAGGCGACAGTGCCAACCACTGAGCCACCTTGTCAACTAATCTTAATTAAATTTTTTTAGTTTGTTGCTATATGTAAAATATTATAACGTAAATAAAATATATTTGATATATAAATTAACATAAAAAATGAAATATAAGAAGTTTAAAATAAAAGATTTTTTTTTACCCACTTGCAAAATAAAAATGATTATGTGAAATTCATTCATTCATTCATTTTCTCTTCAGTTTAGTCCCTTGATTATTCTGGGGTCGCCACAGCGGGATGAACCGTCAACTTATCCAGCACATGTTTTACGCAGCGGATGCCCTTCCAGCTGCAACCCATATCTGGGAAACATCCATACACACTCATACACTACGGACATATTAGCCTACCCAATTCACCTGTACCACAGAAACGCCAACTGACCCAGCCGAGGCTTGAACCAGCAACCTTCTTGCTGTGAAGCGACAGCACTACCTACTGCGCCACTGCATCGCCCCTATGTAAAATTCACATTTAAATAAATATGATTTTTACATTAAATCAACATAAGACTTTTTTCACATTTATTTTGACATTGCCATTGTCAAGTGATTTAAAACAACACAGTAGACACTTTACCATACCTGCCAACACTCCCGTTTTTCCCGGGAGTCTCCCGTATTTCAGACCCATCTCCCGTATTGTTTTGTCTCCTGGAAAACTCCCGTAATCCCCCAATACCCCCCCCCCCCCCCCCCCCCCCCCCCCCCCCCCCCCCGCTCCTCAGCTTTTAGGTACAGTAGGGCCTGAAACCTGGTACATGTGCGCGTGCTCTTTAGTCCGCGCGCACCCCTCCCGGCTCTACAGTTCGCGCGCACCCATCCCCGCTCTACAGTTCGCGCGCACCTCTGACGTACCCCCCCCCCCCCCCCCCCGCTCTTTAGTTCAGCATAGCCATCGCATAGCCGTCCCCCCCACACCCCGTCTCCCGGAATTCATGAACCAAATGTTGGCAGGTATGCACTTTACTTGCATTTAATACTTTTTGTTAATCCTTTTTGTAAATTTAATTTGATACAGACATATGCCCGGGACCAGCTGGACATTTTGTGCTTCTGCTGTTTTGTTTTGTTTTTTTTCAACTGAGGCTCATTCTGATTACGTACCCCTATATACATTTCTGGAGAGCACCAAATACATCCCTGGAGCTACGTTCTTTTTTGCAGTTTTTGTTTTCGCGAATCCATCTGAGGCCACTGTGTACACTTTTAGAGATCTCTAATTTCTCTCGCGAGTGCCATTCGTGCATTCTTTTCTCACGTAAATCCACCAGAGGCTGCTGCCAACTGACTGACTAACTGACCTATAAACTGACCCACCCTACTCCTTCCCTAAACCCAACCGATAGTGTTTTTCAGCCTGATTTTTACCACATTTTCGGATTTAACCACATTCTCACCCCGTTATTTACTTGTTTATTTTATTTTTTGGCTTTTGTTTTTGACTTACCTGCTTTCTGGAACTGTTCTTCGCCAGACTCGAACCCTGTCGTTGCGGTCAACTCTGCTCCACGTCACAAGTTTGCTAACGTACATGGCAAGCTACTGGACAAACTGGTAACAGCGGGAAAGCCGTCCATACGGAGGTAAGCAGTCAGCTGCTAGCTTGTAAAACAATTGTGTAGTACAGCCCTGTAGCGTTTGTTTTAAAGATGAAATGCAGCCATACGTTTCTCTGGCTACATAATTCGCGATCTCCAGAAATGTATATAGGGCTACGTTTTCAGAATGAGTCCATGTTGGGGTTTTTTTTGTAAGTATAGTAACTAAAAACTTAACACATTAAATAAAAAATATATAATAATAATTTTATCTGCTGCATAATAACATATGCTGGATAAGTCGGCGGTTCATTCCGCTGTGGCGAACCCTGATTAATAAAGAGACTAAGCCGAAAAGAAAATGAATGAATAAATAATAATAATTTTATAACCCTTATATAATATTTTCAATGCAAATTCAATTAGATCCATGTGTTTGGTAAACAAAGCATGTTGTTTTTTATGTATATAATATATAATAAATCTACTAAAAAACAGTAAATATTACTTTACAGATTGTCAGTGTTGGGGAGTAACGGAATACATGTACCGGCGGTACGTATTTAAAATACTATTTATGAGTAACTGTATTCTGTTACAGTTGCTATTTTTAAACAGGGTATTTAATACAGTTACTTTCCTAATACCATTGGAATACTTCGAGCGATGCGTGTCTGGCCCATAATAATATTACTAAATTGCCGCCGAAACCATAGAAACAGAAGCTACACTCCCGACTGCTATCGCCAGCGTTAACTCAGTGAGACTCACGCAAATGACCCTGTTCTCATGCTCTCACGCCACACCTCCATTTTCTCACGCAGCAAAAAGGACGATCGCAAACACCGAACAACCGGACAACAACTATGATTTTCAAATAAACTGCTTTTTTTTGCCGTCATTGTTCGTGAATTCGCTACTTGATGTTTCGTTTGCGCTTTCAGAGGTTTCATTTACGCTTCTTAAATTTACGTTCGCTTTTCTGACACAAATGTGGGCGGGACACCTTAGCCAAAGTTGGCAGCCCTGGTTAACTTGAGTGTACAAATATGAAGGATTCAGACCAAGGGCTCGAGGGGTTGGAGCCGCAACCGAAGCAACTTTCTAGCAGCAGTAAAGGAAAAAATGCATTCACGTCTTGGAAGTTCAAGCATTTTTTCTCTTTAAAGAATGAGAGGGGTGAGCGAAACCTGACAGTGCAGTGCAATCTCTTTTTCTGTGCAGACTGTGAAATACAAAGGGTAAGCAAAATGCATATTATATACATATACTGTATATTACAGACAGTAATGCTGTCTATGTTCAAGCACTTTTTATCTTTATTATAGAAACAGAAATTGAATTTGTTGACACTTTGATAAATAAATATTATTTAATAAACATAATTATATTGTTTTATTTATTTATCAGTCAATAATGGGCATTAGAGGCCCTCTGTTTTCCTGCAGAAATTGCTACCAACGCATAGTGTGACATTTAATAGACTTAAAGGCTGTTTTTAAGGGCAAGTATTCCAAGTATTTAGAATACAGTACCAGGATTAAGCAAAGTAACGGAATA
Source organism: Danio kyathit (assembly GCA_903798195.1). NCBI lineage: Eukaryota > Metazoa > Chordata > Actinopteri > Cypriniformes > Danionidae > Danio > Danio kyathit. The sequence continues at coordinate 49,021,129 of LR812530.1, forward strand.
CGTTACAAAATACATTTTAAAGCAGGTATTCTGTATTCTGTTACTAAATACATTTACAAAGTATTCTCCCCAACACTGCAGATTGTATTGTAAACAACATATATATAAACATTTGCATATTATTCAATAATATTACTGAAATTAAATCAAAACATTACAAGATGTAAATAGATTTACACACATTTACATAACTAAATAAATAGACTCTATAATAGACTAATAACATCAGTGGAAATCTGCAGATTTACATATGGCCCATATGTAAACTTGATCTGTTACACAAAGGTCTAGGCTGACTCGCTGGCTCTTCCAGCTGCAAAATGTGAGTAATTTCCCATGAACCCCTGCGGCCATATTCATTAACCCGCCTTTTGACTGGGCCAGTCAGATGTAGGATCCAGTCATTAATATGCGTGACTCTTTTAATGAGGCTTAACAACCCTCCATGCCCCTCCTTTGAGCAGCATGTGATCTTCAGAGGTTCAGGATATATTCCCCATCTCCTGTCAAAGAGAAATCACTCGCACATTCAGGTACAATAATGACCTAAATACCAGGTTAAACTCAAGCCGGCTCTGAGATTGACGTAATTACATGGTTTCTAATCCAGATTAATATTTAAAGATATTCTGAGGCTTTTCAGAAGGGCCTGGGAGATTTGGGTTAAACTGGTGAGAGTTAAAAAGGAGCGGGAAGGCAGGATTAATCATTCACAGCACAAGTGGATTTGCAGCATTTGTGTTCAATTGTGAAGATAAGCTTACTTTACTGCTTTTCATTGAATGGCCACAGTTAGGCTAACTTTAAGACCATTTTATACCGTATCGAGATATATGCATTGTTTTGTCTGTCTGTCATCATGCCTGTCTATCATTTCATGTTTCCATCCACATATCTACCTGTAATCAGTAATTTAAATATCAAGACATGTATCAGTAATCTATCTCTCTATCTACAGTATCCATCTATCCATTGTTCTATCATTCTTTCTATAGTTCTGTTGTTCTATTATTGTCCCATCCATCCATCCATCCGTCCATACATCCATCCATACATCCATCATTCTATTGTTCTACCTATTTTTGTTCTATCATTCTTTCTATAATTCTCACTCTATTATTGTCCCATCCATCCATCCATCCATCTATCCATCCATCCATCCATCCATCCATCCATCCATCCATCCATCCATCCATCATTCTATCGTTTTATCTATAGTTCTGTCATTCTATTATTGTCCCATCCATCCATCCATCCATCCATCTGTCCATCCATCCATCCATCCATCCATCCATCCATCCATCCATCCATCCATAATTCTATCATTCTTTCTATAGTTCTGTCATTCTATTATTGTTCCATCCATCCATCCATCCATTCATCCATCCATCCATTCATCCATAATTCTATCGTTCTATCTATTTTTTTATATCGTTCTTTCTATAGTTCTGTCATTCTATTATTGTTCCATCCATCCACCCAATCCATCCATTCATTCATCCATCCATCCATCCATCTGTCCATCCATCCATCCCTAATTGTATCATTCTGTCTATTTTTTGTTCTATCGTTCCTTCTATAGTTCTGTCATTCTATTATTGTCCCATCCATCCATTCATCCATATTTACATCCATAATTTTATCGTTCTATCTATTTTTCTTTCTATCCTTCTTTCTATAATTCTGTCATTCCATTATTGTCCCATCCATCCATCCTTCCTTCTATCCATCCATCCATCCATCCATCCATCCATCCATCCATCCATCCATAATTCTATCGTTCTGTTTATTTTTTGTTCTATCGTTCCTTTTATAGTTCTGTCATTCTATTATTGTCCCATCCATCCATTCATCCATCCATCTATCCATCCATAATTCTATCATTCTATCTATTTTTCGTTCTATCATTCTTTCTATCGTTCTGTCATTCCATTATTGTCCCATCCATCCATCCATCCATCATTCCATCCATCCATTCATCCATCCATCGTTCTATTGTTCTGTCTATTTTTGTTCTATCGTTCTTTCTATAGTTCTATCATTCTATTATTGTCCCATATATCTATCTATCCATCTGTCCATTCATCCATCCATCCATAATTCTATCGTTCTATCTGTTTTGTTCTATCGTTCTTTCTATAGTTCTGTCATTCTATTATTGTTCCATCCATCCACCCAATCCATCCATCCATCCATCCATCCATCCGTCCATCTATCCATCTATCTGTCCATCCATCCATCCATCCATAATTCTATCGTTCTGTCTATTTTTTGTTCTATCGTTCCTTCTATAGTTCTGTCTTTCTATTATTGTCCCATCCATCCATTCATCCATCTATCCATCCATAATTCTATCGTTCTATCTATTTTTCTTTCTATCGTTCTTTCTATCATTTTGCATTCCATTATTGTCGCATCCATCCATCCGTCCATCCATCCATCCATCCCTCCATGCATCCATTCATCCATCCATCGTTCTATCGTTCTGTCTATTTTTGTTCTATCGTTCTTTCTATAGTTCTGTCATTCTATTATTGTCCCATCCATCCATCTATCCATCCATCTGTCCATAACTCTATCGATCTATCTATTTTTCATTCTATTGTTCTTTCTGTAGTTCTGCCATTCCATTATTGTCCCATCCATCCATTCATCCATCCATCCATCTATCCATCCATCCATCTATCCATCCATTCATCCATCCATCCATCCATCCATCCATCCATCCATCCATCCATCTATGCATTCATTCATCCATCCATCCACCGTTCTATCTATTTTTTGTTCTATCGTTCTTTCTATAGTTCTGTCATTTTATTATTGTCCCATCCATCCATCCATCCATCCATCCATCCATCCATCCATCCATCCATCCATCCATCAGTCTATCGTTCTATCTATCTGTCGTTCTATCGTTCTTTCTACAGTTCTGTCATTTTATTATTGTCTCATCCATCTATCCATTCGTCCGTCCATCCATCCATCCATCCATCCATCCATCCATCCATCCATCCATCCATCCATCCATCCATCAGTCAATCCATACATCCATCCATTTATCCATCCATCCACCCAGCCATCATTCCAATTGTTCTATCATTATATCTATTCTTCTGTCTATCGTTCTATCTAATCTGTTCTTCTCTCATTCTGTTGTTCAATCGATCTGTTGCTCAATCTTTTGTTTCCATCCATCCATCATTCTATCATTCTTTCTATACTTCAGTCATTCTATTATTGTCCCACTCATCCATCTACATTCTATCGTTCTATCTATCTGTCGTACTGTCGTTCTTTCTATAGTTCTGTCATTCTGTTATTGTCCCACTCCTATCTATCTATCTATCTATCTATCTATCTATCTATCTATCTATCTATCTATCTATCTATCTATCTATCTATCTATCTATCTATCTATCTATCTATCTATCTATCTATCTATCTATCTATCTATCTATCTATCTATCTATCTATCTATCTATCTATCTATCTATCTATCTATCTATCATTCTGTCTATAGTTCTGTCATTCTATTATTGTCCTACTCATCCATCTACGTTCTACCATTCTATCTATCTATCATTCTATCATTCTTTCCGCTCTTTCCGGCAATTTTCCTTCTGTGTTCACACAGAGCAGCATACTGGCAAATTACTGGTAATGTTACAATTTCTCTTTCTGTAAAATTGCCAGAACGAATTTAACGGTATTTTCAGAAAGGGCCTGTTCACACATACAGACCTTTCAGAAAAAGTGCCGGTAGTTTTCCGTAAAGGTCTGTATGTGTGAAAGGGGCTATTTTCTTACCAGATAAAGTTAATCTAAACCAAACAAATTTTCTATGCGATAGAACAATACTTTATGCACATTCTGGCATTTACATTAAGCAATTTTTATCGCAATATTCCACAATGCACATATGAAAATAGATGGATAAAAACATACAGTAGCAAATGTAAATTGTAAAAAAATAAATAGTTTAAAAACTGTAATAAAATAAAATAAATAAATCAACTTGCTGCACAATTATATTAAAGTAACACAGCTTTTCTAGTTGACTTTAACCCAAGTAATAATAATAGTAATACGTTTTATTTATAATGCGCTTTTCTCACACCCAAAGCACTTACAAAACAACAAAGCACAATAAAAAAATAAAGATACAGTAAGAATAAAATAGATATCACAATTTAAAGCAGTCCTAAAAAGGTGAGTTTTAAGTAGCTACTTAAATTAGTCCACGGAGCCAGCAGTCCTAATGTTCCTAATTTCCCAAGTACTGTAGTTGACACAATTTTAAGTTGCATCAATGTTTATTTTTTACAATGTGGCTACCCATTTCTTCATTTCTTCATTAACATTCTTAAGAATAACTTATTTTGTATTCATCAGACAAAAGAAATCTCATACAGGTTTGAAACAAGTAGAGGGTGAATTATTTGGTCACACTTTATTTTGATGGTGTTTGTTGAATTTAAGTTACATTGCTTCTACATGTCGACTAATTCTCAATAGATTATAAGTAGACTGTTAGGGTTAGTTTAGGTTGACATGTACTTGCTAAGTTTCCTATAGTCAGTTAAATGTCTGTTGCAGGAGTATATCAACAGATATTAAGCAGACAGTCTACTGATACTCAAATGGACCATCAAAATAAAGTGTTACCAGTTATTTTTGTGTGAACTCTCCCTTTAACACACATTAGGAATAATTTTGAATGGTAATCTTATTTTCGTGCGTGTGATGTTGTGTTTAACTCTTCAACAAGTGCGCATCGATGGCCGGTCGAGTTCAGAATAATGGCCACTATAGAGGATGCGCAAACCAAATGACCACCTGCATTGATTTCCTCTCAGCACAGCGAACGTGACATAAATAATTCAGCTGCGATACTGTAAATGATGGCAGGGAGGTCAGCAGGTACTGCAGAAATGAGCTGGGCCCATTCGAAGGACTCGCCGCCTGTCAGTTCATCCACCCCCACGCTCATTTTTTTTTGTTATTAATTCCCACTTGTGACCGTGCATCGGTGCTATGACCGCCGAACACACAAACTATTTATACAGGTTAAGGAGATCAATTAGATACCGGGCCTCCATCCATGCCCTGCCATCCAAAGAGTCCAAGCTCGTAGGCACAAGTGCGCTATCAGGGTGAAAAAGACGGGTCTAATCTTGCGCTACTGTATATTTACGAGTGATAGTGTTAGCGGCCCAAAGGAATCTGAGCTGCAAAGGTCAAAAGGAGCGCGGTCATATAAATTCACCAAAAAAGTTTGATCAAATACTTTGCGGCGAAAAAAAAAAGTAGCCAAGCTTAATATTTGCTCTCTCATCTCTCAAAGCAACTTCCTGTAAGCCATAGAGACGTCGGCTAAAGTTTGCAGGCTTTTTAGAGTCAATATCCAGAACTGCGAGCATGACAGATAAGCCCACACTCTTTTTTTTTTCTGAGGGTTTTGGGTTATGGTGTGTCAGGCCATCTGTTATAACTGTGTTTTCCGTCTTATTGCTGAAGTGGTCAAGTCCAGCAGTGAATCATGCAGGGTCCGCCGGGACGTAAACTCATGTAATTTGTCATGTTTTATGTTCCTTGAGCATTCTTGGTCAATCCGACTCTGCTATATGAGCATTTAATTTGACAAATCCGGATAATGATTGATACACATAATGAGAGCAGCTACGTGTTTCTGATGTTCAACCTATAATATTTCTGAAGATTGCTGTCATTATGGGGAAAGCTGGGGTTCTCTTGGCATTCCTGAAAGACTTTTTTAAAGTTATTTTTAAGTTCTTTATATATAAATGTAATTTAGAAAGTGTTCTAATGTGAATATTTAATAATATGACCATACTTTTTAGTACTAACATTATATTACTAAAATAAAATAAAGGGAATACTTAAACAACACAATGTAACCCCAGTTGTTCTCTTTATTTTTTAGCAGTATATTTTATAACTGTAAATATTCATTCATTCATTTTCTTGTCGGCTTAGTCCCTTTATCAATCTGGGGTCGCCACAGCGGAATGAACCGCCAACTTATTAAGCACATTTTTACGCAGCGGATGCCCTTCCAGCCGCAACCCATCTCTGGGAAACATCCATACTCATTCACACTCATGCACTATGGACAATTTAGTCTACACAATTCACCTGTACTGCATGTCTTTGGGGGAAACCGCGGGGGAAACCGGAGCACCCGGAGGAAACCCACGCGAACACAGGGAGAACATGCAAACTCCACACAGAAACGCCAACTGACCCAACCTGGGCTTCTTGCTGTGAGGTGACAGCACTACCTACTGCACCGCTGTGTCGCCCAACTGTATATATAGTTAATATTTTTTGGAATACTGGTAAGTAATATGGGCAGCATGGTGGCGCAGTGGGTAGCACAATCGCCTCACAGCAAGAAGGTTGCTGGTTCGAGCCCGGATCAGTTGGTATTTCTGTATGGAGTTTGTATGTTCTCCCCGTGTTGGCGTGAGTTTCCTCCCGGTGCTCCAGTTTCCCCCACAGTCCAAAGACATGCGCTATAGGTGAATTGAATAAGCTATGTGTGTGGATGTTTCCCTGTGTTGGGTTGCGGCTGGAGGCAGTGGCGGTTCTATACCAGAGTAACTGGGGGGGCCGGGCACTTGTACTTTTAGGGGGCACACTTTAACATACATACACTTAACATACACTTTAACATACATCACAGACTGCTTATACAATTATTCAAAGTCCTTTTTTTATGTATTACTCTGCAGTCTTCATAAACATTCATTCATTTTCTTTTTGGCTTAGTCCCTTTATTAATCTGGGGGTCGCCACAGCGGAATGAAACCCATCACTGGGAAACACCCATACACCACTGACAATTTAGCTTACCCAATTCACCTATACCACATGTTTTTGGATTTGAGGGGGAAACCGGAGCACCCAGAGAAAACCCACGCCAACACGGGGAGAACATACAAACTCCACACAGAAATGCCAACTGACCCAGCCAGGGCTTGAACCAGCGACCTTCTTGCTTTGAGGCGATTGTGCTACCCACTGTGCCACCGTGCTGCCCTGTCTTCCTAAACAAGCTAATTAAATAGCTTAAACTCAAAATAATCTTCCAAGTTAATTTATTTGACAAGTAACTTTGTATTGTAGGATAACACATTTCTAACAAGTACATCAAGGCACATTTTTACACCTGCAAACTTTAACAGATGCAGTTGAAGTCCATTTTTTTGCCCTCCCATTAATTTAAAATTATGTTTCCCAAGTTATCTAAATCAAAGCAAGCAGATTTTCACAGTATTTCCTATAAAACAAAAATAATTTTTCTGGAGTCTTATTTCATATAGTTTACTTCTTGAATAAAAGCAGTTTTTAATTTTTTCTACACAACAAACCAGTTATACAATAACTTGACTAATTATTCCAACTTTCCTATTGTTAACATAACCTGGTGAAGTCTTTACATTACACTTTAATCTGAATCAAAGACTATAGAATACTTAAAGGGAGTTTGTCTGAATACTATCTTGCTAAATAACTAGTAAAATATTATGCACTGACTGTCATCATGGGAAAGATAAAAAAGTAGTTATTAGAAATTAGTTAGTTAAACTATTATGTTTAAAAGTGTGTTGTAATAAATCATGTGTTTGAAGACTCGTGCTTTATGTCACGACTGAAATCAAAAACAAATGAAGGCAAAACTAGATGAGTTGAATATGACTTTTACATGAGGGTGTCTGAAAACTAAACTGGATCAATGTGTTACATCTGTTCTCTGGCACTTGCCGACTGTTTGTAAGTTCAAGACTGCATTTCTTAACATAAAACTATGTACACTCAATTTCTGATTAATAATAGCCTCTGTATAGCCGAGGATTTTCTATTAAGAGTTTTGAAATTGCTATTGAAAACAGAAGTCTAATATAATCAACAGTGGACATTTTGATAGTGTTTCACAACGTGAACATGACTGAAGTTGAATCTTTTTATTACTTGTGTCAATTTGGGGGTTTACTTCTGATGAACTGAAGTGCGCAGCACCATCAGAGAGAGCGAGAGCATGCGAAAGCAGAGAGAGCGAGTGTGCGAGAGAGTGCTCGCCACCAATGGCTGATCCTGCTTCTCTGTGGCGTTTTGACACAAAAATATGCATTCAAATTTAGTGGGGCCAGAGGGGGGGCCAAGCTTGTTGACACCACCACCCCCCACCCCCTACCCCCCCTCTCTCTCTCTAGAACCGCCACTGGCTGGAAGGGCATAGTTTTTTATGTGCTTTATATATAAATGTAATTTAGAAAGTGTTCTAATGTGTAATTTTAATAACATGACCATACTTTTTAGTACTGACATTACATACTGCTAAAAAAATAAATAAATAAAGGAACACTTAAACAACACAATGTTACTCTGTTACACAGTGTTCCCTTTGTTTTTTTAGCAGTATATTTCATATGATCAAGAAAATTTTCACAGTATGTCTGATAATATTTTGGAGAAAGTCTTATTTGTTATATTTCGGCTAGAATAAAAGCAGTTTTTAATTTTTAATTTTAGGGTGAAAATTATTAGCCCCTTTAAGCTATTTTTTTCCGATAGTCTACAGAACAAACCATCATTATACAATAACTTGCCTAATTACCCTAACCTGCCTAGTTAACCTAATTAACCTAGTTCAGCCTTTAAATGTCACTTTAAGCTGTATAGAAGTG
>LR812530.1:49034839-49047722 GCA_903798195.1 Danio kyathit
ATACTATATCATACTATGTTATGCTATGCTATACTATACTATACTATACTATACTATACTATACTATACTATACTATACTATACTATGCAATACTATACTATACTATACTATACTATACTATACTATACTATACTATACTATGCATTATTATACTATACTGTACTGTACTATGCCATACTATACAATACAGTAATGTACTATGCTATACTATACTATGCTATGCTGTATTGTACTATATACTGTAATGTACTATACTATACTATGCTATAGTATACTATACTGTAATGTACTATACTATACTATGCTATATTATACTATACTGTAATGTACTACACTATACTATACTATGCTATAGTATACTGTAATATACTATACTATGCTATAGTATACTATACTGTAATGTACTATACTATACTATGCTATAGTATACTATACTGTAATGTACTATACTATACTATGCTATAGTATACTATACTGTAATGAACTATACTGTACTATGCTATAGTATACTATACTGTAATGTACTACATCATACTATGCTATAGTATACTATAGTGTAATGTACTGTACTATACAATACTATGCTATAGTATACTATACTGTAATGTACTATACTATACTATGCTATACTGTACTGTAATTTACTATACTATACTATTCTGAACTATACAAAACTGTATAGTAATATATAAAAAATAATAATTAATAGAAATAAAACGCTAAAACAAGTACTTTCCTAAAACATTGAACTTAAAATGAAAACATGAAATATCTAAAAAATAATTAGTAATTATTAAAAACTAATTGTACCATCAATGAAAATACTCAGATTGGTGTAAATATCTCCTTTTTCTCTCACATTTATCTCTGCCGTGTGTGTGTGTGTGTGTGTGTGTGTGTGTGTGTGTGTGTGTGTGTGTGTGTGTGTGTGTGTGTGTGTGTGTGTGTGTGTGTGTGTGTGTGTGTGTGTGTGTGTGTGTGTGTGTGTGTGTGTGTGTTTGTGTGCGTGTGCGTGTGCGCGTGTGTGTGTGGAATGACGTGATGGTGAGTAAATGATGACAGAAGTGATATTGTTTTTTGGGTGGGGTTTCCTCTTAAAGGAAGTGAGTATTTAATGCTACAGTATAGTCTGGTCATACAGTACATGCGTAACTTGTCTTTGCAGCTGATGATAATTCAAAAAGGCTGTATATGTAATGAAGGATCATGTTGAATATAAAGGAGCAGCTCAGGTCAAAAATCCCATGTGTCGCCTTTCACATGTCTGATGATCACATGGCCATATGGACACACAAACCTCCTACATTACAACATCCACTCATTCATTTTCCTTTGACTTAGTCTGATTTATCAGAGGTCGCCACAGCGGAATGAACCATTAACTATTCCAGCATATGTTTTACACAGCGGATGCCCTTCCAGCTGCAACCCAGTACTGGGAAAACTCACACACACTCATTCCCACACACACTCATACACTACGGCCAATTTAGTTTATTCAATTCAGCTATAGTGCATGTGTTTGGACTGTGAGGGAAAACAGAGCACCCGAAGGAAACCCACGCCAACACGGGGAGAACATGCAACCTCCTCACAGGCGATGACAGTGCTAACCACTGAGCCACCTTGCCACCCACATTACATTTTTCACAGTATTTCCTATTGTATGTTAATTGTAGATAAAATCTCATTTATTTAGTTGACTAAAGAGAAAAAGGTTTAAAAAATAAAATAAATATTATTAGCCATCTTAAAGGGTCATGAAACCCTCCTGTCTAAGCAGGGTGTTTTCACACCTCTAGTTCGGAAAAAGTCAGGAAAGTGGGCGTGTCCAACTCCGTTTGGTGGGAGTGTCGAGGGAGGGAAAGAGGGAAGGATTTGCAAATATGGGAGTTTCCGTTTGGGCACGCAAAATTATTAATTATTAATTATTAACTTGCCAAATTATTAATTTGTCGACTTTAACTGCAGTTTGGCACTTTCACTTTTTATTCAGGTACATTTCCTGCATGTCGCCCGTGACAAACGAGATATTGAAAGCAAGGAACTGCTGGAAGAGTGGAGTTTTAATGGTATGTTTGTTACTGCACAGCGAATGGGAGAAAAAAATCCTCCGCATTTCTCGGAAACTTAGATTCACTCGTTAGGTAGCGTCAGAAAGCCGTGTGTGTCTAGACTATCCTGTCACAAAATGCGGCGAAAATCCTACACGACGGGAATAGTTTGATTGCTGTGTTTAAATGTTTACACTCGGAGAGCAGCATTTACAGCGGATCTTTCAGTCTATAATATTGTACTGTAATATTGCAGTGATATTAACATACTGTAAACTTAGTAACTAAATCATTTTGACTATGGTATGTCTTTAAAGACTGAAAGAGCACTGCTGACGATACGAACTAACTTTGCCATCTGGGTTAAACAAAGGGCACTGCACTGCACACACTTACCAAATCTGTAGCGACAGGACAATCAAACTGGAGCTGTGTCTTTTTATTAAAAGGAGACGAGCGGCAAATCCAGATGCGAAAAGCTCTCGGGTAAAAAATTTTCCTTACAAACGCATTCTGTCGCGTGTCGCGTGCACTGTAATCCACATGAGTTCAGCAGCGCTCTCATAGCGGGGAAATGAAAACAAAACCTTCGTTGCAGCACATTAATAAACGCAGCACACTAATAAATGCAACACTGACGACTCGTGATGACAACTGATTCTTGTTCTTTCACTTGTTTTGGCAACACAGCGTGGCGTCTCTCTGTCGTCTGAACACTGTAACAGGTAAACAGTCTCCGAAGCTATCATGCATATTAATGAAGTTGCACGTCATACACAATAGAGCGCGCTGATTGGTTTTAACAAAGTCTTTCTCATGAATTAGTGCCGCACACTCAGAGATGTCACAATGTTTTTGCAGGTTCAGAAAGCCACTCTCCACGCTGGATGTACACGCAAGTATCTCATGGCCGTGACGCAGCTTCAAAAATTCGTTTCAAACCGGAAGAATGAATTTGCTCAAAATAACGCAAAAGCAAGCAATTTTCACTTTTTAGTGCAATATATGTGTCCTAAGTGATGTTTTATAAACAAATTTCGGGAGGAGCACGCACAGACGTTTCAGAATTTCATTACGTCATTGACAATCATTCTATTATCCAATTAGTATTTGACCAAACCCCTATAAATACCAAAATTGTCCTACCTGCATCATCTCTCGACTTTAGCATTGGCACATCCAATCGCTGTAACCATGTCCAAACAGCAAACTTCCATGAGGATGACACGCCTCCTCCGGCAACTTCAAGCCGAAGTCCAGCGCATCAGCACTCGGCAGAGCATATCAACAGAGGTCGTGGTCTTAACTCGGGCCCGCAGTCCTTCCAACAACGTGCTTCCATCCGGCCGCAGCAAAGCCTGCAGCAAACCTGAGCTGCGCCCCAGATTCGGAAATCGCTGGGACAGATCAAGCGAGTGTCAGCCCGCCGCTCTACACGGCGAAGCACCGACCATCGGGCCGCTTGTTAAGTGTGACGTCACGTCAAGGAGCTTCCGGGTCCAAGCGCTCTATGAAACTGAATGAGGAGACTCATCAAATGGTAATAATAAACGTTTACAAAGTGATGTAATACTTTCGAAAATCACGATCGCAATATATATATGTCAATGCCTAATATCTGACGGCCAGAAAGTGATAAATGTTTTATAAAACGGTAAAAATTTTTGGTGTTCGTGATGCAGCAAGCCCAGTGATTATCGTGTACAATATGACTTTATATAAAATTCACTTTAACGTGTGATATGAATAAAAAGTGATCATAAACAACTTTTTAGTCAATTCAAATGAGTGGCGGCTTGGACCCGGAAACAGTATTACATACGTCACCAACACGTCACCACTTAACAAGCGGATAGCGTGGGCTCGTCTTCGCTACGCCAGCGTGAGCTCGTCTCCGCATCGACAGCGTGAGCTCGTCTCCGGCACGACAGCGTGAGCTCGTCTCCGCCACGACAGCGTGAGCACGTCTCCGTGAAGGCAGCGGGAGCTCGTCTCCGCGACGGCAGCGTGAGCTCGTCCCCGCGACGGCAGCGGGAGCTCGTCCCCGCGACGGCAGCGGGAGCTCGTCTCCGCGAAGGCAGCGGGAGCTCGTCTCCGCGAAGGCAGCGGGAGCTCGTCCCCGCGAAGGCAGCGGGAGCTCGTCCCCGCGAAGGCAGCGGGAGCTCTTCCCTGCGACGGCAGCGTGAGCTCGTCTCCGCGACGGCAGCGTGAGCTCGTCTCCGCGACGGCAGCGTGAGCTCGTCTCCGCGACGGCAACGTGAGCATGTCTCCGTGAGGAATGCGTGTATGGAAGGCCGTTGGGGCCAAAACGTCTGCAACAAACACGTTTACACGCAATTACGCATACGCGTGAGCTCGTCTCCGCAACCCTCGCATGGAGCATTTCCACTAACTTGTAGCAGGAATCTGCGTTAGTATCACCCGCAATGCCACTGCTATCGTGGCCCGTCAAATTTAGGAATAACAAGCCTATCCTTCCCTCGTGTTGTTAGCAGATTAACCAGGTAAAAATACTCGTGTATATACATTAATAATATGTGCACTGTTTTAAGGTTGCATCAATTCAATGAATTCAGTTAATCTTTATTTCTTTAGCGTCGGTAGCGTATTAATTTGACATAAGAAGCAAACACTATAGTTAACACCTACATAGCGCAGGACAAGGCTGTCAAGAGTAATCGATTGCCGATTACAACACCGTGTATAGACTATATCCCACAGCAGATTTATTGTCTTGGTGAATAAATACGGATAAACTTAACGTATACAGTTCAGAATCATTCAGAATCACAGGTCTAGCTTACTCCATCGGCTGCGGACTTGATATTTCACTTGATATAAATCAAGAAACACCTTTAAAAGCTTTTGGCTACTCCTCACTGCTACCTTTGTACTACTTTCATTTACTTTAACTCTATCATCGAAGTTTTCAATAGAAATTAATCGGAAACGTCAGTGGAAATGCACCATCAGTCGAGAGGAGTCTGGATGCAGACCTGGTGCAGTGCAATCTAAGCTGTATCCAACGCTTCTTTATGCACTCACCTTACCCCACCCCTAAGCCTACCCATCACAGCGACGTCACTCATTCCACTGAGTGCATTGTGTCTGACATTGCATCATTGAGTGACGCAATCTCAGCTTGCATCATAAAGGCTCCATCCAGATACTATTGCATCAGTCCCCCTTTTACTATTTCAACTCCTAAGCGTTATCTAACCCTCGTTCCTCAATCCCTCCCTATTGCTCCCACTGTAGATACACACCTTATTATTATTATGCACCACTGTTAGCGCAGTGACTGCTCCTACGGGAGACGCACACCTTATTGTCATGCACCACTGCAAGTGCAGTGACTGCTCCTACGGGAGATGCACACCTTGTTATTATGCACCACTGCTAGCGCAGTGACTGCTCCTATGGGAGACGCACACCTTATTATTATGCACCACTGCTAGCGCAGTGACCGCTCCTACGGGAGACGCACACCCTATTATCATGCACCACTGCTAGCGCAGTGACCGCTCCTACAGGAGACGCACACCCTATTATTATGCACCACTGGTAGCGCAGTGACCGCTCCTACGGGAGACTCACACCTCATTATTTTGCACCACTGCTAGACCAGTGACCGATCCTACGGGAGACGCACACCCTATTATTATGCACCACTGCTAGCGCAGTGACCGCTCCTACGGGAGACGCACGCCTCATTATTATGCACCACTGCTAGAGCAGTGACCGCTCTTACGGGAGACGCACACCCTATTATTATGCACCACTGCAAGTGCAGTGACCGCTCCTACGGGAGACGCACACATTACTATTATGCACCACTGCTAGTGCAGTGACCGCTCCTATGGGAGACGCACACCTCATTATCATGCACCACTGCTAGCGCAGTGACCGCTCCTACGGGAGACGCACACCTCATTATTATGCACCACTGCTAGCGCAGTGACCGCTCCTACGGGAGACGTACACCTCATTATTATGCACCACTGCTAGCGCAGTGACCGCTCCTACGGGAGACGCACACCTCATTAGTATGCACCATTGCTAGCGCAGTGACCGCTCCTACGGGAGACGCACACCTCATTAGTATGCACCACTGCTAGCGCAGTGACCGCTCCTACGGGAGACGCACACTTCATTATTATGCACCACTGCAAGCGCAGTGACCGCTCCTACGGGAGACGCACACCTCATTATTATGCACCACGGCTAGCGCAGTGACCGCTCCTACGGGAGACGCACACTTCATTATTATGCACCACTGCTAGCGCAGTGACCGCTCCTACGGGAGACTCACACTTCATTATTATGCACCACTGCTAGCGCAGTGACCGCTCCTACGGGAGACGCACACCTCATTATTATGCACCACTGCAAGCGCAGTGACCGCTCCTACGGGAGACGCACACCTCATTATTATGCACCACTTCAAGCGAAGTGACAGCTCCCACGGGAGACGCACACTTCATTATTATGCACCACTGCAAGCGCAGTGACAGCTCCTACGGGAGACGCACACCTCATTATTATGCACCACTGCTAGCGCAGTGACCGCTCCTACGAGAGATGCACACTTCATTATTATGCACCACTGCAAGCGCAGTGACTGCTCCTACGGGAGACGCTCACCTCATTATTATGCACCACTGCAAGCGCAGTGACCACTCCTACGGGAGACGCACACTTCATTATCATGCACCACTGCAAGCGCAGTGACCGCTCCTACGGGAGACGCACACTTCATTATCATGCACCACTGCAAGCGCAGTGACCGCTCCTACGGGAGACGCACACTTCATTATCATGCACCACTGCTAGCGCAGTGACCGCTCCTATGGGAGACGCACACCTCATTATTATGCACCACTGCTAGCGCAGTGACCGCTCCTACGGGAGACGCACACCTCATTATTATGCACCACTGCTACTGCAGTGACCGCTCCTATGGGAGACGCACACCTCATTATCATGCACCACTGCTAGCGCAGTGACCGCTCCTACGGGAGACGCACACTTCATTATTATGCACCACTGCTAGTGCAGTGACCGCTCCTACGGGAGATGCACACCTCATTATTTTGCACCACTGCAAGTGCAGTGACCGCTCCCAAGGGAGACGCACATTCACTATGCACCACTGCTAGCGCAGTGACCGCTCCTTCGGGAGACGCACACCTTATTATTATGCACCACTGCAAGTGCAGTGACCGCTCCCACGGGAGACGCACACCTTATTATTATGCACCACTGCAAGTGCAGTGACCGCTCCCACGGGAGACGCACACCTTATTATTATGCACCACTGCAAGTGCAGTGACCGCTCCTATGGGAGACGCACACCTTATCATGCACCACTGCAAGGGCAGTGACTGCTCCCAAGGGAGACGCACATTCACTATGCACCACTGCCAGCGCAGTGACCGCTCCTTCGGGAGACGCACACCTTATCATACACCACTGCAAGCGCAGTGACCGATCCCACGGGAAACGCATTTTTCATCATGCACCATTGCAAGTGCAGTGACCTCTCTTACAGGAGAGACACACCCCATAATGCACCACTGCAAGTGCAGTGACTGCTCCCACGGGAGACGCACACTTATCACGCACCACTGCAAGCGCAGTGACTACTCCTACGGAAGACACACATCTCATCATGCACCACTGCAAGCGCAGTGACTGCTCCTACGGGAGACGCACACCTTATCATGCACCACGGCCAACACACACCTTGCAGCACACTACCGCTAACTCAACAGCACCCCTCCAAATTTTAAAGTCTAGCAAATTTTGGGGGGCTCACATATTGTCTGGCTGCTGTCCTGTAATCAAATTGCACATTGGGGAGCGTTCTGGGGCCGGGCCAGACACTTCGCTCGAACCCCAACTCCTCTCTGTTCCCCGATATGGGGAATAACACGAGTTCGGGGCGTCTTCCCCGAGCTCAGAGCCCTCTCCCTGGACAGCACGCCAAATATGCTTTAATTCTTAAACTTCTGTAAGTGCGAACTTGTGAAGTGATGTTTTATAAACAAATTTCGGGAGGAGCACGCACAGACGTTTCAGAATTTCATTACGTCATTGACAATCATTCTATTATCCAATTAGTATTTGACCAAACCCCTATAAATACCAAAATTGTCCTACCTGCATCATCTCACGACTTTAGCATCCCTCCACCACCCCAACACCTCACTTCTTAAACTTTATTTACCCGGGGGGAGCGTTCTGGGGCCGGGCCAGACACTTCGCTCGAACCCCAACTCCTCTCTGTTCCCCGATATGGGGAATAACACGAGTTCGGGGCGTCTTCCCCGAGCTCAGAGCCCTCTCCCTGGACAGCACGCCAAATATGCTTTAATTCTTAAACTTCTGTAAGTGCGAACTCGTGAATAGGGTTTATAACAGCGTGGGACACATATATGACTGTCAACAGCTCAGAAAATGTGTTTTGGTGTTTCGTGACCCTTTAATAACTTTCTTTCCTTTTTTAACACCGGTTAGGGTTAGGGTTAGGGTTAGGGTTAGGGTTAGTAATAAATCACTGTTGTCCAATAACTCGCCTAATTACCCTAATTAATATGTAAAAAAATATTGCTGCCTTAATTGTTTTATTTGAATCAAATAACTTGTCTAGTCATCTCAACTTCAATCAAACTGGCTAACAATATTAGCTGAAACCTGATTAACTTATTAAAATAAGTTAAAGCAATATAAAAATATATGTTGTCTTGACTTTTAGTCATTATTTGTTTTTCAGTGTAACCTAGTTTTAATTGAACCCTTTTAATTTTAATTAAGCTAAACAAGTCTTCCAAAATAACTAGTAAAATATGTACTGTCATCATGAAAAAGACAAAAGAAATTAGTTATAAGAAATTAATTCATTCATTTTCTTTTTCGGCTTAGTCCCTTTATTAATCTGGGGTCGCCACAGCGGAATGAACTCTTAACGTATCCATGATAGGTTTATCAAATTCTTTTAACTATGGAAGATCCAGTTGTTGCGTGTGGTGTGGCTTTGCTCTACTTTTCCAATATGTCCATATGTCTGAAATATTCTGAAGCAGCAATACTGTTTTGTTGTGTCGTCAGCATAAGATTCCCATAAAAAAAAAAAAACTATATAACATTAATGTACATCAATAACTCTGCAGTAATTTTCTTTTTTTTGTCCCCATAAGAAAACATCATAAATAATTGGAAATCCGGCAACTGCAATACAAAACCCTTGGGAACAACTGTGGTCGGAACCAAAGTTCACAGGTCACTGTGTTCTCTGGACTCCTCTCAAGCGGTGAACTTCTACATTTCGATTGTTTGCCGCCGAATCGTGTCATAGCTCATTACCATAAAGTTGACTTGATTTCAACTATCCTCGACGCCCACACCTGCGAAGACGCACCGCGCCGCTTCTCGCCACTGGGTCCCATTAAAAATTAATGATTTCCAGCTACTTTGACGCTCTCGCCGTCTTCGGCGTGAACGTACAGTAACGAGTGGTTATTTGAGTTACTGTTGCCTTTCTATCAGCTGGAACCAGTCTGGCCATTCTTGTCTGACCTGGCATCAACAAGACATTTGCGCCCACAGAACTGCCGCTCACTGGATATTTTCTCTTTTTCGGACCCTTCTCTGTAAACCTTAGATATGGTTATGCGTGAAAAACCCAGTAGATCAGCAGTTTCTGAAATACTCACCAATAACAACCATACCACGTTCAAAGTCAACCCAG
Organism: Danio kyathit; assembly: GCA_903798195.1. Taxonomy (NCBI): domain Eukaryota; kingdom Metazoa; phylum Chordata; class Actinopteri; order Cypriniformes; family Danionidae; genus Danio; species Danio kyathit. The sequence continues at coordinate 49,044,645 of LR812530.1, forward strand.
GCTCATTCTAAAAACGTACCTCTACAATATATGCATTTCTGAAGGCCGTGAAAAAACGTCATAGGAGGTACATATTTTTGCAGTTTTTGTTTTCGCGAATCTGTGAGAGGCCGCTGTGTACGCTTTTTGAGATCTCAAATTTCTCTCGCGATTGCCATTCGTGCCTGCTGTTCTTGCGTAAATCCACCAGAGGCCGCTGTTGACTGACTGTTTGACTGACTGAATCACTGACTGACCGACTAATCGACTAACCCACCGTCCTCCTTCCCTAAACCCAAGCAATTTTATCGATTGACCCGCCCACCCACTTCCCTAAACCCAACCAACAATTTTCAAAAGTAATCTAGAAAAATAAAAGCCCTTGTCTGATTTTCACTATGCTTTCAGATTTTACCACGTTCTCACTCTGTTATTGACTTGTTTATTTTATTTTTTGGATTCTGTTTTTGTCTTACCTGCTTTCTGGAACCGTTTTTCACCAGACTCTAACCCCGTCACACCTCTCCGCCAACATACATGACGAGCTAACAAAAGAAACTGGTTACCACACGGAGTGGCGTCTTACTACCCTGTAGCGTTCATTAAAAAAAATTAACGCAGCCATACGTACCTCTGGCTACATAATTTGCGGTCTCCAGAAACGTATATAGGGCTGCGGTTTCAGAATGAGTCTGTGTTGCTTATATCACCTTTCTTCCCCATTTTGATGCTCAGTTTGAACTGCAGCAGATCGTCTCGACCATGTCTACATGCCTAAATGCATTGAGTTGCTGCCATGTGATTGGCTGATTAGACATTTGCGTTAACGAGCAGTTGGACCTAATAAAGTGGCCGGCGAGTGTATATTCATAGTTACATGCAAGACTGATTGTTTGACATTTATTGTAATGCATTAAATCATATACAGCTGTAAGCGTGACTAGATGAGTGTTAAAGCAGATAGAAAGAAAAAGCTGTGATAATTGTTGATAGTGGTTTTTTTGGTGGGGGGAAGCTTCATAAAAGTCCCAGTGATGAAAAGAGGAAGTGTTTCCATAGCCTAATACTGTAAGTGCGTGTGTGGATTTATGAGTGTGTGTTGGAGGGTGTCAGATGAAGCTGACGTCCCAGTTGAATTGACAAGCCTCTGCGAGAGAGGATTTGGTGGTTTAGCACTTTTGGAGGATCCGATCGGAGTCTGAATCTTCCTCAGACAGACTTTCAGCGGTTAAGAGTCTCCCTTCATTAATCACCGTCATTATTATTGATTTAGAGCGAGGAGCCCCCTCTACTGGGGTAACAAGAGCACGTTTTACAACACATTCAGCCTTTCTCTCTCTCTTTCTCTCTTCCATTGCATCGTTTTGTTTGTGGACCAGCATGAAATCGAAGTGAAATTTTCCAACATGGACTCACCGCTTCAGTGGCATTCGCCGCTTTCCCATGATTCCTGGTGTCTGACAGACCGCAAAGCATCTGAAACAACAGGAAGCGTCCTTTAGGACACCGAGGTGTAAAATTAGAGGTGTTCTTGGAGTTTATGCGTAAAGATTTCAGATCCTGGTGTGTGTTTTTCTGGGCTCAGTCAATGATTCCATTGTGTTTTCAATACAGGTTTATTTATTTATTTTGCAAATCTACACCCAAATTATACTAGAGTAGAATGGGATATTCAATTTAATTTGAATATAATAACACTATTTTCTTTTATCTTTGTCATGATGAGAGCACATAATATTTTTCCAAGTTAATTTTCACCATACTAGTATTCAGCTTAAAGTGTATTTTAAAAGCTAATTAGTTTCATTAGGTTAATTAGACAAGTTAGGGTAATTAGGCAAGTCATTGGACAATTTGATTTGTTCTGTAGACAAAAAAATAATTATTTCTTAAGGCTGCTAATAATATGATCTTATAATTTTTTTTTTTTCAGTCAAACTAAAAGAAATAATAAAGAAAAGGATATGATCAGAAATACTATGAAACTGTTCTTTCTCTGTTAAACATACTGTTGCAATCAGAATTAATAGCCCCCCTTTGAATTTTTTTTCTTTTTTAAATATTTCCCAAATGATGTTTAATAGAACAAGGAAATTTTCACAGTATGTCTGATAATATTTTTTCTTCTGGAGAAAGTCTTATTTGTTTTATTTCGGCTAGAATAAAAGCAGTTTTTAATTTTTTAAAACCCATTTTAAGGTCAAAATTATTAACCCCTTTAAGCTATATATTTTTTCAATAGTCTACAGAACAAACCATCATTATACAATAACTTGCCTAATTACCCTAACCTGCCCAGTTAACCTAATTAACCTAGTTAAGCCTTTAAATATCACTTTAAGCTGTATAAAAGTGTCTTAAAAATATCTAGTCAAATATTATTTACTGTCATCATGGCAAAGATAAAATAAATCAGTTATCAGAGATTAGTTATTAAAACTATTATGTTTAGAAATGTGTTGAAATTTTTTTCTCTCCGTTAAACAGAAATTGGGGAAAAAAATAAACAGGGGGGCTAATAATTCAGGGGGTTGAATAATTCTGATTGCAACTGTAACTTGAAAATATTTGAAGAATAATAAAAAATAAACAGGACGGCTAATAATTTTTTACTTTTGTCATTATTATTTATTTATTTATTTTGTTAGTTAGTTATTTACTATTATTTATTATTAACATTATTGATATTTATTAGTATTATTATTATTATTATTATTATTATTATTATTAGTAGTAGTAGTAGTAGTAGTAGTAGTAGTAGTAGTAGTAGTATTGTTGTTATTTTTATTGTTGTTTATTATTATTATTATTATTATTATTATTATTTATTAATATTATTATTAGTAGTAGTATTGTTGTTATTGTTATTATTATTACTATTTATTATTATTATTATTATTGTTATTATTATTATTATTATTATTATTATTGTTGTTGTTGTTGTTGTTGTTGTTATTAATATTGTTTATTATTACTATTAATAATAATATTCATAATAGTAATATTAATATTGCTGTTGTTGTCGTTGTTGTTGTTGTTGTTGTTGTTTATTATTACTATTATTATTATTAATATTATTATTGTTGTTGTTGTTGTTGT
>LR812530.1:49047822-49062885 GCA_903798195.1 Danio kyathit
ACAAGGGGCAGGATGGTGACAGAAACATGGGAAGCTGCTGTTCTCACAAACGCACGACCCCAGCGCAGAGGCCTGTTTGATTCCAGCATGCGCCGCACATGAAAGCACGTGGCGGGACGTCCCGCAGCATCATCGGAGAGCGCAAAGAGCCGAGACGCGACGCCCGTGTTGTGAAATCACACACCTTTCAAGCATCAAAGACAGGCGATATGTAAAGTATTTGCCACGGTTGTTGTCCTCAAGACGAAGGTATCAGGCAGACAGCAGGTGAAGAGAGAAGTTGATGACATGCTGCACGCTTTCTCTGCAGAGGGCCTTTGGTGCCAAAGTGGCTTTTGGTGTTGCAGGGTTTTTTTTATTCGCTTTTGTGTGCACTGCAAAAAAAACAACAGATGAAAACTCACTCAACATATGCTGCTGTTTATCTGTGCCTTGATTTTTTTCAACACATTTATAAACATAATAGTTTCAATAACTAACTGATTTCTTCAACACAGGCTCTTTCTAAAAGCGTAGCCCTATATTCATTTCTGGAGATCGCGAATTATGTAGCCAGAGGAACGTATGGCTGCATTTTGTCTTTAAAACAAACGCTACCCAGCAAACAATTTTGTGTTTAATAGACGTCTAATAGACATCTAAACGTAAACAGCTTGGCTAAACCAAGGCTAAACTTGGGCTGTCAGTGAAAATCTAATAGACATCTAAGAATATCCCAAAACTCCCAAAAATATGTCAAATAGACAGATTAGACACTTTATATGTGCAGTCATTCATTTCTGTTTATTTGATGACTAGTCTAGTTTTGGCCTATTCTTAGATGTCTATCAAATTTTTACTGACAGCCCAAATTTAGCCTTGTTTTAGCCAAGACGACAATGTTTAGACGTCTATTAGACATATTTAAAAAACAAAAAATGCTTGCTGGGTACAAGTTGACCGCTTACCTCCGTGTGGATGGATTTTCTGCTGTTACCAGTTTGTCCATTGTACATCAGAGATTTTGAGACGCAGAGAGGAGTTGACTATGATGATGAGGGTTAAGTTCAGCAAAAAACAGTTTCAGAAAGCAGGTAAGAAAAAATAAAAGAATAAAAAAACAAGTAAATAGTAGGGTGAGAATGTGGTAAAATCTGAAAACATTTTAAAAATCAGGTTGCCACGAGGGCTTTTCTTTTTCTGGATTGCTTTTGAAAATACTGTCGATTGGGTTTACGGGAAAGAGGTAGGTGGGGCGATTGGTCAGTCAGTCAGTCAGTCAGCAGCAGCCTCTGGTGGATTTACTAGAGAACAGCAGGTGTGAATGGCAGTCGCGAGAGAAATCTGAGATATCAAAAAGTGTACACAGCCGCCTCTGGTGGATTCGCAAAAACTGCAACAAAACGTAGCTCCTGGGACGTATTTGGCGCTCTCCAGAAATGTATATAGGGGTACGTAATCAGAATGAGCCTGGGTTGGTTTTGTTTTATTGTTTCAATGATGACAGTACATAATATTTTACTATATATTTTTCAAGATACTAGTATTCAGCTAAAAGTGCAATTTAAAGGCTTAAGTATCTTGATTGGGCAAGTTGGGGTAATTAGGCAAATCTTTGTATAGCGATGATTTGTTTTGTCGACAAGCGGATAAATATGAGCTAATAATATTGACCTTAAAATAATAAAAAAATAAATAAAAACAGCTTTTATTCTAGCTAAAATAAAACAAATAAGACTTCCCAGCAGGCACAGGACGTCAACATGACGTCAGATTGACGTTGTACCCCAACATTGTGGGGACGTTGCATTTTGTTTGGAAATGAAAATCATGTTGATGTCAGAAACCAACATTGGGCCAACGTCCAGCATCCAACCTAAAATCAACCAAATATTAACGTCTAATGATTTTACAGCTTGATGTTGTGTGGACGTTCCACTCTAACGTCTATCAGACGTTGGATTTTGGTTGCCATGCCCGACGAATAAATGTCAGTATTTGACATCAATATGACGTTGGTTTAAGATGGTGGCTCGATGTTGGATTTTGGTCACTTTCCAACACAACCTAAAATCAACCAAATATCAACATCATTTGATGTCATTATTGGACATCAAAATAAAGTTGTCCTTAGACGCTGACTAGACATTGACACATTTTGGTCACCTGACATCACGACCTGAATCTAACCTAATATTAACATCTTATGATGTTGTGTGTCTGCTAGGTTTCTGTAGATGAAAAAATGTTATCGGAAATAATGTGAAAATTTAAATATAATTTGGGAAATATTTAAAAAAGAAAAAAAAAAATCACAGGAGGGCGAATAATTTTGACTTTAACTGCATATACAGTTGAAATCAAAATGATCCTGTGAAATTGGAACTTACATTACCATTTGTTTGATTACCATGTTTACCATTGAAATCCCTGCCATTTTACTGTGTTCTTTAATTTCACTTTCATTATTTAATTTCAGGTTGTTTATTGATGAAGAGGCGGGGCTCTCTTTTTATCCAACCAATGGTGGACGGGCAGAGTATTCAGGAAACCTGTTTGCAATCAATCATTATTCCTCCTGTTCTTTTTCAAACAGCGCAGAAAGTTCACCTGTAAATAACGGTCCCTCGAACGTGAGGCAAAATGAAGCGTTCCATCACAATATTTGAGGTCAATCACCACTTACCGCGCCAACCTGCGTGAAAAGAAACAATTAAAATGCTATTCCCCGCTAAAATGCTGTAATGTCAGGTTATTGATGACATATGAACATTAATAACGGAGGCCCCTGACAGGTCGGAGGCAAATAAGAATAACTCTCAGTTTGCAGATGATTGTGAAAGCCTCCTGGGCGTTTCAGAGGAGGATAATGCTTTTTCATTGCCAGCGTGGGCTGAAATGGAAGCTGCCAAACATCAGACCCGTGAAGCAGATTTCCAAAATGAGACCGGCCCTCTTCGAGAGTAATTTCGGCCCTCCGAGACGCCAGAATGATCTGCACTCTAATGACTGACAGGTGTACATCTCCGGTTCATTATACGTAATAACTACAAAACGGCACTTGATAATATGAATATATTGTATGGAAATGCGCCAATCAAATTCAGCCGCTCGGCAGGCACGTCCTGGGAATTCCTGATGATAAAACACATTTCATGTGACAAACAGGCAGAATTTGATCAAACCGAGATGGAAAAGGCAAAAAATCGACTTTCAAATCATTTGTCGCAGCATCGGTCTTGATCAGTTTGTTTTATTCCGCACATAATCAACGCAGTAAGTCACATCTGACAGCTACAGTTCGGCAGGACGTCAGGAAAGATGAATCATCCCGCGCACCTCCCCCGATCCGAGGTTTAATATCTCACGTTTAAGGTCTTGAAGCAATTTTTTGGGCTACTATCCGAGGCTGTCAGATTTGGGCGAACTGTACTGGCGATGCATATGGAGGGTGTTTGTAATGATGAACAGTTGCGGCGCTTGACACTTTGTTGGGCCACAAATTACCTCAGTTCTAGACATCATTACCCTTCGCCGACCGCCTGGATGTATTTATACGTCCTTGCTCCGGCGGTTAGCGAGCGCCGTCGAATCCGCAAAAAACATCAATTCAAAGCAAATATGTGTCTTTTGTGCGGTTCGACATAATGAGCGAGGTGGGGGGAAAATGATCGCGCATTACGCAGGCCCTGCTTTGGCAGGGAAAAAAACGCTCTATGCCTTTAAGCAACTCATGAAAAATGAAAGAGATTTGTCTGTCATCAACATGCGCTTTCTGACCTTGACTCCAGACGGGACTAACGGGGCTCCTGAATTTTTTTACGGCAGAAGGTGGAACTCCGTGAGGTATTGAAAGGGGACAAAACAACAGTCACGTCGGAAGGAGCCGAGGAATCGTCGAGAAACTGCTGTAATTAATTTGGAGAAACACACGTTTCTCTCGCTGGCGTCCTGAAACGCTGCTACCCTCATGTTTTTTTTCCTTCTCTTTACTTCTCGCGTTTGCGCTCGCCCCGCTTTCATCCTTTTGTTGTTTGTATTGTGGAATTGCTAATGTCGAGAAACACAAAGCCTGTGAGGAAGACGAAGAAAAAAAAGAAAAAACTCTCTCCAAACAAAGTCGCAAGATCACAAATGCTGAAATTCTGACTATGGGGACACCAGGGAAACAAAATCAGGTCAGCGATGGGCTCTAATGGGGACAGGCCTGCTGTCGGGCGGCGCGGGGTCATTTAGGCAGGAGTGGGTGTGTAAATGGCGGAGGGAGATCCGGGAAAGCTGGACGCTGGCGGAGCCAGCGGGGGTATTGTAAGAAGCGGGGGGCCTGAAGTGGCCCGTTTCTGCCTCTCTTTCTTTCTCTAACCCCCCTCTGACGAGGGGTCACGGCGAGAGAAGGGGAGAGTAATTCAATCCCCAGGCTTTTTCGGTGCAAGGCCGGCGCTCTTGCTGACAACACCCTGAAATGAGAAGCAAAGCAGCCCGTCAGAGCGTGCGAGACTTCAGGGCCTGGAAAAAAAAACGCAGCTCCATAACTACACTGCACAGTCATCACAATAGGAAAGAAAGAAAGGTTAGTTGTATAAATAGGCTATTAATTTGGGCTGCAGCTAATAACTAATGGGATGGTTCACCAAAAAATGAAAATGTAGCCATTATTTACTCACCCTCAAGTGGTCGCAAATCTCTTTATGTGTTTCTTTCTTCTATTGAGCACAAAAAGAAAGCTGAAACCATTGATTATCATTGACTTCCATAGTAGGAAAAACAAATACTTGATGATAGATGAGAGAATTCTCATTTTTGGGTGAACTATCCCTTTAAGTCAAATATTTTCCTAATTAGATCCTCATTGAAGGTTGTTTGTGTATATAACAGCTTTGCTTTGATTAAAGCTAATTTGTATTCTTAATTAATTACTAAACAGTTTCTTTAAAATTGTATATAATATTATAATATTAATGCTTTTTTTTTTTGTATGTATGTATGTATTTTTTAAAGAGACCCCAAAATGAACTCTCTGTCATCATTTATTCACCCTTCACTTGTTTAAAATCAGTTTGACTTTCTTTTTTCAGTTGAACACAAAAGAAGATATTTTGAAGTATGCTGAAAACTGGTAACCATTGACTTCCATAGTAGGAAAAACAAATACTTGATGACAGAATTTACATTTATTGGTGAACTACCCCTTTAAGTAAATTATTTTAAGTATAATTAGGTCATTTTGGAGGTTATATAGCTGCTTTGTTTTGATTGGAGCAAATTGTATTCTTAATTGATCATTAAACAGCTTCTTTATATAGAAAAAATCTATATAATTTATGCTTTTTTGAATTTCTTAAAGGAGCAGTTCACCCCAAAATTAAATCCATCGTTAAATCGATCATTAAATCGATCATCATTTATTCACTTGTTCAAAACCTATTTGAGTTTCTTTCTTCTGTAAACACTAAAGAAGATATTTTGAAGAATGCTGGTTGATGGTACTTACTTTTTTCTTGCTATGGAAGTCAATAGGTGCCATTAACCAACATTCTTCAAAATGTCTTTTTTTTCTGTTTAACAGAAGATTTCTCTTCATAAAAACCACATTATGTGAGAATAAATTATGAGGTAATTTTCATTTTTTCATTGTAATTTTCATATAACAGCTTTGTTTTAATTGGAGTAAATTTGCATTATTAATTAATTATTAAACAGCTTCTTTATTTAGAAAATACTATATAATTTATTTATTTCTTAAGAGACAGTTTACCCCAAAAGGAAATCTCTGTCATCATTTACTCAACCGTCACTTGTTCAAAAACTATTTGAGTTTCTTTCTTTAGTAAACACTAAAGAAGATATTTTGAAGTATGTTGAAAACTGGTAACAATTGACTTCCATAGCAGGAAAAACAAATACTTGATGACAGAATTTTTGGGGTGAACTATACCCATTTAAGTAAAATAGTTAATAATTTTATTTTATTAGCAGGTCTTGTTGAATGTTGTTTATGTACATAACAACTTTGTTTTGATTGGAACAAACTTTTATTCTTAATTAATTATTAAACAGCTTCTTTATTTAGGACATTTTTTGTATAGTTCACCCCAAAATTAAATATCTACTGTATCATCGTTTTTTTTTTACACTATTTATATCATATATCATTTATTTAACCTATTTGAGTTTCTTTCTTCAGTTGAACACAACAGAAGATATTTTGAGTAGGATACAAACTGATAACCATTGACTTCCATTGTAGGAAAAACAAATACTTGATGACAACATTTTCATTTTTGGATGGACTATCCCTTTAAAGTAAGTAAAATATATAATTTTTTATTTTTATTTGTATTTTTATTTGATATTATTTTAATTTATTTTATTAACAGGTCCTTGTTGAAAGTTGTTTGTGTATATAGCAGCTTTGTTGTGATTGCAGCAAATTTGTATTCTTAATTAATTATTAAACAGCTTCTTTATTTAGGAAATTCTATATAATTTATGAATATTTTTTGTGTGTTCCTTAAAGGGACAGTTCATAGCAAAATGTAATCTGTCATCTTTTAATAACCCTTCAGTTGTTCAAAACCTATTGAGATTCTTTCTTGGGTTAAAACAAAAGAAGATATTTTAACGTATGCTGAAAACTGGTAACCATTGACTTCCCTAGTTGGAAAAACAAATACTTGATGACAGAATTTTTATTTTGGTTGAACTACCCCTTTAAAGTAAGTAAAATAATTTATTTTCTTTTATTAACAGGTCTTGTTGAAGGTTGTTTGTGTATATACTGTAACCACTTTGTTTTGATTGATGCAAATTTGTATTCTTAATTAATTATTAAACAGTTTTTTTATTTAGAAAAGTGTATATAATTTATGCTTTTTGTATTTCTTAAAGGGACAGTTCACCCCAAAATGATATCTCTGTCATCATTTATAACCCTTCAGTTGTTCAGAACCTATTTGAGTTTCTCTCTTCAGTTGGACACAAAATAAGATATTTTGAAGTTTGCTGAAAACTGGTAACCATTGACTTCCATAGTAGAAAAACAAATACTTGATGACAGAACTTTTGGGTGAACTACCCCTTTAAATAGAATATTCTCTTTTCTTTTATTAACAGATCCTCCTTGACGGTTGTTTATGTACATAGCAGCTGTGTTTTGATTGGAGCACATGTGTATTCTTAATAATTACTAAACAGCTTCTTTATTTAGGAAATTTTATATAATGTATACAGTTTTTGTATAGTTCACTCAAAAATGAAATCTTTATCATAATTTTTTTCACACTATTTAAATCATATATCAAGACAAAATAAGATATTTTGAAGAATGCTGATGGTCGGTACCCCTTTTTCCAACTATGTAAGTCAACATTCTTCAAAATATCATCTTTGTATAAACTCATAAAGGTTTAAACCAATTATGTGATTATGTAAGAATAAATGATTATATAATTAAAAATCTTTGGAAGAAAGTATCCCTTGCTTTAATTTATTATTCCTTTTTAGAGCCTGTATAAGTAATGCAATACATATAATCCATGCTAACTCTTAAAATGGCTGTTGAATTTGTGTGTGAAATGATGTTAAATATGCTGTTACACTCAATTTATTCTGTTATTTTAGGTCTTTATTGATTTGTTGGGGGGTGGGGCTATCTGTCGTACCCGACCAAGGGTGGACGGGCAGAGAATACAGGAAACCGAACAGTCATTATTTTCCCAGTTGGTTTGGTGACGGCAAAAATTTCACCTGTAAATACAAGCAGTCTTACTGACAAACATACTGAAATGACAAGCAGAGTCTGAAAAAGCAGCTTTGGTTTTCCCAGGACTGTCTGAAACCATCATCGCTCAGTCATCACAATAATAAGCAGATGATGATCTCACATGCTGAATGATGAGAACCCGATGCGTCTGATATGATTTTATGTGTGCCATGTGTGAACAAATCTGCAGGAAAACATTGTCGCTCGTGTAATCAGCTGCAGTCATTATAGTCAAGGTATTTTTAGCATGTTATTCTTTAAAAACAGTACATTACACCTGAATTTTATGCCGCAATATAGATTATGCATAGCCGATTACAATTTTACAATAAGTGTTAAAGGGCGACACGGTGGCTGAGTGGTTAGCACTGTCGCTTTATGGCAAGATGAGCGCTGGTTCAAGTCTTGGCAGGGTCAGTTGGCATTTCTGTGTGGAGTTTGCATGTTCTCACCGTGTTGGTGTGGGTTTCGTCCGGGTGCTCCGGTTTCTCCCACAGTCCAAACACATGAGGTATAGGTGAATTGAATAAGTTAATTTGGCCGTAGTGTATGTGTGTGAATGAGTGTGTATGGGTGTTTCCCAGCACTGGGTTGCTGCTGAAAGGGCATCCGCTGTGTAAAACATGCTGGATAAGTTGGCGGGTTGTGGCAACCCCTGATAAATAAAGGGACTAAGCCGAAGGAAAGTAAATGAATAAATTAAAGCTATTCATATAATAACAACATAAATTAAAAAGGAAACAAAAGAAATAAAATACATTAAAGTATTTAGCAACGTATATTGTAAATATTAATAACAAACACCACTAATTAATATATATATATATATATATATATATATATATATATATATATATATATATATATATATATATATATATATATATATATATATATATATATATATATATATATATATATACATATATATATATATATATATATTAACAATAATTGCAAAAATATTTAAAATTATTATTTTGCATTGTGGATACTTAATTTCCCTATAAGTTATATGATTTATAATACTTTTAAATTTGTATTGTACACATTGTGTTGTAATATAAAACATATTTATTTATGTATTTATTTATTTTAAATGAATTATTTATCTATGTATTTATGTATTTATTTAATTATTTATTTATTTAATTGTTTTATTTTATTTATTTATTTTATTTATAATTTATAATTTTTTTATATTTTTATGTTTTGTTTAATTTATTGGGCTATATTTGAATATTTTAAACAACATTATCTTATTTACTGTCAACTTCATTAATAAAAAGTGCTGTTGTATTTATATTTACAAAAATATATAATATATATATATATATATATATATATATATATTTTTTTTGGAAATATAAATACAACAGCACAATACTTTTTATTAATTAAATTGACAGTATTATTAGCCCCCCTTTAATTTTTTTTTTCCTTTTTAAATATTTCCCAAATGTTGTTTAACAGAGCAAGGACATTTTCACAGTATGTCTGATAATACTTTTTCTTCTGGAGAAAGTCTTAGTTGTTTTATTTTGGCTAGAAAAAAAGCAGTTTTTATTTTTTGACATTATTTTCAGTGACAATATTATTAGCCCCTTTAAGCTAGATTTTTCAATAGTCTACAAGAAACAAACCATCATTATACAATAACTTGCCTAATTGCCCTAACCTGCCTAGTTAACCTAATTAACCCAATTAAGCCTTTAAATGTAACTTTAAGCTGTATAGAAGTGTCTTGAAAAATATCTAGTCAAATATTATTTACTGTCATCATGGCAAAGATAAAATAAATCAGTTATTAGAAATGAGTTATTAAAACTATTATGTTTAGAAATGTGTTAAAACAGAAATTGGGGAAAAAATAAACAAGCGGTCTAATAATTCATGGGGGCTAATAATTCTGACTTCAACTGTGTGTATATATATATATATATATATATATATATATATATATATATATATATATATATATATATATATATATATATATTATATATATATATATATATATATATATATATATATATATATATATATATATATATATTAGTGGTGGGCCGTTAACGCGAGACTCTTATCGCGCGATAAAAAAAATATCGCCGTTAATCTATTCTCAAAGTTGGGTTGGGAGCTGGGTCTATTCTACGCAAGCTATGATGACTTTCACCTTGAATATTACCGCGGATGTATACCTGACCGGTGAGCCGTCTGCTCTATTGAATCAAATCAGCAGGATGCCTGACTCTAACTGCAGTTTCACTTTTCATTTATTCCTTCGTGACAAACTGGGGTAATATAGACGCAAATACGGAGTAGTAAGGACAGGTGAGAGAGTTATGGAGTTTAATAACGCATGCCAAATGGTAAGAAAAAAAAAACTTCCGCATTTCGCGATGTGTGTGTGTGTGTGTTTGTGTGCAGTCCTTTCTGACAGCCGCGTGTGGACCTTGTCGGAAAATATGGCGAAAGGTCCTAAAGAAACCTGTTCTCAAAGACTTATTATTTGGGTAGCACACATATTCTGAATACCTTCGGCAGAATTCAAATGAGCCATTTTAATCTAGATTAATCTAGATTAATTTTGAAATTAATCTAGATTAATCTAGATTAAAAAAATTAATCTATGCCCACCTATAATATATATATATATATATATATATATATATATATATATATATATATATATATATATATATATATATATATATATATAATTCATTATAGTAATCATTTTTAAAAAATTTACATTAAAATAAGATGCAATTTAACAAACTCCTAACTTGTGTACATTTTCTATTTAAGCTAAATTCATTAGACACTTGCTTCTCTTTTTATCTTTTGCTTTAAATTATATGGAAGTCAGTCAGTTCATTGATCTAAACAGCCAGAAAGTATTCAAAATAAACCCACCAATAAAATTACATTAAGGAAAGTGTTTAGTAATGTATTATGAATATTAATAACAATCACCACTAATTAAAATATACATATTCATTCATTCATTCATTTTCCTTCGGCTTAGTCCCTTTATCTATCAGGGGTCACCACAGTGGAATGAACCGCCAACTTATCCAGCATATGTTTCACACAGCCCTTCCAGCCGCAAACCCAGTACTGGGAAACACCCATACACACTCATTCACACACACTCATACACTATGACCAATTTAGTTTATTCAATTCACCTATATAAACACACGCATGTGTTTGGACTGTGGGGGAAACAGAAACAGGAAACCCACACGAACATGGAGAGCTTAATTACTTTTAAGTACTTAAATGTTTATTTTTTTAATTTATGGTAGCTATTTTTTTTCTTATTCTTATACAACATTGGACATAAATTACATTATTTTACTACAGATTAAAAACAATTAAAGCAAAGGTTTTGCTACTGTGTTTATAATTAAATATCATAAACAGATATATTATTTATTTAATATTACAATAGTCATTATGATAATCATTACGATATCATATTTTAAACTTTAGTTGATGTATAATGTAGCTGGTGTGAACATAAATAACATCTATGTATGTAATACGGTCAAAGTTCAATGCAAAGTTAGAGATTGGCTTATACGAGTTAGCTTAGGGAAAGACTACAGTGAACAAAGTTGGGGACTACAAAAAAATCAGGGTTAATGATATCATAAATCCTTCAGGCTATGAGCATACACCCCGTGCAGCGAAGAACATGGCAGATGCGCTGTAGTTTATCGAGCAGAGATGCTTCTTGGTAACATGGAGCTGATCTGTGAATCACAGCACATTATGACCAATCAGAGCCTCTTGAGGGCGGGCCTTTCAGAGGAACTAAAAAATATGAATATGTCGTTTTTATGTTAGCTGAGTAAGCTGTATATATTCAAAGATATATGAAAAAATAAACGTGATTTTTTGTTTATACAGAAGAAGCATGGAGCACTGTTACAACTCCTGGCTCAAGAATGAAGTAACAAAACCAAATAATTGTAACAAATAATAAAGAAAAACTTACCCAAATCGCACATGGACCGGCAATAAGACAAAAATAGGACTAGAGTGCCACCGATTTCATTACAATGCCAAAAGATAAAGGCCTTGCCCGTATTTAACTAAGAACTCAACCCTAGTCTTCAGTACGCCCACATGCAGCTCAGCGGCTAATCCACCTACCCGCGTCCGACGCACCAAAAACAACAAACCACAATAACAAACTAAAATATAACAAACCAGCGTTAGGCGCTGTACAAACCCTACACGTGAGTTCACATGGCTTTGACGGTCAAACCCGCCTTAAATAACACATCATTGGCATTATAATGAAATCATTCACTCACCATTAGTCTCTTGCAGGTTCATCCTTCCCTCTTCAGTTTTGGATTTTTTTTCCGTTTCTTTATATTATGTATCATTACACTAATTTTTGATTAAATATACTTTAAGTTGATTTGATTTCTGGTTTGGATCTTTATTTGTTTTGTTACTTCATTCTTGAGCCAGGAGGTTGTAACAGCACACATTGCTTTGCATCTTATATACAAAACCAAGCCTTAAAAATACACTGTGGACCAGTGGTGTAGTCGGGGCTATACCCACGTATACTCAGTATGCCTACTTTTTTCCATGAGCTGTTTGGGTATTACGACTTCTGAGGATCAATAATTGCGTATACCCTCGGTATACTCACTTGTTTTTCTGATTAGACTTCCCTAATTTACATGTATTCGCGTCCCCTTTAACTGTATACCAAATGTTTTTTTTTTTACTTGCATCTTATTTGTTGCAATCAGTGGATTTTTGTTTAATTTGCGGCATTCCCCGCCCCCTGACGACCGCAGCAGATGTGAGAAAATTTCGGGAGTTTTTCGATAACGACGACAAGCCAACTAAATGATGTCTCGCTGAAACACTGAGGTAAAATTATTTTTAAAAAAGCATGGGCATCGCTTTAGCCCCCTATATTTCTGTTCAGTCCCTCAAAATGTTTTGCGATTTCCTCATGAACTGTACACTATAAATGATCACCGAAAACGGCGGCAGACTTCCGCTCCTCTGTTTTCAACTCGTGTGTGTGCGTGTGTGTGTGTATATATATATATATATAGTTTCATCGTTTCTTTGCCTACTTTTAATATTTGGGTTGGGTGGGTAATAGTACACCACTTTTTTTTTAGGACTACACCACTGCTGTGGACCACCCCTTTAAGCCTTTAAATGTCACTATAAGCTAAATACTAGAATCTTGAAAAATATCTATGTACTGTCATCATGGCAAAGATAAAATAAATCAGTGATTAGAAATGAGTTATTAAAACTATTATGTTTAGAAATGTGTTGAAAAAAAATGTTCTCTCCGTTAAACAGAAATTGGGGAAAATATATATATGGGGGGCTAATAATTCTGACTTCAACTGCATATACAAAAAAATTATCACAGAAATACATCATGTCTAGTTATCTTTTTCTTTGCGTAATATGGATTCAAGTCACTTCATTGATCAGAACAGGCTGAAAACAAACCCACCCTTAAACTTAGCAGAAGCCAGATCTGATGCATGTGATACCCTGTGTTTGTTGTTTTTGTAAGGTGCCATCACACCTCACAGGGACGAGACCCAGTGGCCTCAGCCGCTCCATATTTACATCTATAAAGTTTTATATAGCCCAAATAACTCGAGTGGTGACAGTTATAACCCAACATAACTCAGCTTTTGTGAGCATCTCTCAGACACCCCGTCCTAATGGTTAATATATCATTAATATGGTGTTATACGCTCGGTCTTTTCACCGCACGCGTCTCTCAATTCAGACAGACAAATATCACAAGATGATTAAGCGACTGCTATCGTACTCGATAACAATTCATTGGCAAGGCGGCGGCGGCAACGTCGTACATCTTGCTCAAATTAATACTATCCCGTCTCGTAATCACTGGCTGGGAAATCATGTTAAATGAAGAGTAAAATTAAACATTATTAGATGAATTGTAAATGGAACGGGAGTATTATTTTTGGTGTCACTTCATATTAGTTGAGACCTGGGCGTAAATAAGCGCATGTGTAGACGCTGTTGATTTGCATGTAAATTCCTGTCGGATTGGAGGGAGTTTTGCTGCAAGTCAGGCTTGTGTTTGACTGAATGAGCCCAAAAGATGGCCTTCCCTCCTCCCTTTCAGTTCACAGGCATTACCATCTTAATAAGGAGGCTGGTTTTGCCCGCAGGCGGAGGAAAGAGGGCCAGCGAGGCGGTAGGGCAGGTGTGCTTATGTGGGTAAAGCAGAATTGACCCCGTCCCATTAAAGAACATGGAATATAAAGAGCCAAGACGAGGCCTCTCAAGTCCTAAGGCACATGCATGTGCGCCTGTGTGTGTACTTGTTTTTATATCCCTGCGGGGACTTAAACCTGAATGCACACAGACTCATGGGGACTTGTGTCACCCTAAAATTGAGGGGTCCCCATGGGTAAACATGCTTATATATCAGACAGAATGGAGTATATTGACAATGTTAAAATGTAGATTGTTTACTTTGAGTGTTGGGTTTAGGGTAGAATGAGGGAATAAACCGTTTGGATAGTAGAAACATCATTACATGTGTGTACTTGTTTTTATATCCCGGTGAGTACTTAAACCTGCAGGGGCGTTGCTATATATACAGTATATATATATATATATATATATATATATATATATATATATATATATATATATATATATATATATATATATATATATATATAAAATATATATATATATATATATATATATATATATATATAAATTTTTTTTTTAGGGGTGGGGGGTGCCCCAGTAGAGCTTTGCCCCCCACCCCTAAAAAAAAAAAAATATATATATATATATATAATACACGACAAATGATTAATAAATAAAAGTGTTATTGTACAATTATTATTCTAAATTGCAGAAATTAATCCTAAATGTAACTGGAAAACAACGTAAAGACACAACTGGAGTGATGCTAAGATAATTTAAGAAATCTTTTGCATGAATAATAATTTCATTTGAATGACATTCTACAGACAATTCTATAGAATACAAAAAAGCATGTTTTAATTATCTGTTGTCTTAGACATGGCCGAGATTTAGGTTTATTAAGTCTTTATCTCCCTGACTCGTCATCCATCCTTTTTACTTCATAAAAAAAAATCTCAGGAGGCATGCTTTGTAATCATATTATTTAAACTTTAGTTTTGTCGACTTATAAAACTCACTGCGTGCCGTCACCTCCGCATAAAAGGCTCTTTTGGCGGTTTCACAATGCATAAGCGGGCCGTGAGCAGCAAGTAGGCCTACTTTTTTTGGCGTGC
>LR812530.1:49063385-49103385 GCA_903798195.1 Danio kyathit
TCAGCCGCTCTGCCAAGAACTAGCGAGCCTTTCTCTCTCCCACCAGTCCCAGGACAGCTTCGCACAGCCGTCCATACTGGCACAAACACTCAGCTTGTGTGTGTGTGTGTGTGTGTATGTGTATGTGTGTGTGTGTGTGTGTGTGTGTGTGTGTGTGTACTTGTTTTGGTGGTTTATGGGGACATGCATTTGTATAATAATATGGATATAACCTACACAAACAATGCTGTAAAATGTACAGTATTTCTGTCAGTAATACTCTAAAATGTTCACATGCACTGTAAATTAGCAATTACATTTGTGCTGTAGTTCTACATTTTTTTTTTTTTTTTTTGCAAATTGTTGTAAATTGTCCTTTTTATGACAAATAGTTTATATAAAATAGTTACGTTTCCTTGCGAGATTGGGCTGTATAAAAGGCATTATGTTTATTATAAACAAATATATCCTTATAAACACCTGAAACTAACAAGTGAGTGTGTGTACTTTCTTTGGTGGTTTACAAATAATAATAATATGGGTATGACCTAGGTGTTACAATTTTAATATTTAAAAAAATATATAATATTAATGTTAAAAAATCTATGTAAAATAGTTATGTTTCCTTGTGAAATCAGGCTGTATAAAAAACATTATGTCTACTGTATGTAAAGTCCTCATAAGCCACCAAAACTAATGTATGTGTGTGTGTACTTTTTTGTGGTTTATGAGGACACACATCTGTACAATGATATAATATGTATTGCAATTTATTAGGGTATGGTAAGAGTATATAATTTTTATTTTTATGTAGTATAAAATCAAAGCATGTGGCACGGTGGCTCAGTGGTTAGCACTTTCGCCTCACGGCAAGAAGGTCACTGGTTCGAGTCCCGGCTGGGCCAGTTGGCATTTCTGTGTGGAGTTTGCATGTTCTCTCCCCGTGTTGGCGTGGGTTTCCTCCGGGTGCTCCGGTTTCCCCCACAGTCCAAACACATGCGCTATAGGTGAAATTGAATAAACTAAATTGGCCGTAATGTATGTGTGTGAATGTGAGAGTGTATAGGTGTTTCCTAGTACTGGGTTGCAGCTGGAAGGGCATCCGCTGTGTAAAACATATGCTGGATAAGTTGGCAGTTTATTCCACTGTGGTGGCCCCTAATAAATAAAGGGACTAAGCCGAATGCGTGTGTATACTTTTTTGGTAGTTTATGAGGACACACATACAGTATATATAATGATATAGGTAATTTTTTTAGAGTAAGGGCATATATATATATATTTTTTTTTTGTATAAATAAAGCAATCTTATGGCAATTTGGAACTTTAGTATAATTTGCTCATCTTTCAGTAAGGGGGTATGTTAAGGGGTTGGGTTTGGGGACACGCCTCCTTCTAAAAGTCATACGTTTTCATATGAATGAAATCGTATGAATTCATATGATTTGCCCCTTTTTTCTGGCAGAGTGTATCACAATTTTGTGGTGTTTTTTTAGGGGTAGGGTAAGGCCATATTATTGTTTTTTTTATAGTATAAAATCAATGCAATCTCACATCTCATAACTTTTTGATTTAGTGGATAACTTAAATTTTAAAATCTCATTTGTGCAATGTGCTCATTTTTCAATGAGGGGTAGAATTAGGGGTTGGCTTTGGGGGCACACCTCCTAAAAATCATATTATTTTTGATATGAATGAAATCGCATAAATGTAAAAGAATTTGCCACTTTTCTGTAAAATAGTCATGTTTCCTTGTGAGATCGGGCTGTAAAAAATACATTACGTCTATAGAGTCCTCTTAATCCAGCAAAACTAACATTGGGGGTGGGAGGTGTACTTGTTTTGGTGGTTTACAAGGACACATATTTGTATAATGACATGTGCATGTAGGCATTACAATGTTTGGATGGTTTACGAGGACATGCCTTGTGTCCTTGTAATTCAAAAAATCTTAAAAATCATACTTAACTTTTAGGGTAGAGTAAGTGCACATTGTTTTTACAGTATAAAAATCAACATAATCTCACAGCAATGTTTATTATCAGTTTTTTAGTCCTGTCTCTGTAATTCTGTTGCACTGTAGAAGCTCTGTCACGAAAACAAATTCCTCGTATGTGTGAACATACCAGGCAATAAATCTCTTTCTGATTCGGATTCGGATTCTTCATTCATACATTTTTTTATATATATGAATTGCTCATTTTCCAATGAGGGGTAGGTTATGGGTTGTGTTTGGGGGAGTGCCTCATTTTAAAAGTCGTACATTTTCATACAAATTAAATCATAAATTTATATGAATTGGCCACTTTTGTGACAATCTTTAAAATAGTCACGTTTCCTTGTGAGATTGGGCTATATAAAATACTTCATGCCTACGGAGAGTCCTCACAAACCACCAAAACCAGCATCTGTATGTGTGTTTATATGTGTGTGTGTGTTCTTGCTTCACAGCAACCAGCTGAGGAACAAATTCTGATCTGTCTTCCACCTTTATTTTCCTCACGTTCCTTCTTTGCCTTTCTGCCTTTCGTCCTCTGTTTTCCCTCTTCATCGGGAACGATCGGCGGGCTCTTAACCATCATGGATAATTACTCAAATGACAAATTGAATTTGGTTAATGGTGAGGATCTGACTTTGGGATTTTGGGGATTTCACTAGTGTGAGCGACCGCAGCGGTCGGGCTAACCAGAAACACGCTTTCTCCATCAAATAGTGGTGTGCAGCTGGCTGTGGGAGTGCTCCACGCTGCTATTCATGCGTGTGGGATATTTCCTATAGTCCAAATGAACACCAGGTGGCCTATATGATCAGGCCATTACTTCATGACTGTGAGCACCGGGTCAGACATTAGCCAAACTGTGAAGACGTGCTGACAAAAGAAACTGCTCAGAATCACATGTTGAGGTTTTGTACGTTTACTTGGAGCGTATTTGGAATTTTCTGTTGGAAAAGCAATAGTTTCTGCCATATACCTTATATGATATATTACAGCACAAATATGTTGACCTGATGTTAGCCATCAGGTTATTGTAAAGGAATGACAGGTTTACACTGGAGTAACAGTAACACTGACTGTAGTGACAAAAGTATTGCTTTCTCATGTATGCTAGCAAAACATTGTCAGTTTCTTGCGTAAATGATTGTTTTTCACTGCGAAACCTTTTGATTATGAGCAAAACATTTTTCTTGCAAAAGTATTTAATTCCCTCAAGAAATTTATGTTAACTAGCAAAGCAAGTGCATTCTCTTGCTAAATATTGGTGTTAGGTTTGTAAGTAACATCGGCTCATTCTGAAAACGTAGCCCTATATGCATTTCTGGAGATTGTGAATTATGTAGCCAGAGCTACGTATGGTTGCGTTTCATCTTTAAAACAAATGCTACAGCGCGATATGATGGCGTTTCTTTTCGCGTTTACCAGCTGACCGCTTACCTCCATGTGGACGGATTTTCCATTGTTACCTGTTTGTATAGTGGCTTGCCGCGTACATTGGCGGATTTAAGACGCAGAGTGGTGTTGACTGTGACAATGTGGTTTGAGTCCGGTGAAGAACGGTTCCAGAAAGCAGGTAAGACAAAAACAAAAGCCAAAAAATAAAACAAACAAGTAAATAACGGTGAGAATGTGGTAAAATCTGAAAACGTGGTAAAAATCAGGCTGCCGCAAGGGCTTTTGTTTTTCTGGATTGCTTTTGAAAACACTGTCGGTTGGGTTTAGGGAGGGGAGGGGTGGATGGGGCGATCGGTCAGTCAGTCCTTGAGAACAGCAGGCTCGAATGACACTCACGAGAGAAATTTAAGATCTGAAAAA
This sequence comes from Danio kyathit, assembly GCA_903798195.1. Taxonomy (NCBI): domain Eukaryota; kingdom Metazoa; phylum Chordata; class Actinopteri; order Cypriniformes; family Danionidae; genus Danio; species Danio kyathit. The sequence goes on from LR812530.1 coordinate 49,067,176, forward strand.
GCGTACACAGCGGCCTTTGGCGGATTCGGAAAAAAAAACTGCAAAAAAAACGTAGCTCCTGGGACGTATTTGGAGCTCTCCAGAAATGTATATAGTGCGTATACGTAATCAGTAATAGTATACGTAATCAGAATGAGCCTGGGTTGAATATGTGTTTAACGCAATATCATGGCAATTTATGACTTTGAATTAGTGGCTAATTTGTTGTTTTATATAGTTTGTACATTTTAGTACAACTCCTCATCACCCAGTGAGGGGTGGGGTTTGACTTATTTTAAAATTTGTACTTTTCATATGAATATACGTTTGAAATCCTATGAATTAGCAGCTTTTCTGACAATACGTAAAATAGTAATGTTTCCTTTTGAGATTGGGCTTTTTGTTTTGTCTAACAAAATATTACATTTCCTTGAGAAATTTTACATTTTCTAGCAACATTTTTGCATTATCTTGTGAAATGATTGCATCTGCCTTCATTTATTACCAATATAACTACTAGGGCTGCACTGAATTTTCAGGCAATAAAAATGGTCTTAAAATTCAGTTTTTGGTTTTTAATCGAAAGAGAAAAATATGAGCCGAAAAAAGGCTATACTGTGCTGTACTGGTTGGTTTTGTTCTCACAAATTTAGCAGAATTAACCGTCTTTCGGATGAGACGTTAAACTGAGGTCATGACTCTGGTCATTAAAAATTCCATGGCACTTTAAATGTTGTCCTGTGGCTGCCATCACATTGTCCAAGTGGATGCTGCATATATAATTAGCCCCCTTTATTTATTTTTTATTTTTTCAAATATTTCCCAAATGATATTGAGAGCAAGGAAATTTTCACAGTTTGTCTGATAATATTTTTTCTTCTGGAGAAAGTCTTAATTGTTTTATTTCGGCTAGAATAAAAGCAGTTTTTAATAAAAAAAAAATTATTTTAATGTCAATGTTATTAGCCCCTTTAAGCTATATTTTTTTCGATAGTCTACAGAACAAACCATCGTTATACAATAACTTGCCTAATTACCCTAACCTGCCTAGTTAACCTAATTAACCAAGTTTAATCCTTAATTAACCACCTTTAAATGTCACTTTAAGCTGTATAGAAGTGTCTTGAAAAATATCTAGAAAAATATTATTTACTGTCATCTTGGCAAAGATAAAATAAATCAGTTATTAGAAATGAGTTATTAAAACTATAATGTTTAGAAATATGTTGAAAAAATCTTCTCTCCGTTAATTTATATATATATATATATATATATATATATATATATATATATATATATATATATATATATATATATATATATATATATATATATATATATATATATATATATATATATATACTTTTCGGGGCTTTTGTGTTTTTTCCATGAGAAATATAGTATGTGTTTGAGGAAGTGGAAGGTAAACCTATATTTCAATGCTTCTGAAAGTGAACACAAAGCTTCTCATGGAAATACAATAGTTTTGTGAAACAATGCAAATGTGCTCCAAGAAATGTTATATTTTTGAAAAGGAACATAAATTATATATATAATTTTCTGAGGCTTCCGTAGAAAAATAAATAATAAACATGACTGTGATTACATTGCTACAAACTGGACTTTAGTAGAACTGTTTAAATTTGACAAATTTCGACAATGAAAATGATTACACATGAATGTAAATCAGGTTCATCTCCAAGCATTCAAACTTAAAGCCAAATTCAAACATGTGCACCACAATTCATCTTTTAATATCATCACTACTATTGCACGACTTCAAAAAGTGAAGTTCACAATGTGACTTTCCCTCAGACTTGACTTTTTTTTTTTCCACTGCTCATTTTTAAACTCTCACTGATGTTCACTCATCTTCTTTATCAAGTCATCCCTGCAAATCACACCCCATTGGTCATCCATCAGTCTGCGGCGATCACCGGAGACTCCCACCTCTCCCAGTAGCATTTTTCTCTCTCAGAACTATCAATCGCTCCATCCGCAAAAAACGGCTCTCATTTCCCTCCCCAACCCCCAAAAAATGTCCCTCCCCTCCCTCTCTCGGTCCGATCAGATTGATACATTTCACGCCAGCGACACGAGAGGAGGTAAAATATCTCCTGTCACTTAAAGTCCAAGAGGCACGGCTGCTAAATCATGAACCCAGAAATCCATCAAGCCGACGCTCCACTTTTTTTTTTCTTTGCGCCAGAACATTTGATATGCAGCATTTCTGCATCTGCTTTCCCAGATCCTCCTCAGGCCAGAGGTCAATAATGAAACAAAGTTTTGTAGGAGACGCTGGAATATTCCACAGTATATGGTTAAAGGGCGCAGAAATGAAAACACACACACACACATCATTAAGTTCCTTGTAAGAAAGCCTGCCTTGCGACTCTTGCATTCGTAACATTCCCTTTTCGAACATCATCATAACGATCAAGCGTTGATGTATGGATCACGCCGCTCTCTTCTCTCCTGGCGCGTAATGGCAGAGCGAAGAGAGCTGCCCTATGGCTAATTTGTATCATTCAGTAGCATGACTGTTTGTCAGAGCCGAACTGACTCTCTTGACCTTCTGTTTCTTGTGGCGGCCGACAAGTGGCTCTGCCTCTGGTAATTAGTTTTCAGCCGCTCTCGGTGCAAATCTGTATGTGTGTGTGTTTAAAGTTGAGCTTACGAGAGCCAGCCGATGCAGAGTGCTGGTTAAATATTTACCGTTCAAGGCAGATTCGCACAACTTTTTAAAATTAATGAGTAGAGCGGGCTGTTTGGACAGTGGCAGCGGTATTGAACTGTTTGTAGAGCTTTTCCACCTCGCACTGGTGACATGCGAGTCACTCTGTATTTCCCTGCTCTCTCTTTTTCTCTCTCTCCAGGATTAATGGAGAAATGGCCATGTGGTTTCAACCCACGCGGCGCGCGAGCCGTTGGATGTGCTCTCTCCCTCTCTCTCTCTATATTAAACTGTATTTGCAATGGATCACTGCCATTGTGAAGTAGTTTTCGGAGAGAGCTTCGGTGCTTCACTCTTCAGGCATTCAACGTCTTTTTTCCCTTCCCTTTCCTATTGTCCAACTCTTTTCTCCGCTTCCCAGAGGAAGAGGAATTGCTCTTTTATTGCTCGGGAGATTTAGTGAGGTCTTAGCTTTGTTTATTTGAATACCGCTGTTGTTTTTTTTGATGATTCTTTTACAGTTCCTTATGATGGATACCAATTGGATTGAAGATGGTTATTGTTGTAGAGTTAGAGCCAGATAATTACAAAAATAAAATGCTGGAGCTGATTTATTGTCACAACATTTCGTTATCTGAAAGAAAAACAAAACAAGTGTTGTGGTGTGAAGTTCTTTGGTGATGTGGTTTAGATCTTTTTAAGAGACTTGAGATTACAGAGCTGTGTCTTTCAGGTGGCAAGTGTATATTCGATCTCATGGTAGTGATGGAGAAACAACTGAGATGTTAATGAGAAAAGTACATATTGATCAGAGCTCAGTTTTTACACAATAATTTTAAGTAAAAATGGAAAACATTTGATGCGTTTTGGCATTAATTTGGGTTACACCATTTTAAAGGCCTTAAAATGAAAACTTTTGAGTTTCAAGAAGCAAGTTGTTAAAAACAACACCAAACGCAGCTCTGCATCAACTGCAAAAGCGTGAATTTGAGAAAATTGTGACATCGTGTTTGTGGGTTTTTTTTTTTTACATATAGTGACATTTTTTGTGAATAAACCTCATTTTGCCAGTTTTCTCAGAGAATATTTTGAGAAACGTAATAGATATTCAATCAAAAGTTGTCTGTCATCTCACTATGTGAGGACATGGACACGTGCACTTCATCTCCAGAGCTGCCCTGGGAGTCAAATCAAGCATGTCAAAGTAAAAGTTTGCATTTTATCACCAGCATTTTAGCATTTTATGTGTGTGAAATTGTGAAAGTTATTGCCAAATCAAGCATGTCAGAATAAAAATTTAGACATTTTTTTTTTAATAATAGTTTGGTGTAAATTTAAATATTGTACCAGCAAAAAAAAAATTGGTGAAGCAATAATAATAATAATAATAATAATAATATTATTATTATCATTTGTTTCATTCATTCATTCATTTTCTTTTTAGCTTAGTCCCTTTATTAGTTTGGGGTCGCCACAGCAGAGTGAACCGCCAACTTATCCAGCCTATGTTTTACGCAGTGGATGCCCTTCCAGCTGCAACCCATTTATGGGAAACACCCACACACACTCATTCAGACTCATACACTACTGACAATTTAGCCTACCCAATTCACCTGTACCGCTTGTCTTTGGACTGTGGGGGAAACCGGAGCACCCGGAGGAAACCCACGCGAACGCGGGAAGAACATGCAAACTCCTCACAGAAACGCCAACTGACCCAGCCGAGGCTTGAACCAGCGACCTTCTTGCTGTGAGGCAACAGCACTACCTACTGCGCCACTGCATCGCCATCATTTATTTTTAATAAATTATATTTTATAATTAGGCAGTTATTCATATTATATATTTTTTTATTTTAACAGGAATAAAAGAAGTAAAAATTTCATAGGGTCCCTTCATTGTTTTTTATATTTTAAAATTTCTATGTATTGTTTATTTATGTATTTTAAAAATATATATTTTGTAATTAAAATTAAGTTAATTGAGTTTTAAAATCCAGCAAAAAAAGCAAGAAAAAGGAATTTTGAATTTTAAAAAAAAATGTGTTAAGCCACTTTCAAAATTACAAATGTTTTCTCTCCCTGTTCACTCTCAAAAGTATTGCATTACCTCAAGAAACGTCGGCGGACTTGAGATGCAGAACAGAGTTGACCGCGATGATGGGATTTGAGTCTGGTGAAGAACAGTTCCAGAAAGCAGGTAAGCGAAAACAAAAGACAAAAAATAATATAAACAAGTAAATAACGGTGAGAATGTGGTAAGATCTGAAAACGTGGTAAAAATCAGGGATATTTTCTTTTTCTGGATTGCTTATGAAAACACTGTCGGTTGGGTTTCGGGAAGGAGGGGCGTGGGGGGATCGGTCGGTCAGTCAGTCGACAGCAGCCTCTGGTGGATTTACACGAGAACAGCAGGCGTGAATGGCACTTGTGAGTGAAATTTGACATCTGAAAAAACGTACACAGCGGCCTCTGGTAGATTTGCGAAAACAAAAACTGCAAAAAATATATAGCTCCTGGGATGTATTTGGCGCTCTCCAGAAATGTATATAGGGGTACATATTCAGAATGAGACTGGGTTAAATTAACCGAACTTGCGAAGTTAACCTGTTTAACCTAGTTAAGCCTTTAAAATCGCACTTTAGCTGAATACTAGTATATTTCAAAATACCTAGTAAAATATGTACTAAGTTATTGGAAATAACTTATTAAAACTATTAGGGACATAATTTTTAAAGAATTCAAATTTCACAGCAAGGCTAATATTATTAACTTCTACTGTACATTCAAAAAACATGCTTGTTTAAGTTACTTGTTTTAAATGAGCTGAAACAACGCAATTCTGGATATTTTTGTGGAACAACTTAATTGTTTTATGTCCAATCTTCTTAAATTAGGTACTTTAACTTAATGGATTTGTACTAGGACAACATGAACAACATTTTCTTTACAGTGTGCATTCAACAAATAACTTTTACTGCTTGTTTAAAATACTTCTTTAATATGAGTTGAACCAGCATTGAATTTTTAAGTTGTGTTTGGAACAACTTAAATGTTCAATCAACTTAAATTTATAACAACTATTAAGTTAACTTCTGGGTTCCACACAATTTGTTCATGTTGTCCCAATACAAATTGATGTTAACTTACTGGATCATGCCAACTCAAGCCTGTCAAAGTAAAAGCATTTTATCACCAGCATTTTAGCATTTTATGTGTCAAAAAAATATTGTGAAAATTATAGCGAAATCAAGCAAGTAAAAATAAACATTTGCAAAAACAAATGTCAAGATAATAGTTTGGTGTAAATTTATATATGGTTATTGTACCAGCGAAATATCAAAAATAATAATAATAATAATAATATTATCATTTATCTCAATAAATGTTATTTTATAATTAGACAATTATTCATATTACATTTTGTTTTTATTTTAACAGGAATAAAAAAGTAACAATTTCATAGGGTTCCTTCATTGTTTTTATATTTTGACATTTCAATTATTTGAATTGTTTATTTATTTATTTATTTAAAAAATATATATATTTTGTCATTAAAATTAAGTTATTTGAGTTTTAAAATCCAGCAAAAAAGCAAGACAAATTATTTTTAGAATTTAATAAAATGTGTTAAGCCACTTTAAAATATATTTTCTCCCTGTTCATTATCAAAAGTATTGCATTACTTTAAGAAACGTTGGCGGACTTGAGACGCAGAACGGAGTTGACCGTGATGATGGGGTTCGAGTCTGGCGAAGAACGGTTTCAGAAAGCAAGTAAGACAAAAACAGAAGCCAAAAAATAAAACAAACAAGTAAATAACAGGGTGAGAATGTGGTAAGATCTGAAAACGTGGTAAAAATTAGGGGGAGTTTTCTGGATTACTTCTGAGAACACTATTGGTTGGGTTTAGTGAAGGAGGAGGGTGGGGGGATCGGTCAGTTGGTCAGTCAGTCGACAGCGGCCCCTGGTGGATTTACTCAAGTACAGCAGGCGCAAATGGCACTTGTGAGTGAAATTTGACATCACAAAAAGCATACACATCGTATTTCCGAAAACAAAAACTGCAAAAAAATGTAGCTCCTGGGACATTGATGGCGCTCTCCAGAAATGTATATAGGGGTACCTATTCAGAATGAGCCTCGGTTGAATTAACGGAACATTCTTATTTAACCTAATTAACCTAGACTTTTGCTGCTTGTTCAAACTACTTCTTTAATACGAGTTGAACCAACATTGAATTCTTAAGTTTTGTTTAGAACAACTTAAATGTTTTTGTTCAATCAACTTAAATTTCTTAAAAAAACATTGTTAAATTCTGGGTTCCACACAAGTTCTTCATGTTGTCCCGATACAAACTGATAAGTTAACTTAATTGTTTTTACAAGCAAGTGGATTGAACATAAAACAATTAAGTTGTCCCTAAAAAACTCAAGAATTGTGTTAATTTAGCTCATTTTAGATAAGTAGTTTGGACAAGCAGCAAAAATGATGTTTATGAGTGTTTCTTTGACAAATTAGCAAATCTGTGGATAATAATGAGTCCTTTTTTCTTATTTTTTCTCCTCTTTTAAACACCTTTGATATAATCTTTCTTTCTTTATCTCATTGCAACTCTCTTCTTCAGCTTGAGCACCACAGATCAGCATCCGGTAAATGACTTACAGAAAAAAAACAAAAACAGAATAAGACGCGTTTGGTTTGTGGAAAGGGGGTGTCGAGAGCAGGCTAAAGGGATTTGCTACAGTTAATCTTTTTCCATAGAGTAGATATGTGGGTTCCTCCGTTCGCTGCTTTGTTGACAGAAGTGGGCTCCATTGTCGGGGCTCCAGAGGAGGGGGGTCTTTTGAAGGGCCTGCTATCGTCCCGCCGCATGCGCGAAACACTCGTCCTGCAGCCAGCTGATAGACCGGCCTCGGCACGCTGGGAAGATTCAATTGAAGTGTCACACTCGAGGCGAACGGTGCGATCGGCCCTGCATGAGCGCGAGGTGAAGAGGAGAAATCACCATGTTTTTTTTTTTCCCGGTGACTCTCACGAACCAAGCGAAACCGGGAACGAACGAAAAAATCGCCCTCCCTCTCGGTGCTTATATTTGACTTTGTGTGCTTGGCTGGTTTTATTATGACAGGCTGAATGGTGAAGGGGGGGATTAAACTGTTAAGCAGACATCAGAGGCTGTCTAATGTTTAATGCAAGAGTGTGTGTGCATGTAAGAACTGATAATGAATACAAACAGGACGACATCTTATTTGCTGTGTTTTTTATTAGGATGACTGGAGAACTTGACATCCTCGGCTATCCTCTCTTAATCTCACACACACCAAAAAAAATCCTGAGAGCTTTTGTGTAGAGTTTTTTTTTTCTTTTTTGAAGAGATATTGAATGAATGAGGGTTTTTGGCTAAGAGATTACACAATTGACGCAGTGATTGACACAATTGACAATTAATGCAGTGATTGCGTGACACATGCACATAAAATAATTTTATTTATTTATTTATTCATTCATTTATTATTTTATGATGCACTTTTTTAATGCAAGAGTGTGTGTGCATGTAAGAACTGATAATTATGGAGTCAATCTAGGCCATATATACTTGCAAAATAAAATAAAGTTTTGTAAACAAAAAATAAAATATTGAGAAAAATAAATAAATAAATGCAAAGCTCAAAAAATCGCAAAGCGAAAATTAATTTTTGAAAAAAAAAAAGTTTTTCTAAAAAAAATAAAAAATGCAGAGGGAAAATTAAGCTTTGAGAAATAATTTTTTTATTTGCAAACATAAAAAAAACTGCAAATAAAAATCAAGCAGTGCTAAAAAAAACAAAGATCTAAAAAATTTGCATATATTCATCCGTGAGTTTGCGATACTGTTTTCACTTTGCACTTCACGTTTCTGTGCGTTTCACTTTGTGGCCCTGATTTGACAAGGGGGCGGAGTCAAGGGAACTTTTAAAGCATTTATGGCAGGCTGTGAAGTGCAAAGTGAAAACAGCATCGCACACTTACGGTTGACAAAAAAGTAAATCAAAATGAGCATTGTAATTGACTGGACGGGTTTTGTACAGGCAATATATATATAGTTTTTTTTATTGCAAATATTTTACTTTTTTTGTACTGCTTGATTTTTACTTGTAGTTTTTTTTTTGTTCGCAAATTAAATTTTTATTTTTAAAAGCTTAATTTTCCCTTTTGCAGTTGTTTATTTTTGTTAGCAAAATGAATTGATATATTCCTCAAACATTTATTTTTGCTTTGCCATTTTTTAAGATTTGCATTTATTTATTTTTGCTCAATATTTTATTTTTTGTTTGCAAAACTTTCTTTTATTTTGCAAGTATATATGGTCCTGTATTGACTTCATACATAATGAATACAAACAGGATGACATCTTTTTTGCTGTGTTTTTTATTTTTATTAGGAGGACTGGAAAACTTGACATCCTCTGCAATCCTCTCTTAATTTCAGACACACAAAAATCTTGAGAGCTTTTGAGTAGTTTTTTTTCCTGCAGTGATATTGAATGAATGAGGATTTTTACAGTTTGAAAACCGCTAAAATAAAAACCTCTATATTTCGCGATCTATAATTCATATCTTCAGTCCCACAACATTCTGACACTCGAATACCCTGTCAGAAAAGTCTAGTGGCTGAGAATGATCTTTTTACAGTGTCTGCTATAATGTTAATGTTGTTATTGGTGTGTTTAAATAGATGAATATGGCCACTGTGTAAATGCACAGTACAGTTACGATCTAATTGCCACATTAGATCATTATGATAACATGATATATGCCTTCAGTGATTTCCTGAAGATAAATACCAAAAAATAGCACAACTGGAATAACTACAGCAGTCACAATCGTCTGATCTCATATGAAGCAAGAGATCGCAATGACATCTGATGACGTGTGCAGGTGCTGTAGTGCTGTCCCATTTCTTAGGGGTAAATTTTGAAGCCCTTCCCCTTCACTCGGTTCTAAGGGGGAAGGGGAAGGGGTACAAAAATAAAATTGGGATTGGGCCTTAATCACACACACACACCAAAAAAAAATCCTGAGAGCTTTTGTGTAGTTTTTTTTTTTTTTTCGGGGTGATATTGAATGAATGAGGGTTTTTGACTAAGAAATTACACAATTGACAATTGATACAGTGATTGCATGACACATGCACATAAAATTATTTATTTATTTATTTGTTTATTTATTTATTTGTTTGTTTGTTTGTTTGTTTGTTTGTTTGTTTGTTTGTTTGTTTGTTTGTTTGTTTGTTTGTTTGTTTGTTTGTTTGTTTGTTTATTAAATGCACTTTTTCAATGCAAGAGTGTGTGCGCATGTAAGAACTGATAATGAATACAAACAGGACGACATCTTATTTGCTGTGTTTTTTATTAGGATGACTGGAGAACTTGACATCCTCGGCTATCCTCTCTTAATCTCACACACACCAAAAAAAATCCTGAGAGCTTTTGTGTAGGGTTTTTTCTGTCTATTTTTCAGGGGTAATATGGATTGAATGAGGGTTTTTGGCTAAGAAATAACACCATTGACAGTTAACACAGTGATTGCATGACACATGCACATGAAATTCATTCATTCATTTTCTTTTCGGCTTAGTCCCTTTATTAATCCAGGGTCGCCACAGTGGAATGAACCGCCAACTTATCCAGCACATGTTTTACGCAGCGGATGCCCTTCCTGCTGCAACCCATCTCTGGGAAACAGCCATACACACTCATTCACACTCATACACTACGGACAATTTAGCCTACCCAATTCACCTATACCACATGTCTTTGGACTGTGGGGGAAACCGGAGCGCCTGGAGGAAACCCACACGAACACAGGGAGAACATGCAAAACTCCACACTGAAATGGCAACTGACCCAGTAGAGGCTCGAACCAGCGACCTTCTTGCTGTGAGGCGACAGCACTACCTACTGCGCCACTGCGTCGCCGGTGCACATGAAATTATTTATTTTATTTCATTGTATTACACTTTTTTAATGCAAGAGTGTGTGTGCATGTAAGAACTGATAATAAATACAAACAGGACAACATCTTAGTTGCTGCATTTTCTTAGGATGCCTGGAGAACTTGACATCCTCGGCTATCCTCTCTTAATCTCACACACACCAAAAAATAAATAAAATAAAAAATAAATAAATCGTGAGAGCTTTTGTGTAGTTTTTTTTTTTTTTTTTGACATGGTTACTTAGTGGTTAGCACTGTCACCTCACAGCAAGAAGGTCGCTGGTATGAGTCCCAGCTGGGTCATTTGGCATTTCTATGTGGAGTTTGCATGTTCTCCCAGCGGGTTTCCTCCGGGTGCTCCGTTTCCCCCACAGTCCAAACACATGAACTTTAGGTAAATTTAATAAACTAAATTGACCGTAGTGTATGTGTGTGTATGTGAGAGTGTATGGGTGTTTCCCAGTACTGGGTTGCAGCCGGAAGAGCATTCGCTGTGTAAAACATATGCTGGATAAGTTGACGGTTCATTCCGCTGTGGCAACCACTGGTGAATAAAGGGACTAAGGTGAATAAAGTGACTGAATGATTCAAGATTCAAACTGTTTATTGTCATATAAGGAACAGGTTCCTGTTCTGACCACACTGAACAGTTTAATGTATATAAAAAATATTATATACTTATTTAATTAAATACTATTTTATTACAAAATAGGCATGTGAAAAAGTAAACATTAGTATAAACTATAAAATAAATATTATATAAGAAGTTCCATGGCTAAGAAATTACACAATTATCAATTAACACTGTGATTGCATGATTTGTATTCTGTCCATTTCATTTTTAAAGTTGTGATTGATTTTGGTGGACTTATTTAATGTTAATTTACATCTGATTGGTTGGAACAGTAACTACAGTATACTTATAATACATCTTATGATTAAAATTTGTTACTGCTTGCTTGAGTTTTGGGTTATTATAACTCAATTTTCAGCTGCAAAAAATTAAGTAGTAACTTTAATCTTTATACATTGTAACTATTTTTTAAACCAGCGACCTTCTTGCTGTGAGGCGACAGCACTACCTACTGCACCACTGCGTCGCCTATTTGATATACATATATATATATATATATATATATATATATATATATATATATATATATATATATATATATATATATATATATATATAAAGTTTAGAAAATCTTAAAAAACATGAATATTATATTATTATATTATATATTTTTAAGAATAGGTAGGTAAATTTTTTACAAAAATATGTCTGTTATGCAGAATGACTAGACTAATTGAACTATTAATATATATATATATATATATATATATATATATATTTTATTTTATTTTTTTTTTTTTTAAATAAAAGCATTTAATATATTTTTTCTGCACATAAAATCACTTTCATTTTAAAAAAAGTATTTTTATTATTTTATTTTGTTTTGTTTTATTTTATTTTGTTTTATTACAAAGTAAATAAGACAATTTATTTTGGTGACATCCAAAAATCATTTTCAAATATATATATATATATATATATATATATATATATATATATATATATATATATATATATATATATATATATATATATATTTTTTTTTTTTTTTTTTTTTTTTTTTAATAAAAGCATTTAATATAATTTTTTATGCACATAAAATCACTTTCATTTTAAAAAAAAGTATTTTTATTATTTTATTTTATTTTATTTTGTTTTGTTTTATTTTATTTTGTTTTATTACAAAGTAAATAAGACAATTTTTTTTGGTGACATCCAAAAATCATTTTCAACTATATATATATATATATATATATATATATATATATATATATATATATATATATATATATATATATATATATATATATATATTTTTTTTTTTTTTTTTTTTTCTTTTTTTTTTTTTTTTTAAATAAAAGCATTTAATATATTTTTTTCTGCACATAAAATCACTTTCATTTAAAAAAAAGTATTTTTATTATTTTATTTTATTTTGTTTTGTTTTATTACAAAGTAAATAAGACAATTTATTTTGGTGACATCCAAAAATCATTTTCAAATTTATTTTGTAATAAAATACAGGTTTGGAATGGCATAAAAAAATGATGAGAGCCATTCCTAACAGTATTTATACAAGGTGCAATGTTTAAAAAAAGCTCTTTTATGCATATATAAATAATTAAGCAATTAAAAAAACAGCATAGACTGAACTTTTGTCCTTGAGAACTCAAGCCCTCTAAATGACCAGAATATCCTCCAGTAAGCGCGGGCTGCTGTAGGTGGCGTTCCTCTGAGCGGGACCCGTAGCGAATGCTGAACTCACAGAACAAGCAGGAGATCATCACCTATGATAATGAAGAGCAGATCGGAGCCGGCGATGGCGGCTTTAAAGGTCACACGTTGACGAATAATTGCTTTTTACATCCTCCACTACGTTTAACAGGCCCGAGGCTTGACCCCGCTGGCAGGGGCAGTAAATATGCCATCTTCACAATGATCGCAGATGTACAGACACCGGCGGCTTGTGTTCGGAGCACATTTACTGATGTGAGGTCAGAGCGCTGCATCCAAGGGCTCCTATTAATCAAGAGAAATAATGCAACAAGCCCCAACACATCTCAACCGAACAGGCCTGACCCATAGAGCGGGGTCAATTGATTTGGAAGGAAATTTAAAATAAAAAAATGATTTTCCGATGCTTTTCTGATGGAGAATTAGCAGGCGCGCTCTGTCTTAAACTCCCTAAACTCTGCTTTGAGATACGTGTTCCCGGAGGAAAGTAAAACCTCCAATGAGATTGGTGTAATATCTCTTTTTTTTCTCCTCCTAGACACATCAGTGTGATTAAATAGAAAGGGAATGGAAACTTTTGCTTAACTCTTCTCGGTTTTTGTTTTGGTTGGAGTTTCTGACTCGAGTCTTAATATTCACTCAACAAGTTCACAGCAGATTTGCTCCTTTTGCTTAAAGCAATAGTTCACCCCAAATTTAAAATGTACTTACCATTTACTCACTAATGTCATACTTTTTTCTTCCATTAAACACAAAGCAAGACGTTTTAAAGAATTTAGGAAATTGGTTGTCATTTACATCAATTGTAAGACAAAAAATATTATGTACAGTAAGTCAATGGCTGCTAGTTAACATTATATCTTATGTTTAACAGTAGAAAGACACTCAGGCTGTTTCTCAATACTAAGTACGCAAAGTTCGGACTTGCATCCTTGGAAGTTCAGACTTTGAAGAACGAACTCCCGAGGACGCAAGGACACAAGTCAACACAGTAACATAATTAAAGACAATTATAAGACGTAACAAAATAACACTGCCGAAACAATAAACCTGAGAATTATCATGGTTTAACTACACTCTTTGGAACAAGTGGCTGAAGAAATGATAACAGTTGTCAATTTTGGGTGAACAGCCCCTTTAACTTGTCTCAGGTCTTGTTTGTGCTTGAGTTTTGAAAAAGTCTGATGGTAAAATTTCTATGATCATGTTTGCATGATTTTTTTTTATTTTGTCCATTTCATTTGTGAAGGTTTGTTTGTTTTGGTGCCCTTTTTTAATGTTACTTTGGATCAAATACAGCAACTACAGTATTTTGAGTTATTAATACTCAATTTGCAGCTGCAAAAAGATTTTTAGTCATTTTAGATATTTATATTTTGCAACTATTCTTCAAAAAAAAGTCTGAAAAAGTCTTGAAAATACAGATGTTTCAGTCAGTTATTAAATTTTTTAAAAATAAATGATTTTTTTTCATTTTCAGAGAGCAAAAGATCTCATTTTATGGCTTTAGTATTTTCTGCATGAGCTCTATTTGCTAAAATCAAAATAATGATGTAATAATCTTGGTTAATATTAATGTCAGTACTGTATTTACACTCTCAGAAATAAAAGTATGAGAGCTGTCACTGGGGTGGTACCTTTTCAAAAGGTGCACATTTGTACTTAAAAGGTCCATATTGGTAACTCAAAAGTATTATACTGTAGTACCTACAACTTTCAAGAGATACACTTTTGTACTTTTTAGGTACTAATAACTAACACTACCGTGACCAGCATCTGTTTTTTTTTTCTTATCAGTGCCAAATACACTAAGAATACTCTGTTGATTTTGGTCTCGTGTTGTACACCATTCGAATCTATTGGGTGTCTACTTTTTTGTGCGTACACTCACAATAACAACAAAAGTGTCTGCTTTTGCAAAATACAGAAAATAATCAGTGTACGCATTCTTTCCTTTGTCTCTCCGTGAACTGTTTTTAGAAATGTGTCACTAAAATGAACTGAGACTCCACAAAAACAGAACACACAGACAGGTCCCTTTAGTTACAAATGTGCACCTTTTGGACTGCTCTAATTTATAAGTAACCATTATTTTTAAGAGTGTATACTATTACATTATTAATGTCAAAAGTTGTGTCCGCTATTGTGGTTATATATCTAAAATGAAATAATGAGCATTTGTAGTTTTGTTAACAACTAACATGAGTAAATACTGTAACACTACAGTATGTTGCTTGCTTAATATTAGCTAATAATTTCCCTGATGAAACCTTAGGTTACACTGCTTTTTAAGCTATCCATGTTAAGGTGTAATTATATATAGAGATGTAAAGATAAATGTTTTTTAAGTGTATGTTTACTAAAAGGTCTTAATGAATTACATTTTTTTTGTTTAAGTGTAGTTCAAATTAAGTTTGAATTAGTATGATGGACATTAGGCTATGCATAATTTATTGTTATCACGATACCAACACACACACACACACACACACACACACACACACACACACACACACACACACACACACACACACACACACACACACACACACACACACACACACACACACACACACACACACAGTTGAATTATTAGCCCCCTGTTTATTTTTCCCCAATTTCTGTTTAATGGAGAGAAGATTTTTTTCAACACATTTCTAATTATAATAGTTTTAATAACTCATCTCTAATAACTGATTTATTTTATCTTTGCCATGATGACAGCAAATAATATTTTACTAGATATTTTTTATGACACTTCTATACAGCTTAAAGTGACATTTAAAGGCTTAACTAGCTTAACTAGGCAGGTTAGGGTAATTAGGCAAGTTATTGTATATTGATGGTTTGTTCTGCAGACAATCGGAAAAAAATAGCTTAAAGGGGCTAATAATATTGACCTTAAAATGGCTTTTAAAAAATAAAAAACTGCTTTTATTCTAGCCGAAATAAAACAAATAAGACTTTCTCCAGAAGAAAAAATATTATCAGACAAACTGTGAAAATTTCCTTGCTCTGTTAAACATAATTTGGGAAATATTTAAAAAAGAAAAAAAATTCAAAGGGGGCGAATAATTCTGACTTCAACTGTATATTAATATAGTAACACACCTTACAATATTAAAGTAGCTGTTAATGTATTTACTAACATGAATAAAGATCTGACAATACATTTATTACAGTGTTTATCCTCCTTTATTGACGTTAGTTAATTGTTAGTTCATTAACAAGCACGCACAACAATAGATTTTAATACTGCATTAGTAAATACTGAACTATGATTAATAAATGTTGTATTGTTCATTATTGTAATTGCAATGTTACGCTGTAAAACATCTTGCAGTCAATTTTTTTAGTTGAAACAAATCAATTTTTCTAGTAAACTCAACTTACATTAAACAAACTGACTGAAAATATTAAGTTAAACTTTGTATAACTTAAAAAAAGTTAGTTAAAACCTGATTCATATAATAGTTTTTATTTAATTGTCTTGACTATTTTAATACATTTTTTACAGTGTAGTAAAATCAATAATTACCAATAAATTAAACAGAACCTTATTGTAAAGTGTGACCATATTAATAAATGAAATGCTGTAACATTAGGATATAAGACACTGCCACAGTGACATCTTTGGTTCCTTTTCTCTCTATTTTATTTCATTATTATTTTTGAGAGAAGTAAGTACATGTTACATGTAAAAAAGGAAACAGTAAAATCAAGTGTTACCAATACATCTCTCTAGGTGTTTTATTTTATTTCAGGAGACAAAGTTGATACTTAAATGAGCCATCCGATATCCGCAAAGTCTCCAGAGCAACTTCTGAGCAGTAAAATGTTCTCCCGGGTTATTTAATGCACCACATTGGGCTAAATAAACATGGCAACAGCCAGCCGTATTTCAGCAGGCTTCCTCCAAACCACATGTGCCACTGAAAGCCCGCAATAACAGAACACCAGCGCAAATATGAACCACCTTGCGGTCGGGATGAGGCGTTGAGAGCTTGAAATAGTGAGTCGGAGGCGTCTCGGAGGAGAGCGGATACTCTTTGGGAATGGCATCTCACTGATGGAGTTCTCTCATCGGGGGGAGTCGGGATTGGGAAACATGTGGCCGGAGAGTTTTCCTACAGCTCTCTCCGCGTGCCGTCTGACTGCTTTATGCATCTCAAAACACGCTCGCATACTTTCAGGGGTTAAAACAACAGGAAGAGATCGAGCGGGGTTTATTATGATGACATGTTTAAAGCCGAAGACAAATAAATCCAATGGAAATGAATGAAACGTTTCATTGAAGCAGGATGTTCACTTTTCATTGAAAAAAACAAACTGTTGGACTTGTTGATCTGTGTTTTTGAATGATTAAAATGTGATGCATTGAAAAAAAAAATATTTATTTGATTGACTAAATTGTTTTAAGATAAAACAGTTTATATGGGCTGAATTTAAATTAAATTCAGTAATGTTCAACTTAATTTGTTTGTTTAAATTCAGCTCATAAGAAATTGTGTGCAACCACTTACCTTAAAAATATTTAGTAAATCCAATGAATCATTATTTATATCAGTGTGTTTAAAAATGTGAGTGAATTAGTTTTTAAGTGCACTTAACCTTATTATCGAAAGTCCTTTTTAAAAGCAAATAAGATTATTATTATATTTTTGGTAGTCTCCCCGGTCGGCTCTAACAGGAAAAGACTTGTGAGTTTTCTAGTCTTCAGAAAGCCTTTCAAAAGCACTCTGACTTCTCATGGAGAGAGGCAGCGAGCCAAGAGTTCCTCTATTCAGAGAGAGAGAGTTAATTCAGTGTGTTTGATGGAGGCAGAACCACAGCTCCTCCCTGTGGTATACAGTACATACTGGATTACTGCAACCACACTTACATGCTTTCTTTCTCTCTCTCTCTTTCTCGCTCGCTTTCTCTCCCTCACTTGAACAATCTCCTGCATCAAATGCATCTCTCGCTGCCTTCAAACCCTGCTGGAAAGTTGCTTCTTACAAGCTCAGAAGTCATAAATATCATGTGGAAACACTGAACAAATTGTATGCTTCTTGTTTAATGTTTTTTTCACTAACGTCTAAAGATATGTGCTTTAGCAGCAGAGCAAAACGTGCATTAGGTGTTTAATCAATGCTTTGTTTTGCTGTAATGCCGAGGGGAAACGTTGCCGTTTTGTTGTGTAGTTCTCATCAGAAATATAGTGAGTGCATACAAAATATTAGTGAAAAATAATGTGTACACTTTCAGAAATAAAGGTACGAGAGCTGTCACTGGGGTGGAACCTTTTTAAAAGGAATACGTTTTTAACTAAAGGGTCATTAATACCTTAAAGGTATGTACTAGTACATAACAATTACAAAAACAAACCTCTTAAAATTTTAGGTAGTAATATACAGCTTTGAGGTACCAATATGGACCCTTTGTTCATTTATTTATAGAGCACTTTTAAAAACAGTCACAAGACTACCAAAGTGCTGTACATAAGACAAAGTAAAATAAATAAAAACAGAAATAAGACAAGAGAAACAAATGTAAAAATGTAGCAGTAGAAAGGACTATTAAAACAATATTAAAAAGCCAAGCTAAAAAGGTATGTTTTTCGGAGGTATTTAAAAATAGATAGTGATGGAGTCATTATAATCTCAATAGGCAATGTGTTCCATAACCGAGGACCCGCCACAGTGAAAGCTCTGTCCCCTCTGCATTTCAGTCTGGATTTTGATGACTTAAGTACAAATTAGTACAATAAGTACAATACACTTTAAGTACAAATGTGCACCTTTTAAAAAGGTACCACAGCAGTGACCGCTCTCGTACCTTTATTTCTGAGAGTGTACTTGTACAGTTGATAGTAATAAGTAAATGTTAATTAATTATGGTCAATCTCAAAGTACTGTCTTGTTTTTTTAGGATAAAAGTATCTCCATGAAATCTCCATTGTTGAACTTAATATTTGATTATTTAAACAAAAAGTTTTATGGGTGACCAATTTATGCCTTAACATTTCTTTGAGATCTTAATCGAGCCTAATATTAAATCGTAAATCTGATTTATAAATACATTATAAATACATTTATACTGATATTTTATTGTATTGAATTGAATATAAGGGCCAAATCTGTTTTTTTATCCTTTGCTTTTTTGTGTAAATATAACTATTATTGTTTTGATTTGCATTACTAAGTCATCTTAAAATGCTACGTCTAAAACAAGGTCATTTGTAAATTAAATCAGAGATTTAATTGTTTGTTCATTTATATAAAATCTTGAGTAAGATAATTAGTTATCAGATTTGATTGTTCATCAGATTTATAATGAGAATTCTAAATTCATGTTTATTAATCATTTTGAAATTTGTATTCTGTAGTTTACAGATATAAGGCCTGTTTTATGACAAACCTTCGCAATTATAATTTTTTTTATAGTTTATTATTATTATTATTATTATTATTATTATTATTATTATTATTATTATTATTATCATTATTATTATTATTATTATTATTATGCTAAAAGAGTCACCATAAAATGCATTGTCATAAACAATGCCATTCACAGAAAAAAAATGCTGGGTTCCACATAATCCCTCTATCTTGTCTGAATGCAAATCGATGAAGTTAATGCAATGGTTTTTATAATTTTAAGTTGATTGAACAAAAAAAATTCGCCCTAAAAAAACAAGAACTATTGTTTCAGCTCATTTAAAATAAGTAGTTTGAACAAGCAGCAAAATTATATTTTGGTTATATATTTTTATTTTATTATATATACAGTTGAAGTCAGAATTAAATAAATTATTCGCCCCCCTTTGAATTTTTTTTCCTTTTTTAAATATTTCCCAAATGATGTTTAACAGTGCAAGGAAATTTTCACAGTATGTCTGATAATATTTTTCTTCTGGAGAAAGTCTTATTTGTTTTATTTCGGCTAGAATGAAAGCAGTTTTTAATTTGTTTTAAAACAATTTTAAGGTCAAAATTATTAGCCCCTTTAAGCTATTTTTTTTTCACGATAGTCTACAGATCAAATCATCGTCATACAATAACTTGCCTAATTACCCTAACCTGCCTAATTAACCTAGTTAAGCCTTTAAATGTCACTTTAAGCTGAATTCTATTGTCTTGAAAAATATCTAGTCAAATATTATTTACTGTCATCATGGCAAAGATAAAATAAATCAGTTATTAAAAATGAGTTATTAAAACTATTATGTTTAGAAATGTGTTAAACAGAAATTGGGGGAAAATAAACAGGGGGCATAATAATTCAGGGGGGGCTAATAATTCTGACTTCAACTGTATATATATTTTTAAATATCTTTTTTTTGTAATGTTTAAATTAAATCTAGAGGAAAACATTTAATTGCATTTCTCATTGATCACTGTACAACATTTTGAACACTTCTATCTTTCATATAAGAAAAACAAGTGTTTCCATCTATCAAGCGAGAGCGAATGTCTCTAATGCAAATGATTAACGTGTGTCTGGTCTTGAAAACGGACACATCTTTCTCTCTCCGCAGCCCTGACGCGGAAGCTTTTGTCTCAACTCCTGTTTTATTGCGCGCAAGTGAGCATGTGTGGGATTCTGGGATTATTACATCCCAGCCCGTGTTTTCTCTAGAGGGTGCTTCCACTCAGGTCCTGCTCGTTTCCATCCTGGCATCATCGGCGTCCGTTCTCCCCACCTCTTGTATATTGCTGTAAGCCTTCTCTCATCCTTCTTCCTCCAGAAAGAAGAAGGAAAAAAAAAAAAACTCTGACATTTGGAAGAGATTGGTGGCAAAAGCAATCTCAGATCACCGGGTCCCAGCAGATCACACACGGCTTGCTGAGGGAGCCAGACTCTGGCATTATTTGAACCGGTAACTTCTTTACAGCTAAAATGGCGCGCGGCTTGGATATTTCTCTCGTCCTCTGCTTTTAATAGGTGAGCGGAGAGCTGGTGCGCCGCCTGCTCGTGACATTCGCCGTTTTTTCGAGACGTCTCCGTGTGATGGGCCTCAGCTAAGAGCTTTTGCAGTCCCACACCATATGTTTCCTCCCAGGATCACCTCGTCCTGCAGAATTACAGGAAGCCGAGCTTAAAAAACACAATTAGTTAAAGGTGAAACGTTAAAGTCCCTGTCGCACACTCAGGGTGGCCGGCGACACCATGCACCTCCGGCTAAATGTGGCTCGGTGTCGTGGCCTTTCTTTGTGCAACAGTTTGCCTCTGAATCGCATCGCTCTGCATTCAGCACTTCACCTTCGGCTTTTAATGAGGCTCTTTTATTTCGGGATGTAATGACATTTGTGTTGCTAATTATACAAGGACTATGGTTTTTTGTAGAAAATAATTATATCTGTGGGGGATATTGTTTTGATACATCCAATATTTTTTGATTTGCAGATGATGTGTTTTCAAAAGGGGAAATGATGTAGGTGATATATTGTAATCAAAATACATTGTTCTTGTGTTTTTTTGGTGTCACTATTTTTTTGTTTTTTTGTTTGTTATATAAGGAAATTAAATGTTTTTATTCATTCATTTATTTTCCTTCGGCTTAGTGCCTTATTTAACAGGGGTCGCCACAGCGGAATGAACCGCCAACTCTTCCGGCATATGTTTTATATATAAATAACACTGTTATTTTTGTTTTGGCATGAATTAGCTATGTAAACAAATCCAAAAATGCAAGGAAAACAAATCTTATTTGTTTATAAATTAGGTTATGCATAATAAAATGAAATGACGCAGGAAAAAAGTATTGAACACATGAAGAAAGGGAGGTGTAGAAAGGCAGTGAAAGCCGAGACAGCAGCTGAAATCTCTCAGTAGTTCTTCAGCAACCCTCTGCCCTTCCTCAGTGTAAATAAATATCAGCTGCTTCAGTCCAACATCTATATTAGTAGGAGGATGAAGATCAAACCAGAGTGGACATTTCAGCAAGACAATGATCCAAAACACAGCCAAGGAAACTCTCAAATGCTTTCAGAGAAAGAAAATCAAGCTGTGGAATGGCCCAACCAATCACCTGACTCGAATCCAACATAGAATATAAAATAAAGATCAGATTTGATAGACAAGACCCACAGAACCATCAAAATTTTTACATTCTGTTGAAACTCGCACCTGAGCATTGCATGTGACTTCATTTTTACCAAAATCTGATTCAATTCCATGTCAAAAAAAATCATTTAAAAATATTATTCGCAGGAAAAAAACATGACTTGTTTAATACTTATTTTTTCCTGCTGTATGTATTTTGTTGTCTTTTTAGTCAGTCTTTCTTTTCAATTTCGACCCATTGACCATTTTCCACCAGCACATTTGATTTTGGGTCACGATTGTTGGTTAATGACAGGCTTCAACCACTATTAATATGATTTTGTGATTAATTAATTAAATTTTGGGTTTTAAATGCTTTTAGATTTGTATAGCGCCCGCTTAGTAAAATGAAGTGATATTAAACAATACCTGCTTAATAGTCTAAACAAAAATGCAGTTGTTAGATATCAAAAATGACTAATATACTGATAAAACTATTATACTATAATAATAATAATAAAACTATTATATTGATAAATATGTAATTTTTTGGAAGCATTAGCCCCTTTTACACATACAGATCTTTCCGGAAAATTACCGGAAATTCTCCGAAAAGGTCTGTATGTGTGAAGAAGCCTTTGTTGAAAATACCGCTAAATTCGTTCTGGCAATTTTCCGGAAAGAGAAGTTGTAACATTACTGGTAATTTGCTGGAATGCGCTGTGTGAACGCAGAAGGAAGATTGCCAGAAAGAGCGCATTCACATATAGAATGCTCTGACGTGAGACGTGTACTTCAGCCAATCAGAACACGCATTCACATCCGCGCGGTTTATAAAAATAAAAGCCTTTGAATATTTTTCCAGACACATTTAGCTGCTAGATGTTAGGCAGGTAACGTTCTACAGTATGATCCTTCTTAATGCCAAATGTGTAAAA
The DNA here is from genome assembly GCA_903798195.1 of Danio kyathit. Classification (NCBI taxonomy): domain Eukaryota; kingdom Metazoa; phylum Chordata; class Actinopteri; order Cypriniformes; family Danionidae; genus Danio; species Danio kyathit. The sequence continues at coordinate 49,090,080 of LR812530.1, forward strand.
AATGCTTATGATAAACCGCTGTTTGTTTACCTTCATGCTCTGCTTCAGTTGCTTGTCGAGTGTGCAAGTGAAGCAGATGGTGAGCGCCAGCACACACACATATTCTGTACATCTCGACATGCGAAAGTGTTCCTCCAAGTTTTCATATAAGTTGTTCACAACACTTATCCATCCACAGAATTTGTAACGTAGTCAAATGTGTAAACCTTTAGCTGTGGTTCGCGTTTCTGCATTTAGATGTCTCACAAAGCAGCTGCATGAATGCTAAAGCTTTAAATAAAAGTGAAACCATCAACAAAAGCCCGACCCCTTCTATGATTACAAATACAAGCGCAGCTGTTTAGAGGTCATTTCTAGTTAATGATGTCAGAATTTACTGGTATTTTGAAGTGGATGCATGAATAGTCTTTTCCGGAAAAATTATGGAACTTCCGTGCCTGTGTAAACAAAGTTTTTAGGAACTTACTGGTAAATTTTCCGGATATTTAGGGTATCACTGTGTGAAAGGGCTTTTGTAAAGCATTCCAAATCAGTCACCAATGATGTTCAATTTGGATCAGGATGCTGCTTTAAGATACAGAAGGTAGAGACCCATGTACAGTAAACATCAACACAGTGATTTGAATCAAAACAAATTATGATTCTTTGTAATGCAATCAATTATTATCGGACCATGCAGCATGGCTGTTAATAAAATAACTGAATCAGGCATCAGGACTAAAAGCACAGAAACCGCCCACACTTTATCCCTGCGAGACCCAGATATTTGAGGTGAAACTGCAGTAAACGGCAAGCTTGTTTCTAGCCAATCCGCTTCAGAGCCATAATGGACTTCATCTCCAGTCGCAAACTTCCTTTTCCCCTCTTTAGGAAAAGATTAGCTCATGTTTACAGGCCTGGATGTGGACTCTTATTTCCTAGTCGATACTTTCAGGAGAAAGGGGCTCTTTGTTTGAAACCCACATCTCGAACATGTACCTTACATTCAGTAATGATCCATTCTGAACACTTCTTGTGAATGCATTCTGAGGTGCATGAGAATAGAAAATGTCTAATTTCATATAATGAGAATTCACATTTTTGTAGTTCTTAATCTAAGTATTTTGAGTTTACTGACCAAATAAATTAAATACTTTAGTAAAATGAGGTTTTGAAACTTATTATGTCAAGTTATTTGGTCAGTAATGGATCCGTTTAGAAGCAAAGCGGGTCAATTTCATAAAGAATTATTCATTGAACCGTTGACTCAAATGATTTGTTCAAAAACAGATTCATTCACTGACAGAAGTATTTTTGTTGACGAAACAGATGAAAGTATGCATTGTTATGTCTAAAATGTAACTTTATTAATATGAATAAACAGTTTAGCTTTTTTGTGCTCAGTAATCTCCAACCCAGGCTCATTATTGATAAGTAGCCCTATATACATTTCTGGAGAGAGCGAAATGCGTCCCATGAGCTACTTTTTTTTGCTGTTTTTGTTTTCGCGAATCCACCAGAGGCCACTGTATATGTCATCCGCACCTGCTCTTCTCATGCAAATCCACCAGAGGCCGCGGTCGACTGACTGACTGACGATCCCCCAACCACCCCTTCCCTAAACCCCAACCGATAGTGTTTTAAAAGCACCGACTGACCCAATCAACCTCTTCCCTAAACCCAACCGACAGTGTTTTCAAAAGCAATCCAGAATCCTCGCGGCCACCTAATTTTTACCACGTTTTCAGATTTTACCACGTTCTCACCCTGTTAATCACTTGTTTATTTTATTTTTTGCCTTTTGTTTTTATTTTACCTGCTTTCTGGAGTCTCTCTTCACGGGACTCGAACCTCCGTCATCACGATCTACTCCTCTCTACGACTCAAGTCCGCGAGCGTACACAGTGAGCCACATGGGCAAACTCGTAACAGAGGCTGCTGCAGTCGACAGCAGCCTCTGGTGGGTTTACACGAGAACAGTGGGCGTGAACGGCACTCGCGTGAGAAATTTGAGACATGAAAAAGCGCACACAGCGGCCTCTCGCGGATTCGCGAAAACAAAAACTGCAAAAATACGTACCTTCTGGAACGTATTTCGCGGTCTCCAAAAACGTCCACGGGACTACGTTTTCAGAGTGAGCCTGTGTTGGAACATCAGCCTGGTCGGTCTCTTCGGTCATCAAACCAGACATTATTATGTATCCATAGGTCGAGGCTGAAATGCAGAGGTCACCGTGCTTTCGCAGTAGCTGGTCCTAGATTGTGGAATGTTCTGCCCCTCTGAATTAGATCTATATCATCTCTCTGTTTTTAAATCTAGGTTGAAAACTTACCTTTTTAATTTGGCATTTCATCAGTGAGAATTGTTTGTTTTAGCTACAATTTTATATCTTTCTCCTTGTGATTTGTATTGTGCAGCACAATGGTCAACCTTGGGTTGTGTTTAATAGTGCTATATACTGTAAATAAAATTGACATTGACATATCCAATAAATATTTTTGAAGCAAAACCATACAGGGACATTTTGCATATTCACATCTTGACTTATAGGTGCATTCATCCACAATCAATAAGTCAAAACATATTTTCGCTGTTGTTTTATTAGTGTCAGTTTGCACATCAATAAATCAATAATTATGACAATATATTATGCTATATTTATTGCATACTAATACACCTAAATAATATTTTTGCTGCTTTTTCAAACGACCTATTTAAAATGAGCTGAATTTACTTAATAATAATAATAATTCTTTACATTTATATAGCGCTTTTCTAGACACTCAAAGCGCTTTACACATTGGGGGGAATCTCCTCATCCACCACCAGTGTGCAGCATCCACCTGGATGACGTGACGGTAGCCATATTGCGCCAGCTGATTGGTGGAGAGGAGACAGAGTGATAAAGCCAATTATGATATGGGGATGGTTAAGAGGCCATGATGGACCAGGGCCAGAGGGCAGATTTGGTCAGGAGGCCGGGGTTAAACCCCTACTCTTTTTCGAAGAACATCCTGGGATTTTTAACCTCTGTTTAACGTCTCATCCAAAAGACGGCACTCACTGAGCAGGGGTGCGTTTCCCAAAACCATCGTTAGCCAACTAAGATCGCAAGTTCTGTCGTTACAAACATAGTTCGTTGATTTGCTGTTTTCCAAATCCATCGCTCCAACGAACATTCGCAAACTGCGTCGCAAACTTGAGCACTTGAAACGACACCTGTGGAGCTGTAGTTAAAAGCATAGTTCTTGGCTGTGTTCTAATTCCCACTTATCCCCCCTATGCCCTATTCATTTAGAACATTCTAACATTCAAAGTTGGAATTATTAAAAATAAAAAAGCATTAAGTTAATCTCTCTTAGGTGTAATTTGCTTTCAAAGTATTTTTACAGTTCAGTTTTAACAATCTTCATGTTTACAATTGTGCTCCCTTCGCAGTGCACTTTGAAAACATTGCTATCATTTTGAACACAGCCTCATAGCGACAGCTATAGGTATATTTAAAAGCGGAAATTATGTTACAGTACGTCTCCAAAGCTTGTGAAAATAAAAAACATAGCATACGTTAATTCTTTTATTTTATAGTGGGTTATTTATTAAGTTTCTCTGCTGTATATGACATGGGCCTGTTGGTTAGAACTTTCTGCAATGGTTTGCATGTGTCAAATTGTATTTTTTTTAAATTAATTAACAATATCCTAAATAATAACAATAATGATATTAATAATAATAATAATAATCATCATCATCATCACCATTAATATTGTTAATATTATTATTAAAGTAAACATATTTATAATAAATCGCCTCATTATTTATTTATTTATTTATACGATTTTTATATGATATTAGAATAGTGTTTTTGTAAGTGATTTTATGTTTTAGAATAGAATATGTAATGTTTAACTTCTCAATAATATTAGTAAAGCAAACATTAGCCCTATATGTGCCATTTACTTATATTTTTAAATAATATGGAAAACGAGTGCATGTTTTTACCAAAACTAATATTGGATTTTATTTTAAATGCGTGTTTGTGTAAAACAATATAATTTGCACAAAGAAATGCTGGGGTTGTTCTCTAAAGAAGTTACTCCACCCCGTTTAGAGCATCATTATGGGCGTTTTACGTTATAACTAACGTGGTTCAAGCGATGGATCTGCGACAGAGAAACTACGGGGTTTGGGAAACACTTGTCACTACATCGTTCTTTCCCCAAACGATGCATCGCACTATGATAGTTTAGCCGCGAGTTACGTCGTTGTTTGGGAAACGCACCCCAGTATAGAGTCCCCGTCACTATACTGGGGCATTAGGACGCACACAGACCACAGGTTGGGTGCCCTCTGTTGGTTTCACTAACATCACTTCCAGCAGCAACCTAGCTTTCTCATGTGGTCTCCCATCCAGGTACTAACCAGGCTCAGCCCTGCTTAGCTTCAGTGGGCGACCATGTGAAAGTTGCAGAGAGCTAGCTGCCGGCACAATTCTTGAGTTTTGTTGTTGACAACTTAATATTTTATGTTTAACCCACGTAAATTTGTACAATTACATTAGCTTAATCGATTTGTGTTTGATTAAGTTACAACAATCAGAATTGTGTGGAACCCAGCATTTTTTACAGTGAGGTGAATCCTAAAATAGTATTGTACTCATAAAACTTACTCCAGAAATCTTTGACAATTATATATTTTTTAAACTGTCAGGCAAATGAACATTTCTCTCATCATCGTGCTCTGGCTTATATCAATGTGTGTTTTTATAACTCATTGAGACCCTGTAACCCGCCCGAAGGTTCCTCTTCCAAATCTTCTCCTCAGCTCCTTCTCTCTCCTCCACCTCATTCTGTCTCCGTTTCTTATTTGCTTGTGTTTGGTTGTGTGCGGTGAACGGGGCCGTAAGAGGTCTTTCAAGTGAAAGGAGTCTTCATATGTCCCCAATTGGAGGAGTTTGGTTCAGGGCTCGCCCCAAGCCAACTGAACTTTGCCTCTTTCTGCTCCTCGCTCTAATATTTCTTCCTCCAGCGCGGGGGCCGGGGGCCGAGAGAGGGCCGCTGGAAAACAGCCCGCGGCTCTACAGCTGATCATTTCACCAAATTTGCATCTTTTACAGGCAGTTATAAGGACTCAGCCTCTGAGGCCCACGGCGAATATTACACAGTCAGATTCAGTCTCCTCCACTGTCATCCACACCTCTCTCTCTCTCTCTTTCTCACTCTCTCTCTCAGTCTGGGCCCCGCAGGAGCTTCTCATCCACTCCGTCCTCACCCACATACCCACTGTCTGTGTTTGTGAATGCCTGTGGCATCGTGGTGCTTTGCCTGGCCTCTGGCACGTTTTTAGGGAAGATGAACACCTTAGACACTTTATAACAGCAGCAACACTTGTGTGTGTGTGTTTTTTGTAGATTGGTGACGTCATTCTTCTCTTACTCGTCCTTTTATGTGATGGATGACTTTCTGTTCTACAAGTGCTTACAATTACACATCTGTTCGTTTTTACAAGGGCTGTCACAATTCCATTGACTATGTACGCTCTAAAACACGTCGGCTTGTTTCAACACAAATTTGGGTAAGATACCCAGCAAAGGACATCAACATGACTTCAGATTGACATTGTACCTTAACGTTGTGGGGACGTGGCATTTTGTTTGGAAATGAAAATCGTGTTGAAATCAAAACCCAATGTCAGGTCGACATACATGTCCAACGTTTAACCTAAAATCAACAAAATATCAACATCTAGTGATGTTACATCTTGATATTGTGTGGACGTTACAACAATGACGTCTATCAGACATTTGATTTAGGTTGCCATACCTGACGAATAAATGTTAGTATTTAACGTCAATATGACATTGGTTTAAAAGGGTGGCTCGATGTTGGATTTTGGTCACTTACAGTTGAAACCAGAAGTTTACATAAAGTTTACACGCTAAAAAAAGGAACATAACCATTTTTTTAAAATGTCTGATGGTAAATCATACTAAACGTTTACTATTTTATGTCCGTTAGGATTACCTAAATCCTTTACATTTGCTAAATGCCAGAATAATAATTATTTATTTATTCATTTATTTATTTTTGAGAATGTTTTATTAATTTCTAGACAGTCAAAATCAAAAGGAAAATACATTTCCTTGGTATTTTTTAGCTTTGCTTTTAAACTGTATACCTTTGGTCAAATGTTTTGGGTATCCTTCCACAAGCTTCACACAATAGTTTGATGGAATTTTGGCCCATTCCTCCTGACAGAATTGGTGTAACTGAGTCAGATTTGTAGGCTGTCTTGCTCGCACAAGCTTTTTCAACTCTGCCCACAAATTTTCTATAGGATTGAGGATCAGGGCTTTGTGATGGCCACTCCAAAACATTCACTCTGTTGTCCTTAAAGCACATTTTAACTAATTTGTTAGTATGCTTAGGGTTCTGTTTGGAAGACCCATTTGTGGGCAAGTTTTAATTTCCTGGCTGATGTCTTGAGATGTTGCTTCAGTATTTCTACATGATGTTCTTTCTTCATGATGCCATCTATGCTGTGAAGTGGACCAGTCCCTCCTGCAGCAAAACAGCCCCACAACATGATGCTGCCGCCCCCATACTTCATCGATGGGATGGTGTTCCTAAGCTTGTAAGCTTTCCCCTTTGTACTCCAAATGTAACACTGGTCATTATGGCCAAACAGTTCAATCTTAGTTCCATCAGACCACAGGACATGTCTCCAAAATTTTTTCTTTTTCCCAGTGTAATTGAACAAATTGTAAACTGGCTTTTTTGTTGATTCTGGCTTGTTGATTTTCCCATGTTGTCACACAAGGAAGCAGTGTGTTTGAGGTTTTCCTTAAATACTACAGTTGTGCCTATAATTAACTCAAAAGTTGTCAATTAGCCAATCAGAAACTTCCAAAACCTTGACACCATCATCTGAGCTTTTTCAGAGGCATAATAATCTTATTGTATGTAAACTTGACTTTCAAGAAAAGTTATAACAATTTCTCAAATAATTTTATTCTACTATTAAGCATAACAGAAACAAATGTGATAATCCTAACTTACCTAAAAGAGAAAAAGTTTAGTCACATTAACATCTGACTTTTTTTAAATGGTTATGTGCCTTTTTATACAGTGTATGTAAACTTCTGGTTTCAACTGTATACAGTATGTGAATGTAAACCATTGATGGAATAAAATAGATGTGTATCAGTATATTAGATCTGTGAGGTTAAATTGCGACCTCTACATTCCCAGAATAAAGTGCAGGCCTACATTTGAGATCTTTGAGTTCTTTACTTATATAGAGAATAGCTTTTGTAAGCTTTGTAAAATCTTTTTCATGCTTAAACAGCAACATTAGGCATTTACCGAAAGTGTAAAAAGCACAAAAGGACTTGTAAGCGGTGCAGAAATGACACTCTTCACTCTTAGTTTTTCCTATATGATTATGAATCATGCTCTTTCTCTCAGTTTTGAAATCGAAATAAGTGTTTAATTGACTAAAGTGATCAAAGTTGTGCATCTATGCCCAAGTTTTTCCAAGGACCGCAGCAGCTGGGACGTTTTATTATGTTTAAGTAGGTTAAGTACTGCCCAATTTAAGCTCCAAGACTGGGCGCATTTAAAATAGCTGTAATGAGTATTCCTGCAATTTACTGGAACAAAGGAGTCATTAGCTGCCATTGTGTGCCATCATCGAACGCTGTCACCTTGTCAAAGAGTAAAAAGTATGTCCCGTTTAAAGCTACAATTACCCGAATTAGTAAAGCGGTTTCCAAATGAACTATAAATGCTGAGATGGTTCGCCACACGTTGTGTTTCCAGGCCATGTGTGTGTGATAAGACTGTTAATAAAGCCAAACAAGAGCTTTACATTGTTAAAAGAGGAATCTCAGCATAGCCAATTGTTTAAATGTGATTACAGCCATTTGGATGAATGTGAATTTGTCCAAAAGGAATGATTTTACATGCATAATGACGGCCTCAGGCTGGGTTTAGTGAAGGCTGGGTTTAGATTCGTGTGAACAATACCTCCTGTGTAAAGCGTCTGTGTGAAAGATAGAGGACTATGACATCAATTTACACTAATTATACCACTGTGTCAACTGATGATTTAAAGGTGAAGTGTGTCATTTTTGAGCCACTTGTGACACTAAGAGGAATGTGTGTGTTCCTGTTGCTCAAATTGCAGAGCATGGGGTTAATGATGATTCAGGGACTATATATGAACTGATATCTTTACTCATGCATGGAGCTTTTTTATTTTAGTTCATTTTATTATATATATATATGTTATTTATTGGCATATTGATGTTGTGTATTAATATGATTTTTTTAGCTATGTAGACCTTATTTATTATTCATATTTATTTATTATGAATAATTTTTATTTATATGTATTATTAGATTTGTTATTTATTTTTCATTCATTCATTCATTCATTCATTCATTCATTCATTCATTCATTCATTCATTCATTCATTTGTAAAGAATGGTTTTTCATGTACTTTTTTATTGCAATGCAGACCTCTGTTTCTTATTTTATATTGTATGTTGGCATGTGGACTATTTTATGTCATGTATTGACACCATTCATTCATTCATTCATTCATTTATTCATTTTATTGGTAGTGTAGATCTAGATGTTTTGATTTCATTCATTTATTCATTCATTCATGCATTAAGTTAGTCATGTTTTGGTTGATTGATTGGTTCATTCATTCATTCATTCATTCATTCATAGTTTTGTTGATTGACTGATTAATTCATCCATCCATTCGTTCAGTCATGTTTTGGATGATTTATTTATACATTTAATCATGTTTTTGTTGAATGAATGATTGATTGTTTGATTGATTGATTCATTCATTCATTCATTCATTTTATTGATATGTAGACCAATATGTTTATTTCATTCATTCGTTCATTCATTCGTTTATGTTTTGATTGATTGATTGATTCATTCATTCACTTATTCATATTTTGGTTGATTGATTAATTCATCCATCCATTAATTCAATCATGTTTTGTTTAATTTATTCATTCATTTGTTTTTGTTTTCGTTGAATGATTGATTGATTAATTGATTCATTCATTCCTTCAATCATGTTTTTGTTGAATAATTGATTGATTGATTCATACATTCATTCATTTGATTGATAATGATAATTGATAATGTAGACTGTGATGTTTATTTCATTTATTCATTCATTTAATCATATTTTGGTTGATTAATTTCATTCATTCATCTATCCATCCACCCGTCCATTCATCCATCCATCCATTCATTCACTCATGTTTTGGTTGATTGATTGATTGATTGATTAATTGATTTGATTTGATTAATTCCTTCTTTATTTCTTTCATGTTTTTGTTGAATAATTGATTCATACATTCATTCATTCATTCATTCATTTGTAAAAATGTTGTTCATGTACTTATTTATTGCAAGCAGGCCTCTGTTTCTTATTTTATATTGTATGTTGGCATGTGGACTATTTTATGTCATGTATTGACACCATTCATTCATTCATTCATTTATTTTATTGATAATGTAGATCTAGATGTTTTCATTTCATTAATTTATTCATTCATTTTATTCATAATGTAGACCTAAATGTTTATTTTATTCATTCATTCATCCATGCAGTCAGTCAGTCATGTTTTGGTTGATTGATTGGTTTATTCATTCATTCATTCATTCATATTTTTGTTGATTGACTGATTAATTCATCCATGCATTCATTCAATCATGTTTTGGATTATTTATTTATACATTCAATCATGTTTTTGTTGAATGAATGATTGATTGATTCATTCATTCATTCATTGTATTGATAATGTAGACCTAGATGTTTATTTCATTCATTCATTAATTAATTAATTCATTCATATATTCATATTTTGGTTGATTGATTGATTCATCTATCCATCCAATAATTCGATCATGTTTTGGTTAATTTATTCATTCATTTAATCTTGTTTTCGTTGAATGATTGATTGATTTATTAATTCATTCATTCCTTCAATCATGTTTTTGTTGAATAATTGATTGATTGATTCATACATTCATTCATTCATTCATTTGATTGATAATGATAATTGATAATGTAGACGTTGAGATGTTTATTTGATTGATAGGTTGATTCATTCATTCATTCATTCATATTTTGGTTGATTCAATTCATTCATTCATCTGTCCATCCACCTGTCCATTCATCCATCCATCCATTCATTCACTCATGTTTTGGCTGATTGATTAATTGATTTGATTGATTCATTCATTCTTTCTTTCTTTCATCTTTTTGTTAATTATTGATTCATTCATTCATACACACATTCATTTTTTCATTCATTTGATTGATAATGATAATTGATAATGTAGACCTAGATGTTTATTTGATTGATTGATTCATTCATTCATTCATTCATTCATTTGTAAAAAAAAAAAAATTTTCATGTACTTTTTTATTGCAATGCAGACCTCTGTTTCTTATTTTACATTGTATGTTGGCATGTGGACTGTTTTATGTAATGTATTGACACCATTCATTCATTCATTTATTTATTTTATTGATAATGTAGATCTAGATGTTTTGATTTCATTCATTCATTTATTCATTCATTTTATTGATAATGTAGACCTACATTTTTATTCATTCATTCATCCATGCATTCAGTTAGTCAGTCATGTTTTGGTTGATTGATTGGTTTATTCATTCATTCATTCATTCATTCATTCATATTTTTGTTGATTGACTGATTAATTCATCCATCCATTCATTCAATCATGTTTTGGATGATTTATTTATACATTCAATCATGTTTTTGTTGAATGCATGATTTATTCATTCATTCATTCATTCATTCATTGTATTAATAATGTAGACCTAGATGTTTATTTCATTCATTCATTCATTCATATATTCATATTTTGGTTGGTTGATTGATTGATTCATCCATCCATCCATTAATTCGATCATGTTTTGGTTAATTTATTCATTCATTTGTTTTTGTTTTCATTGATTGATTTATTGATTCATTCATTCCTTCAATCATGTTTTTGTTGAATAATTGATTGATTGATTCATGCATTTATTTATTCATTTGATTGATAATGATAATTGATAATGTAGACCTAGATGTTTATTTGATTGATAGGTTGATTGATTAATTGATTGATTGATTCATATTTTGGTTAATTAATTTCATTCATTCATTAATATCTCCATCCACATGTCCATTCATCCATCCATCCATTCATTCACTCATGTTTTGATTGATTGATTAATTGATTTGATTGATTCATTCTTTCTTTCATGTTTTTGTTGAATAATTGATTCATTCATTCATTCATACATACATTCCTTTATTCATTCATTTGATTCTTAATGATAATTGATAATGTAGACCTAAATGTTTATTTGATTGATTGATTGATTGATTCATTCATTCATTCATTTGTAAACAATTGATTTTTTTCATGTTCTTTTTTTCTTGAAATACACACAACTATTTCTTATTTTTTATTGTGTTGACGTGGACTGTTTTATGTCATGCATTAACATCATTCATTCATTCATTCATTCATTCATTCAGTCGTTCATTTTATTGATACTGACCTAGATGTTTTATTTGATTGATTGATTGATTGATTGATTGATTCATTCATTCATTCATTCATTCATTCATTCATTCATTTGTAAACAATGGATTTTTTCATGTACATTTTTATTGAAATACAAATATCTATTTTCTTATTTATATTGTATGTTGTCATGTGGACTGTTTTATGTCATGTATTGACACCATTCATTCATTAATTTATTCATTCATGCATTCATTCATCTTATTGATACTGTAGACCTAGATGTTTTATTTGATTGATTGATTGATTGATTGATTGATTGATTCATTTATTCATTCATTCATTCTTTTATTCATCCGTTCATTGGTCAAACAGAAAGCCCCACCTTTAACTCATGCCATTGGTCTTTTTTTTTTTTTTTAATTGCTTGCGTAACATTTAAGCAAAAATAGTTCTCTCCCAATAAACTGTCTGAAACTATAACAGGGTTACCAAACAAAGCCCAGGTTGTGTGAATGCGTTCAGAGACTCTGTAAACCCCATGAACACTGCGGCCCATTTAAGTCACTTGATTCATTAGACGCTTTCGGCAATGAAGCCCAATTGAGAGAAAGAGAGCGAGAGTAAAAATGACTTTTACGTCATCGTTAAGCTGCTTTAAAATGCCCTAAAACTCAACCGAGAGCGTCGTCGCTGGAAAAAAATGTTCTCCTTGCCTTCCCAAAAACTTGCCCCCGAGTTTCAATAAAATATGTGTTTCATAATTTGCCAATAAATTTGATATTCTTTATAGGTCTATAAGCAGCTGACGTTTGACTGATTTACTCGGGAAAGGTCATTTTGTATGTAAAAGTGAATGGTAAAAGATTTAAGCAGCCCATGTGTTTGCCACTTGGAAGGAATCAAGTACGCTTCACAAAATCAGACTTATGTTCTCTCCAGCTGAGCACTGGATGACATTAATAAAAGCGTTTGTTTGGGGATTTTCGGCGTTTCTGCTGATCGTTTGCAGGTCTGGATCGGGTTATAGCGCATGTTTTGCGGTCGCACTGCTGTAAATCCTGTGTTAAATTATGACAGTGGGTTTAGAAGCTTGAGACACATCGAACCAGTGACAGAGCACACAGCTGTGTGTGTGTGTGTGTGAGAGAGAGAAAAAGAGACCACAAAATAGCTGCTTTCAATAACGTGTGAACCAGGCCTCCCTAACTCTCAATTTCTCAGCCCGTTTCCACAGAAATTGGTGTTATTTCAAAATTATTAATACTGTTACAATATTTTTTTTTAGTGTTTCGTGTTTTATGGTTTATATTTTCGTTTTTGAAATTAAGATTAGGTTTTATTTTTGTATTAATATATTTCTTTATTATTTTTATTTGGATGTAGGCCATGGTTTATTTTATTTTACTTTAGATTTTTATAGTTTCGGTTTCACAGGTATTTTCCAATGAACTACACCTTAAAAATGATCTGTGCTGCTTGTTTAAACTACTTATTTAAAATGACCTGAGTCAACACAATTCTTGATTTTTTTTTTTTTTTTTTTGTGGGGGGGTGGGATCAACGTAATTGTTTTAGGTTTTATCCACATTCATTTTCTTTTCGGCTTAGTCCCTTTATTATTCGGTGCATTAATCTACAGCATCCATATATCTTTTCATTCATATATGCATCTATCTATCTTTCTATGTATCCACAGCATCCGTCCATCCAACCACCCACCCACCCGTCCATCCATCCATCCGT